>ML800983.1:4394-29148 GCA_009831015.1 Picea engelmannii | reverse complement strand
TATTTTAATTTGATGCATTTAAAAAAAAAATAGACTTTGTTTTTAATTATTCATTTTTTTAAGGCTTGTTTTTTTATATTAATGTTTGTATTTTATTAATTTTTGTTTTCAAAATTTTGCTTTTAAAAAATTTAAACTTTTATTTTTAATGCTTTATGTTATTTTATTTTTTTTGTTTTTTAAGTTTTATTTTGTGTTTTGTTTTATTTTTAAACAATTTAAAAAAAAAAAATGTGCTCTTTTTTAATAAAATAAAAATGTGTTTTTTTTTTCATTTAAAAAAAATGTGTTTTTTTTCATTAAATAAGGTAATTTTTCATTTTAAAAATGGGTTTTTCATTAAAACAAATCTATAATTTTAATAGAAAAAATGGTTTTTTTTAAATGTGTTTCTTTTGTCCCTGAGGTGTAGGACAGTCGATGACGGAGTGTGTTGTTAAGCCACTCCGTGTTGAAAAGTCACCGGTTCGAAACCTGTGGGGACAAAAAATCCAACCATGTTAAGGGTTGGTGTGGCTCAGGCTAGGTGTGATCCCCGGATGATTTTGACGGCTTAGATACCCTTGAGTCGCAGTTTCTCAAGCCAAAGGTTAATCCCAATGCCAAGAAGGTCGTACCAATTAACAAAAAAAACAAAAGTGTTTCTTTTTTTTTCAAATAATATTAAATAGAAAAATGTGTTTTTTTGCTTTAAAGAAAAAAAGAAACATGTATGTGAAGTTTCATTTTTTAGTTTATTTTTTTTTAAATAAATTTAAAAAATAAAATAAAATTGATTAATAAATAAAATATCACTTTTCGATTTACAAGCTAATTTGAAGTTCTTTGTTCGTGACAATATCAGTGATCAGAGTTACTATTTCAATTAAGTCACAATTTTAACTCCAAAAGTAAAAAAGGTGATACCGGTAGCATCACTTTTCGATTTGAGGATCAATTTTCCACAGTGCAATTTTAATAGTATTGGTTGTCAAAACAATGATTTCAAGCAAGTCACAATTTTAACCACCCTGCAAAAAAATGGGTGCTAACAGTAGCACCATTTTTTGAAACAGGGGCTGATTTTGGTGTTTTTGACACAAAAATATGGGTTTTTTGCACCAGAGTTCTTGTTTTGAGGTCATAGTTCTCGTTAATTCAGTAACTTTGTTAACACTACATGGCTCATAAACATTTGATATGGTACTCAGATTGCTACCGGATTAGTGTCATTACATAGATATTTTTCATAGCTTTCATTTGGTATATTATATGTGGTTTTTCCAATGGATGTGTCATGCACTCCAACCTCTACAATATTTCCAATGTTCTTAAAAGCTCTCGATGATATACTAAAGGAACACTTTCATATTTATCCTGGCATTCTGAATGAATGTGATTGAGAAAGATTTTTTTGGTATTATCTTGAGAGTGATTTTTATTATTGGTATTCTTATATTCTATTTGGTTACTCTACTCCACCTTCTATAGAGCACATCCTGGAAAGTAGACAAGAGTCTTCTATGCATACTCTTCCTCAATTTTCGCATTCTCTAGTACTAGTGGTGGATTTTGTGGAAGGATCTACATATTTGGATCCACATGACCAGTGTAAATCTTTGGAGCATCATTTTTAGCTAGTTGTTGAGTTTCAATATCTTCAACATGGAGTTCACATGAGAAATATGACATGGAACCAAGGTTTACAGTGGCGTTTTAAAACTTCAACATGGTGTCTACCACTTTTACATGGGACCCTGGTTCTCCAACCTACTTCAACATTATGGTCTGCACTTATCCGTGAGACTCTGGTATATGGTTGTACTCCCTCGTGACAAGAGTTGAAGACAATGTTTTCGTAAGGCGGGTGGAATATAGTGTAACTAGGGGAATAATAGTAGATATGTATTGTTATGTATGAATACCACTTTTAATAAATAAGGCCCGGTGTGAACACGTTAAATGTAAGCGGGCTTACTGGAAGGTTATGCTTCTAGAAGGTTTCTCCTCTATAATTTTCTTAGGTGGTAGGTAGTACTATATAAAGGATGTATGAGCAATATAAACATAGTTACAGAGTTCTCGTTTTTTGGGGGTCAAGCTTTTTACCCTGTTTTTAAATATGATGCTACCGGTAGCACCCCCCCTCCATTTTTAGGTGTTTTTTTGATATTTTAAATTTTTTGATACACAAGATTTCCACTTTGTTTTTTTAAATCCTCGTTTTTTCATTTATTTTCAAATTGTTCAATTTTTATTTCTTTTTTCTCAACGATGTGTTTTCATCTATTTTCAAACTTTTCTATTTTATTTTTATTTTTATTCAATGGTGTTTTTAATCATATTTCCATGCTTCATCCAATGTTAAAAATATTGTACACCATTTTTTTTTTGAAATTAATATTTTTCATATAATTATATGTCCTTAATTAAGTTATGGTTGCATACATTTTAAATATAGTGGAAAATATCATTTTTAACACATTTGTTTTACCTTACTTCAATACATAGAAAATAATTGTAGTTAAATAACACTATTTTAAAATATTTAGCAAAAAAATATAGTTCATTTTTTTTAATCAATTAAAAACTAAAAAAAAAAATAAGAAAACAAACACAATTGAAATTTAAAAAACAAAAACATTTTAAAAACAAATTTACATGAGAAAAAATCATTGAAGAAAAACCTAAAAAACTAAAGAGGAAAATAAAACCATATATATATAAAGAAATTAAGAAAAAATGAGAAAAAAAATTAAGGACAAATGTGAAAATATATATATATTAAAAATTAAACCCAAAAAACCATTAAAAATGTGATAAAACCCCAAAAAAATTAAAAACATATACACAAAAACCCCAAATTAAAAAACTTAAAATAAAAATTTTAATACAAAATTTAAATAAAAATTAACAAAAATAAGTTGAAAAACCTTAAAACTACAACAAAAAATAAAAATTTATATCAAAAGCCTTAAAAAATAAAATTTACACAAAAAAAATTCAGAAATATATAAAAAAACATAAACATTGTTATAGCGAGTCTGGCCCAGGTCTCGTGGACGCCCATGAGACCTGGGCCAGGCCCGCGGGGGGTTGGGGCAATGTCGAGCATCGCCCCAGCCCCCCCGCGGGCCTGGCCCACGTCCCATAGATATTATAACTATGTTATAATATAACATTGTTATATTATAACATTGTTATATTATAACATTGTTATATTATAACATTGTTATAATATAACAATGTTATATGATAACATTGTAACATAATTAACAATGTTATATAGTTACATATTTATTTTCAAAAAAAACATTTAAATAAATTTGTAGCTTAGGTAATATTAATTTTTTGTTAATTTTTTTTTTATTTTAGATGTTTTATTAAAAACATTTTATTGAATTTTTATTATTTTTTAGTTTTTTTTCTCATTTTATTTTTCTTTTTTTAAGTTTGAATGGATTTTTTTTGCTCTTCTTTAAAAATAAAAAATAAAAACATATTTTTTTGTTTTTTAAATTATTTTTTTCCGGGGAAATTTTAATTTTTTTTCATTTCTTTCTAGTTTTTTTGTGTTTTACACCATTTTGTTAGGTCATAGAATTTCTTAGCTCATATGTTTTGAATATGGTCAATATAACAATACTTTTAAGAAATTATTTATATTTCATTCAATGTAACTTGTATTTACTTTTTTATTATTAAAAGTAAAAAATTATTAAAAAGTGACGTTGAGTTTTTAAAGTATATTGTGATATTTTCATGGCATTATGTATTACCTTGTGCTTTGCGTGATAATAACATTTAAAAAGTAAACATTTAAGGTTTCTTTTATGATTTTGTTTACAGTAATGATGAGTTATTTTACCACATTATAAAAATGTGTCATTTTCATACCCCAATTTTAGAATGGGTGCTACCAGTAGCAATACTTTTCAATTTGATGGTTGATTTTGAGGTTTTGGTTTTAATGGTACCAAGTGATAAAAATACGATTTCAAATGATCTCAAAATTTAACGTTTTGAAAAGAAAAAAAAAAATTCAAAAACATCTTATTGGTTTTTAGGTGCTAATTTTAAGGTTTTTCTCAGCTACTATCTAAGTTTTGAAGCCCATGTTTGAAAAATGTTGTAATTTTGACCTCGTTTTAAAACATGGTGCTACCGGTAGCACCACTTTTTGATTTGGGGGTTGATTTTGATGTTTTTTATGCAAAAATATGGGTTTTTTGGGCCAAAGTTCTCGTTTTGAGGTCACGATTCTCATTAAGTTGGTAACTATGTTTGTAATGGGTGTGTTAAGAAATATTATATTTGGAGCATAGATAATTAGAAGGTTACCCCCTCTGATCTGGATTTTATGAGCAGAACGAAATGAATACAAATTATTAAAAGATGCTTAACACAGAACAATAGAGATATAGTAAAACGGGTTTTCTATTCAATAAGGAAATAAGTTGAAACTGTAAAATGCAGCGGAAAACAAGCTTGTTGGAATGGTGGTGGCTTATCTCTGAGAAGAGATGTGACGGTTGCGCTCATTCGCAAGAAGATGATTACAATGAGGCTTTGAAGGTCTTTTTACAATAAACAGGAATGTCAAAAACCCTAGACATCCAAAAACCTAACCTTAGGAGATGAAACACCAAAAGTCATGTAGGCCCTGTTTGGGTAAGTTAGTACATCAACTTCCTAGGGTCGTAATTTTTGCATACGATCTTCCTTTTAGGCACACAATATTCCATTGGAAAGGTCTATTCGAAGACTACACATTCTGTTGCTAGCTATCAAAGGTCGTTTTGGACTGTGGCGGGCCCTAAAAACGTTGTTTAAGGCCTCAAAATGGCCTCGCAATTCAGGGACCCGAAAACTAGGAAACAAAACTGCCAAACTGGAATACTGCCAAAATGAACCAGTTGGAATAGGTGGGAGGCCACCAACATCCATCTGGATCAATCCTCCCCCCTTAGGAAGCAATGGTCTCCATTGTGTTGAGTTCCCCCATCAGATGAGGAAATTTTTGTTGAATTTGGTCTCAGCTGAGCTACTTGCCTTGGTGTAGGAGCTGTCCTGCTTTGACAACTCGATAAAGCTTGATCATTTGCTGTTGGGCGCCCTTGATCTGTGTGTCCACAATATGATCACTGAATTATTTTTGCATGCAGTCAAGGTTGAGCTCTGTTGGTGTCAATTGCTCTGCTATCTCTGAGGTGTCCAATAATGGTGGGAAATATGGTCGAAGGATAGCCACGTTGAAGGTTGGGTGAAGATCAAGGAAAGGGGGAATTTTGAGCGCGAAATCATTGTCACCCACAACCTTGGTGATGGTGTATGGCCCATACCCAAGTGGGCGAAGCTTCTAATGGGGACCTGTAAGGCACTCTTTCTGCAAGTGAAACCAAACTTTGTTTCCCACCTGAAACTTATGTGGCACCTGGTGTTGATCATGGCATTGCTTGTACTTGGAATTGGACTTATGTAAAATATATTGAACCTGTTGGCGGATGTGTTGGATCCTCTCAATGAACCGGGTGGCTTTGTCAGCTTCTAGTGGAGCGGGAGATGAGTCGGTCGAGGTGGTTGTCAGGGGTAGTGCAATATCCATGGGACCCAATGGTTGGAATCCCAACCCCACCTGAAAGGGGTTGTGGCCAGTTGAGTTATGCAGGGCTCGTTTGTATCTATGTTAAACATAGGAAAGACTCTCATTCCATGTGTAGGGGTGCTTGGAATTGTACATGTGGAGGATATGTATGATCATTCGATTGATGACCTCAGTTTAGCCATTTGTCTAGGGGTGGAAGGCAGTGGATTTGGTGAGCTTGGTATCCAACAGTGACCAGAGGCTCAACCAAAATATGTTGAGGAACTGACTGTCCCGATCTGATACAATGGTTTGTGGGATCCCAAAGTGTACCCAGACGCATTCAAAGAAGATATTGGCAGTGGCCTCTGCAGTGATGTTCTTCTTGCAGGTGGTTAGCATCGTCATCTTGGAAAAGCGATCAACAACCACAAAAACACAGTCATTGCCCCTCTTGGTGGACGGGAGGCCCGAAATGTAATCCATTGAGATGGATTCCCATGGCTTGTTAGGAGTAGGTAGAGGGGTGTACAGGCCCTGTTTCTTAGTGGTCAGTTTGGAAATAGCGCAGGCAGTGCAGGACCTGATATACTTGTCGACATCCTGTTGAAGTTTTGACCAATAGAAATGTTTCTGCAGCACTGTCACTGTCTTTTCGACGCCAAAGTGTCCTACCACCCGATTGTAGTGAGATTCCCAAATCAGCTTCCCACACTCGCTTGATGGAACGCAGAGATGGCTCAGATGGCACAACAGCCCGTCCTGAAGATGGAAATTAGCAACCACTGAGTTTGCTCCCAACATTTGGTAGGTGGTGGAGAAGTCAAGGCCTGTCTGATAGAGGTGGGGCCATCCGGAGGTCTCATGGCCGCAAGAGTCTAGCACTGTGGTGAGTGTCATGACTGGAGGTCAGCTGAGGCAGTAGGCAACTCGGTTGGTACTTCTTGTTTTATACTTGATGTTGAGGTGGAACTGTTGTATGTGGACCACTTCGGATGGAAGTCATTCTACAATTTGCTTTGGGTCTGCATGAACTGTAGTGGCTTGTGATCAGTGTGGATGATTGTCTCCTTCCCCAGAATGTAATGTCTCCATTGGCAGAAAGCTTGCACAATGGAGTACATTTCTTTGTCGTAAGTAGGGTACTTACGAACAACATCTGATAGTGTCTCACTATGATATGCCACGGGGTGGTCGTGTTGAGTGAGAACGGCGCCCACAACATAGTCTGAAGCATCTGTCTCGGCCTCAAATGGATGTTGCAGGTCCGGTAATGAAAGTATTGGGGATGAAAACAAATGCTGCTTCAAGTCATCGAAGTCTTGTTGTTGGGACAAGTCCCACACAAATTTTGGCTTGCCGCCACCCCTGGTTACTTGGCCGAGGGCCCATGCAGTATGAAAGAATCCCAACACGAACCTGCGATAGAAATTGGTGAGGCCCAAGAAGCTATGAATCTTAGTGAGTGTGGTTGGGGCTGGCCAATCACGGATGACCTAGATCTTGGTTGGATCCACATGCACACCATGCTCATCAACGATGTAGCCTAAGTAATGGACCCTGTCCATGCTGAAGGAGAATTTTTCCAAGTTTTCATATAGTTTGTGTTGTCGCAGGGTGTGAAAAACCTACTGAATATGCTGTAAGTGTTCCACCCAAGTCTTAATGTAGATGAGGATGTCATCCAGATACACCAGTACAAAATTATTGGTGAAAGGTCGCAGGATATCGTCCATCATCCTCATAAAAGTTGTTGGAGTATTTTTCAAACCAAAGGGCATGACCAACCATTCAAAAAGACCATCTTTTGACTTGAAGGCCTTTCCATACATCTGTCTGTTCTATTGGGACCTGGTGGTAGCCAAATTTTAGATCAATATTACTGAAGTATTTGGCCCCGGTGAGATGATCAAGGAGGTCGTCAATTCAGGGAATCGGGTACTGGTTTCGAACTGTGATTTTATTCAGGGCCCAGTAATCAATACAGAGTCGTCAGGTCCCATCTTTCTTCTGCACCAGTACAATTGGGATCCCACAAGGCAATGAGTTGGGGCGGATGTGCCCCTTGTGGAGCAATTCTTGGATCTGCCTCTTGATCTCCTTGTTTTCTAATAGATATTGGTGGTAGACCAGCCCATTGTGTAGCGGTGCGTCTAGGCTTAAATCGATGGGATGTTTGACCTGACAGTGCAGAGGTACCTCAGTAGGAGAGGAGAAGATATATGAGTATTCTTCCACGACCTTATCCACTTGCTTATGTTGTGTGGAGAGATCGGTCACGGAGGCTCTGGATGTGGCTACGATCTTTCACTTACTCTGAGAGTGAATCACGAAGAAGACAAATTTCTCAGTCTGAGAGACGACGTTCCTTCATTGCTTAGAAAAGATCAAGGAAATAGAAGTAGGAGGGACTGTCTCAGGTATCTTGTTCAATTTCCTGTTCAAAATAATAATAACACTAGGAGGCCTGGACTCATATATAGCATGACATTTCCATAAATAAGGTTGGCCCAAAATAACATTACAAACTTCGAGACAAGAAACATCACACAATACCTCGTCTTTGAAGGGCTTGATAGCGTACGATAGTCGACACTGTTGGCTGATGTGGAGATCGCTTCCTTGGCAGAGACATCCAATGTTATAGGGTTGTGGGTGCGGCGTTGTCGGCAAGGCCAGCCACTTGATGACCTCTGCTGAGATGAGGTTCTTATGGCTACCACTATCAATGATGAAGTGCAGTGGGGTGCCTTTTACCCACATCTGTGAATGGAAAAGACGCTCGCCTACTTTTGGCTCGTTTGGTTCACAAGGCTGGAGCTTGGTGGTAGAAACAGTGGCACTGGGTTCCGTGTCAATGATATGTTTTCCCCTTTCTGGTTCTAACTCAGAGTCAGAACCCACATCTGATTCATAGGATTTCACTTCGGCCACCAGCGATTGCTTTGAGCAGAAATCAGCAGTGTTATTCCAAGGGATCTTATGGAAGTCGCACCACTTCTCGGTATCCTTATTTATCTTTATGGTGTCCTTCTTTGATTGCGGATTAAACTGGTTGTCTTGATACTGTCCATCTTTTCTCTGTCCTTTTTTCTGTAGGTTGGGGCCTCCCTTCCCCAATTTTTGCTGTGAGGGCTTCCGAGGCCCAAATTGTCGTGTATTTTGTTTGAGCTTCTGCTCAATTTTGACAACATATCGATAGGTTGCGCCCAAGGACAAGATGTCTAGAAATTCCATTTAGGTCTGGATGTATCTATGTAGAGCACCATGATACTTGAGCACCAAATGTCGCTCTGAATCTTTGATACCCAGCTTGGTGCGTAGGGTATGGAAGATATTTGTGAAATTTGACACTGCTTGGTCTCTTTCTTGTCGTAGTGTGGTCCATTTGGTATACAAGTCGTCATAACTTCCAACAGGGTAGTATTGTTCCTTAATAGCATCCATGAAGGATTCCCAGGTGGTCGCGACTGTAAATAATGAGGGTTCCTCTGTTTTATTTTTCTCACAGAAAATTTCCCACCAATCTTTGACATGGGGAACGGCTTTGAGGAGCGCAAAAGTAATTTTTTCTCTATTTGAAAAGTTATGGACAGAAAAATACTCTTCTTGTAGATTCAGCCACTTGTCTACATCTATCTGAACTTCAAATATAGGAATATCGAAGTTGATTTGTACCTTGAATGGGGCGACGCCTCCACTCGAGGAAGATGCGTTGTCTGTTGGTAGTCGTCGATGGATTTGTGTGAAACTATCCATCATCGCGTTCCTCTATTGCGTGAGGGCTTCCTCAAGAAAAATTTTGAAAGGATCTAATGTCTCGTCATCTTTGTTTTCTCCTACCATGGGAGGTTGTTTAGGCATGTGAGAGCTTTTGTCCTCAATAAAAACAAGCTTGAGACCCAATTCTTTGTACCCCAACCTCATTGGGGACATGCATTAAGATGACAAGGAGTAGACCACTCTGATACCACTAATCTGTATTTTATGAGCAAAACGAAATGAATACATATTATTAAAATATGCTTAACACAGAGCAACAGAGATACAGTAAAACCGGTTTTCTATTCAATAAGGAAATAAGTTGAAACTGTAAAATGCAGCGGAAAACAAGCTTGTTGGAATGGTGGCAGCTTATCTCTGAGAATAGATGTGACGGTTGCGCTCATTCGCAAGAAGATGATTACAATGAGGCTCTAAAGGTCTTTTTACAATAAACAAGAATGTCAAAAACCCTAGACATCCAAAAACCTAACCCTGGGAGATGAAGCGTCAAAAGTCATGTGGGCCCTATTTGGGTAAGTTAGTACATCAACTTCCCGGGATCGTAACTTTTGCATACGATATTTGTTTTAGGTGCACGATAGCCCATTGGAAAGGTCTATCCAAGGACTACACATTTTGTTGCATCTATCAAAATTCATTTCAGACTGTGGTGATCCCTAAAAACGTTGTTTAGGGCCTCAAAACGGCCTCGCAAGTTAGGGACTCAAAAATTAGGAAAAAAAACTGGAAAACTGGAAAACTGCCAAAATGAACTAGTTGGAATAGGCGGGAGGCCAACGACATCCATCTGGATCACCCTCGAAGAGACAAGTGATCAGGAGTGGATTCCTTCCTTAAAATGAACGATTGTATGGTGTTTCCCTACCTTAAAGGTTTGATAATAATAAAGTGGGATTTCTATATTGTTGTCATTATATTGTATGGTGCTTTTATTATTCAAATATTTGGTACTTAAACACTTATCATATGGCTAAGGATAAAGCCATTTTTTCTTCTCTTAATACTTGTAGCACTAGACAAATATTTGTTGGTGATGATATAGCTCTTAATGTTATAGGGTCTAAAAAAATTCAAAAAGATAATGGTCATTTCAATAATGTGATATGTGTTTCAATTATTTCCTACAACCTCCTATTAGTATATCAAATCACTCATTCAGATCAAGGTAAAATAGTAGATTTTTTATCTCACCAAATTGTAATCAAGGATTTAAAAAATCCTAAACATTTCCTATCCATCGGAGATGTTGATGATATTACCAGTTAGTACAATTTTTTCAATTTTAGGTCATAATATTTGCTATCAGTTTTTATTGCTCACATCGATGACTTGAGCAAACTCTAGTATGAGTGGTTTGGTCATCTAAACCATCACTCATTGCATCAACTATGTAATCAAAATATGGTGGCTGACCTTTCTCTTATTTCTTGCAGAGATGGTGTTTCTATCAGTTGTGTTCTCGGAAAACATCATTAGGTGCTTTGACAAATGTCCCTTTTGGCATGCCTTGGCCTCTTTGTTATCGGTTTTTATTGCTCACATTGATGACTTGAGAAAACTCTAGTATGAGTGGTTTGGTCTCACATCAATTACTTGAGCAAAAATCTAGTATGAGTGGTTTGGTCATCTAAACTATCGCTCATTGCATCAACTATGTAATCAAAATATGGTGACTGACCTTTCTCTTATTTTTTGCAATGATGGTGTTTCTATCATTTGTGTTCTCGGAAAACATCATTGGGGTGCTTTGACAAACATCCCTTTTGGCACACCTCGGCCTCTTTGTAAATTGTCCATAGTTTTGTGTGATCCACTTTCTTCTCCTCCTTTCTCAAGGTGCAAGTACTTAAATTTCATTGATGATTTCTCTAGACACACTTACGTTTACTTCTTAAAACTTAAGAGTGAAGTTTTTGAAATGTTTTTTCCCTAAAAATCCCTTTGTAGAAAAATAATCTAAACATCAACTACAAAGGTTAAGAACAGATAATGATGACAAATGTGTGAACAATAAGTTTTCAACCTACGACACTACATAGGGCATTCAAATGCAACATATTGTTCCATATACACCATAACAAAATGGTGTTGTTGAGAGAAAGAAACAAACCTTAAAGGAAATGGCTAATTGTATGATCCAATATAAAGGATTAAGTCTTGATTATTTGATGGAAGCCATCGATTATTGATGCAGGAGCATCATAAAGGCGTGCAAGCATAGCCAGCAGCGAGCCAGCGCGGAGTAAGTGACAGCTGGAAAAGCACCGAGCACATTTTTTGAAAATGTTTTGAAATATTAATGAAGTCATTAAATGGAGGCGTGCTTGTATTATTGTAATTAGACCTTGAGCATCCCGCTCTCATCTGAAGTAGATAGAGGCATTTATGCAAAGTTAATGTAGGTAGATAGAATTTAATGCTTAGATTAGACAGTTTTAGAGTGTAAGAGGGAAACGGGATATAGACACCCTCATTGTATAGTTGTATTATTATTGTTAAGATGAGAGCATAGAGCAGAGAAGAGAAGAAGCAGAGAGCTGTGTAGAAGAATTCCATGTACATAAGTTCTGGATTAATACAAAAAGCTTTGATTCAAATTCATGGTGTTGTGATACTCTCTGTGTATGTATTGTTGAATGTTATGATCATCAATGTTTTACTTTTTCTGTCATGCATTTGTTGTTTATGCTATGTGTGTATGATTTCTTGTTAAATGTATGAAATCCGAGAGAGAGAGAGAGAGGGTAAGGGAAATGAGTTTCAATTGTTTCTCTATCTGAGCAAGAGTTCCTGCAAGGAGTGCAGTTGAATTGTCCACAAGGAGTGCATTGACAAAGGGTTCAGAGGTTTGTCTCGGAAAGCTCAGATAAGATAGTTTTTTTTCTCATTCCCTCAGAAGTGCAGCTAGGCATAGGAGTCGTGCAAGGAGTGCGTAGGCCGAGTAAAGTCTCAGAGTTTGCGAACCTGAGAAATTGTTGAAGGACTACTACTGCAGGGAGTGTGCAGAGTCGAAGGACTTCAATTCTTTGAAGTAATTGAAGGATTTGCCACAAGGAGTGCTTGCAGGAGTCTTCTCTAAGACTCGGAGTTGGAGAAAGCTCAGGGGAGATAGAGTCTTCACAGTTGTCGAAGAAAAGCAAAGAAGGTTGGTGTCTGGAGGCATCACAAGGTTGCGTTGCAGGCGGTTAAGTTCCGTGGAAAACCACTTTATCAAATTTACAGAAGTTCTCTGAAGGGAGAACGGATGGTTGGAATTCTCCGTGGAGAATTAGTGAAATCCCGCGAGCTGTCAGATCTCGCAAAGTAGCAAGGAGGTTATGGTGGTCGTTTTCTGCAAGCAGAAGCTCAGGAGAGAGAGGGTTGCATATTCACGCCAACGAGGACCGTTGGATTTACTCGCGAAATTCCATTTCGGGGCTTCGTGGGTGGAAAGACCGAAACTTCGTCATTTGAATTTGTGAAACTGCGAAGTCCGATAATCCGACAAGGCAGAAGGTTTCATTGTGGGGTCAAGATTTGGACACGTGTTGGAATCCAAGCGTTTCGGCATTTCGGGGTTTGAAAAGGCGAGAGGAGGCCAAGACTTTGGCAGATCAAATCCCTGAAACGCGAAAGGGGAGCTTTCGTGTGAAAGGCAGAGATTGTCACGTCGGCATCTCGAAGCTTCGGAGTTCGGGAATTCGGCGTTCGCGTCGACAAGGAATAGAATCCCTTCCCAATACAATTTCTGAAATCACGACACAAGTGATCTAGTCCATCGGCGAATCAGGAATCGGGAAATCGGGGTTTGCGGTGACATAAGGTTGGGGATCACGAGTCTAGGACTCCTGATAACCGAAATAGAGAAACCACACAGGTTAGCAGATCGCGAGGAGGCGACATGTGAAAAAACAAAAAGCTCACGACAGTGGAAAGCGAGGTTGAAGTGACGCGTGGAAAAAGACAAGGGTTGTGGGACCCGGAGCAGGCGCGCAAGTTTTTTGGGATTTCGAGACCCGGAAGGTAGAGGAGACATAGAACTCTTGTATATCAAGCTCCCGGTGCGCAAAATAGCGTTGATCATTGGATCAAGGGAAAACTCCAGAACCGTTGATTTCTAGTGGAGGCGGAACCTTAGCGTTCCAGAGTTTATCGAAACTCGGCATATCGGTGTTCGGAGGTCTAAAATCACAAACGCTCGATCACAAAACTCACAAAATCGTGAAGTCCGATCTCCTGAAGTGTGAAGGGGGATTCCACGAGGTTTTACTATGGGGTGCAGATTTCTCAAAAGGGAAATAGAAGAGCCAATTGTTGAGATCTCTTCGGGCCAGCGGAAGAAGAAAGATCTTGTGTGCATGGACTTCCGACCTACGGGTTGGGAGGGGCTGCATCATCTTGCTATCAGAGCCTGATTCTTGTTTGTATATTTCAGGCAGGAAAAGCGAGAAGGAATTTCAGCCATGCCACCGAGGAGAAGGGACAGACAAACACCCGATCTGCCAGAGGATAGGGAGGTGTCAAGAGAAAGAGGTAGACAGGTGCAGAATCCAGAAGTGGAAAGAGATCTGCATGACATTTGTGCCAGACTCGTGGACGTGGAAATAAAACAAAGGCACAGAGCTGTTATTGGAGATGTCAGTGAGTCTGAAAGCGAAGATGAAGCTAGACATCGAGAAGAAGAAATCACAGCAGAAGATGCAGCAAATGAATGCTTGATTAGTGTTGTTGCAAGAATGAGTGCAAGAGCCAAAATGGACATTCCAGTTTATGAGGGAAACTTGGATGCTGAAGAGATTCTAGACTGGATTAGAGATCTGGGCACATATTTTGACTATGAAGATGTCGAAGAAGCAAGAAGGTCAAACATGTTGTCACAAGACTTAAGGAACATGCAGCATTGTGGTGGGATGAACTACAAGCTGACAGACGTTGCCAAGGTAAGCAGAAAATCAAGAGTTGGGATAGGATGATCGCAAAGATGAAAGCGAAATTCATTCCCAGGGATTATCAAATTACCTTGTTTTGAAGGATGCAGAACTTGAGGCAGAAGATGATGACAGTGAAGGAGTACACTGAAGAGTTCTACAGGCTGAACATCAGAGCAGGTCATCGTGAAAGTAATGATGAAAAGGTTTCCAGATATATGAATGGCCTGAGATACGAAATTCAGGATGAGATGAGCATGATGACCATCTGAATAGTGGAAGATGCTTATCAAATGGCTCTAAAGGCGAAAGAGAAGCTGAGCCGAAAACAAGGTCAAAGAAGTTGAGGCAGAAGTCAAGTCAGGGGCAAATCAGTTGTCCAAGATAGAAGTCAGAAGCCTAAGGAAGACTGGAAGAAACCTTAACCTCAAATTGAGAGAGGTGGAAGCTCGTAGAAAGGGAAATATGCTGGACAGAGAAGGCAGTATGATGATCAGAGAGGAGAGTATGCTGATAACAACATTTTTCCTCGTACTAGAGGTAGAGGAAGAGGAAGAGGTGGAGTGATAACATGCTTCACGTGTGGAAAGAATGGACACAAGTCTTATGAGTGTCCAGACAAAAAGAAAGAAGGTGGGGAAACTCACATCGCCGAAGCACAAAAGAAAAATGTTGAGGCGGAGGATGCTGAAGGCAGAAGATTGTTGATGATGCGAAAAGCTCTTTTAACACTAGAGAAGGAGGTGGAGAGTTCAGTCCAAAGAAATAGACTTTTTCGGACTGCGTGCAAAACCAAAGACTGGAAATGTAAAGTTATTATAGACAGTGGTAGCATAGATAATCTCGTTTCTACAGAGATGGTAGAAAAACTGGAGCTGGAGATGATTGATCATCCAAGCCCATACAGAGTTTCGTGGTTGCAAAAAGGACATCAAGTAAATGTAACTAAGCAATGTTTAGTTGAATTTAAGATAGGAGGGTATAAAGATGAAATACTCTGTGATGTTATTCCTATGGATGTTTGTCATCTATTGCAAGGTAGACTGTGGAAATATGACAGGAATGTGATTCATGATGGGAGAATGAACACATACACCCTAGAGAAAAATGGGAGAACTCACATATTGTTGCCAATCAAAGATAAATAAATAAAACCGAAGGTGAGAAACACTGTACTTCTCATGAGTGGGAAGGAATTTCTTAAGGAGGTTAAGAAAAAGGAGGAACCGCAATCCATTGTGGTCAGGAAGCCAAAGATTGTTTTAACCAACACAAGGGTAGATGATTTACTAGAAGAGGTTCAGGAACTACTGGAAGAGTTCACTGACATAGTAGTGGACGAACTACCTCGTTCATTGCCACCGATCAGAAGTGTGAGTCATCATATCGATCTCATACCTGGACCTAGTTTTCCAAACAAAGCAGCGTACATATTTATGCCGTAGGAGAATGAAGAGGTCAAAAGACAAGTCCAAGATTTGTTGGACAAAGGTTTGGTCAGGGAAAGCTTGAGTCTGTGTGATGTTCCGACAGTACTCAGTCAGAAGAAAGACGGAGGCTGGAGGATGTGTACTGACTCGAGGGAAATCAACAAGATAACCATCAGATACAGATTTCCATTGCCAAGGATGGATGATCTGATGGATTGCTTGAGTGGGGCCAATTTTTTTTCGAAAATTGATTTAAAAAGTGGTTATCACCAAATCCGCATGAGGGAAGGTGACGAATGGAAGACAACATTCAAAACCAATGAAGGGTTATACAAATGGCTTTTCATGCCGTTTGGTTTAACAAATGCGTCGAGTACTTTCATGAGGTTGATGAATGAAGTCCTGAAGGATTTCATCAGAAAATTTGTCATTGTGTACCTTGATGGCATACTGATTTTGAGGTAAAACAAAGGCAGAGCATCTGGAACATTTGGCTATAGTGATGCAGAGGTTACAGTAGAAGAAGTTGTTGATAAACATGAAGAAATCCTCATTCATGAAGACGGACCTCATTTATTTGGGTTTTGTTATTTCTGCAGATAAGTTGAGGATGGATCCAGATAAAGTGGAGGTGATCAAGAATTGGTCGTCACCAAAGAATATCTTTGAGGTGAGAAGTTTTCACGGATTGGCTAGTTTCTACCGAAAATTCATTAGGAATTTCAGTGGAATTAGTGCACTGATGATGGACACAGTGAAGAAGAGACATAGATCTTTTCACTGGACAGAAGAAGCCGAAAAGAGTTTTAATTTGTTGAAAAGGAAAATTATGGAACAACCAATTCTGGTGTTGCCTGATTTCCAAATTTCCAAAAGACATTTCAGGTAAAATGTGATGCAAGTGGATTTGCAATAGGGGCAGTCTTGAGCCAAGAAGACAAGCCGATAGCATACTTCGGCAAGAAGCTGAATGAAGCCAAGAGAAAATACTCCACGTATGACAAGGAGTTCTATGTTATTATACAGGCATTGAAGAAATGGAGACATTACTTAATTCTTAAAGAGTTTGTCTTGTACAGTGATAACCATGCATTGCAATTTGTGACTCAACAGGAGAAGTTGAATCAAAGACATGTAAAATGGATTGAATATATGCAAAATTTCACTTTTGTGATTAAACATATTTCTGGTACTGCTAACAAAGTTGTTGATGCTTTGAGCAGGAAGTGTTTGCTATTGCAGGAGTTCAGGGTCAAAACGTTGGGTTTTGATGATCTCAAGGAGATGTATCAAGTTGATCCAGATTTTAAAGAGGCGTACGAAGCAGCTGAGAATCCAATTCTCAGAGATAGAAGCCAATGGGCAGAATACATGATCCAGGAAGGATTATTGTTTAAAGGTAATCAGCTTTGTTTTCCAAAATGCTCCATGAGGGAGAATTTGCTGAAGGAGAAACACAGTGGAGAATTGGTCGGGCATTTCGATCATGACAAGACGTTCGCAAAGTTGAATGAGTCATATTTTTGGCCAGGAATGTGAGCAGACGTCAAAAGATTTGTGGAAAGATGTAGAATTTGTCAACATTCAAAAGGAAAGAGGCAGAATGCAGGTTTTTATCAACCATTGCCCATACCTGAGAGGCCATGGGATGTAGTCAGCATGGACTTCATATTGGGGTTGCCAAGAACATAAAGAGGGTTTGAATCAATCTTTGTGGTGGTGGATAGATTTTCCAAAATGGCACATTTCATTCCATGCCAAAAAACCAGTGACACAACTCACATTGCGAATCTATTTTTCAAAGAAGTCATTCGACTTCATGGCTTGCCAAGAAGCATAGTTTCGGATCGAGACACTAAGTTCGTAGGACACTTTTGTAGAACCTTATGGAAAAAGATGGGGACAAACTTGTCATTCAGTTCAGCTTATCATCCCCAAACGGATGGACAAATAGAAGCTGTGAACAGGAGTTTGGGAGACTTGCTGAGGAGCTTGATGACAGAACACCATAGTCAGTGGGACAACATATTACCACAGGCGGATTTTTCTTACAACGATTCAATCAACAGAAGCACAGGATAGAGTCCATTTCAGATTGTCTATGGCATGCAGCCAAGAGGAATTTATGAGATGAGGGATTCAGAACAGACTGCGACTAGGAGCGCTAGTGCAAAAGATTTCGCAGAGGTGATGAAGGAACTTCACAACCAGGTGAAGGAGCGATTTCAACATTCGAGCCAAGAATATAAGCAGAGAGAAGATCAACACAGGAGAGAACTTCAGTTTGAAGTTGGCGATTTGATCCTCGCACATTTGAGAAAGGAAAGGTTCTCGAAGGGAACATATCATAAACTGAAGATGAAGAAAATCGGACCATGTAAGGTCTTGAAGAAATTTGGGGCGAATGCATATGAGATTGAATTACCCGATGGGATCGAAATTTCTCCGATATTCAATGTCTCAGATTTGTACCCTTATAAAGCTGAGGAAGCAAAAGCAGGAAATGAATAGCCAGAGGTTCAGTGGATAAAACAAATCCCAGTTGCAGAAAGGCCGCAGATGGAGCGCATACTGGACAAAAGAGTTGGTAAGAGGACCAGGCAGAAGCAATACTTTGAATACTTGATCAAGTGGAAGGGTCATCCAGTTGAAGATGCCAGCTGGGAGAACGAAGCTGAAATACAGAAGCATGGGCAGATCGTGCGCGAGCTCATGGACAGGAGCCCATGAAAATTTCCAAGCGAGGGAGTATGATGCAGGAGCATCATAAAGGCGTGCAAGCATAGCCATCAGCGAGCCAGTGCGGAGATAAGAGACCGCTGGAAAAGCACCGAGCACATTTTTTGAAAATGTTTTGAAATATTAATGAAGTCATTAAATGGAGGCGTGCTTGTATTATTGTAATCAGACCTTGAGCGTCCCGCTCTCGTCTGAAGTAGATAGAGGCATTTATGCAAAGTTAATGTAGGTAGATAGAATTTAATGCTTAGATTAGACAGTTTTAGAGTGCAAGAGGGAAACGGGATATAGACATCCTCATTGTATAGTTGTATTATTATTGTTAAGATGAGAGCATAGAGCGGAGAAGAGAAGAAGTAGATAGTTGTGTAGAAGAATTCCATGTACAGAAGTTTTGGATTAATACAAAAAGCTTTAATTCAGATTCATGGTGTTGTGATACTCTCTGTGTATGTATTGTTGAATGTTATGCTCATGAATGTTTTACTTTTTCTATCATGCATTTGTTGTTTATGTTATGTGTGTATGATTTCTTGTTAAATGTATGAAATCTGAGAGAGAGAGAGGGTAAGGGAAATGAGTTTCAATTGTTTCTCTATCTGAGCAAGAGTTCCTGCAAGGAGTGCAGTTGAATTCTCCGCAAGGAGTGCATTGACAAAGGGTTCAGAGGTTTGTCTCTGAAAGCTCAGATAAGATAGCTTTTGTTCTCATTCCCTCAGAAGTGCAGCTAGGCACAGGAGCCGTGCAACGAGTGCGCAGGCCGAGTAAAGTCTCAGAGTTTGCGAACCTGAGAAATTGTTGAAGGACTACTGCTGCAGGGAGTGCGCAGAGTCGAAGGACTTCAATTCTTTGA
Organism: Picea engelmannii; assembly: GCA_009831015.1. NCBI lineage: Eukaryota > Viridiplantae > Streptophyta > Pinopsida > Pinales > Pinaceae > Picea > Picea engelmannii. Next base: position 9,870 of record ML800983.1, on the reverse strand, counting down.
AGTAATTGAAGGATTTGCCACAAGGAGTGCATGCAGGAGTCTTCTCTAAGACTCAGAGTTGGAGAAATCTTAGGGGGGATAGAGTCTTCAGAGTCATCAAAGAAAAGTAGAGAAGGTTGGTGTCTGGAGGCATCACAAGGTTGCGTTGCAGGCGGTTAATTTCTGTGGCAAATCACTTTATCAAATTTGCAGAAGTGCTCAGAAGGGAGAACGGACGGTTGGAATTCTTCATGGAGAATTCGTGAAATCCCACGCGCTGTCAAATCTCGCAGAGTAGCAAGGAGGTTACGATGGTCGTTTCCTGCAAGCGGAAGCTCAGGAGAGAGAGGGCCGCATATTCACGCCAATGAGGACCGTTGGATTTACTTGTGAAATTCCATTTCATGGCTTCGTGGGTGGAAAGACCGAAACTTCGTCATTTGGATTCGCGAAACTGCGAAGTCCGATAATCCGACAAGGCAGAAGGTTTCATTGTGGGGTCAAGATTTGGACACATGTTGGAATCCAAGCGTTTCGGCATTTCGGGGTTTGAAAAGGCGAGAGGAGGCCAAGACTTTGGCGGATCAAATCCCCGAAACGCGAAAGGGGAGCTTTCGTGTGAAAGACAGAGATTGTCACGTCGGCATCTCGGAGCTTCGGAGTTCCGGAATTCGGCGTTCGCGTCGACAAGGAACAGAATCCCTTCCCAATACGATTTCTGAAATCGCGACACAAGTGATCTAGTCCATCGGCGAATCGGGAATCGGGAAATCGGGGTTTGCGGTGACATAAGGTTGGGGATCGCGAGTCTAGGATTCCCGATAACCGAAATAGTGAAACCACACAGATTAGCAGATCGCGAGGAGGCGAAAAGTGAAAAAAAAAAAAACTCAGGACAGTGGAAAGCGTGGTTGAAGTGACGCATGGAAAAGGACAAGGGTTGTGGGACCCGAAGTAGGTGCGCAAGTTTTTCGGGATTTCGGGACCCGGAAGGTAGAGGAGACATAGAACTCTTGTATATCGAGCTCCCATTGTGCGAAATAGCTCTGATCGTTGGATCAAGGGAAAACTCCAGAACCATTGATTTCTAATGGAGGCAGAACCTTAGCATTCCAGAGTTTAACGAAACTCGGCATATCGGTGTTCGGAGGTCTGAAAGCACAGACGCTCGATCACAAAACTCGCGAAATCGTGAAGTCCGATCTCCCGAAGTGTGAAGGGGGATTCCACAAGGTTTTACTGTGGGGTGCAGATTTCCCGAAAGGGAAATAGAAGAGCCAATTGTTGAGAGCTCTTCGGGCCAGCGGAAGAAGAAAGATCCTGTGTGCGTGGACTTCCGACCTGCAGGTTGGGAGGGGCTGCGTCAATTATTCCAATTACATGGTAAATTTCTTGCTCACAAAGATTTTAACAAAAATAACACAGGAAGAAGCATAGACTAAAATTAAGTCATATTTAAGTCAATTCCCTGTATTTGGTACTAAAACATGGACTCACATTCGTGATGAAAAAGGAAAATCATTACAACATAAAAGTTAGAAGTTCATTTTTGTTAGATATTTTAAAGATGTCAAAGGTTATAGATTTCTTCAACCTCATTCCGATGAAATAATTATTAGAAAAGATGATAAATTTGAGTGAATTTTTCTTGGCCTACGAACCTAATTTGTTGTCAGTGCTATCTTTGGCCTACAAGCCATCTTCGATGTTTGTGTTATCTTTGGCCTGTGAGCCATCTTCGAATTTTGTGCATTCTTCTAGTCCTATTCTAGTTTCTTCATCAAATGATGACAATGACGATGAAATCCACCTCAACCTACTCATCTTCCTCCAGATGAGCCCATTGACTATGAACCTGCACCAACACCACCGCTTCCTAAGTGGCTTTTTTCAACACTTCATATATTTGATAATTATTTAGTAGTGACTCATGGGCTCACATTCGTGATGAAAAAATGAAATCATTACAACATAAAAGTGAGAAGTGCATTTTTGTTGGATATTCTAAAGATGTCAAAGGTTATATTTTCTTCAACCTCATTCCAATAAAATTATTATTAGAAGAGATGTTAAATTTGAGTGAAAATCTTTCAACCTATAAACCTAATTCGACATTTGTGCTATATGTGACATTCGAGTCATCTTCAGCGTTTGTGTTATCTTAGGCCTATGAGCCATCTTTGGTGTTTGTTCATTCTTCTGGTCTTATTTTGGTTTCTTCTTCAAATGATGACAATGAGGATGAAAATCTACCTCCACCTATTCCCCTTCCTCCAAATGAGTTCATTGAATATGAATCTGCACCAGGCCACCACTTCCTAGATGGGTTTGTTCAACATGAGAAGCAATTGGTGATCTTGTCGATGATCCTACAGATCAATGCCATACACCTTCACAATTCCAACAAACCTCCTCTCTTTTATCTCAAGTTTTGAACACTCATAATCTAGACACATTTGTAGGAGTTTTTGTTCATCTAGATCGGGACACAACAATGAATGAATAATGACATTCCTTAATGGTGAACGACACTTGGGATCTTGTACCTCTTTTGAAAGGAAGAAAACTTGTCAGATGTAAATGGGTGTATAGAACTAAGTATGCATCAGATAGAGTTGTTGAAAGACATAAGGTCTGGTTAGTTGCCAAAGGATTCTCTCAAGATGAAATAATTGACTATGATGAAACATTTTTCCTCATTGTCAAAATGAATTCCATCCACCTTATGCTAACCCTTGTTTCCTCACATAAATGGAACATCCATCAGATGTTAAATCCATCTTCTTTCATGAGGATTTGCAAGAATAAATCTACATGGAACAACCTCCTCGCTATGTTCAAAATGATTCCAACCTTGTTTGTCACCTTAGGAAATCTCGATATGGTTTTAAGCAAACTCCTTGATCTTGGTATGTTAAAATGGACAACTTTCTTCTTGACATGTGTTGTTTTAGAAGTCATTCTGACCCTAATGTTTATACCAAGAAAGTGGGAATCCATCTCATAATACTTGCCATTTATGTTAATGATCTTATCCTCGTTGGTGGTGGCCCTAAACTCTTAACCCATGTGAAATCCAACCTTAAGAAGAGCTTTGAAATGATAGACTTAGGTTATTTGCATTATTTCCTTGGCCTCAAAGTATTCCAAACTAAGGAATAATTTTTTATTTCCCAGTCTAAGTATGCATGTGGCCTTTTTTACCACTTTCATATGGAAGATCGTAAACCGACCTCTTCTCCCTTTCAGTGTGGAGTCAAACTTGTTACCGCCTGTACTACTCCCGAAATCAATGCCACTTTTTACCATCAGTTAAATGGTAACCTCTTATATTTGACTCATACTCATACTCATATTTCATTTTTTTGTTGGTCTTATTGCTTGGTATATGCAAACACCCCATGAAAGCCATTGTAAAGCAGCAAAAATGATACTTATGTATATCTGGGGTACAATTTAGTTTGAGATCCATTATAGTTCAAGGGGGACTCATTTGTTGGTTGGTTTCACTAATTCGGATTGGCTCGATGACCCTATTGATCAAAAGTATACAACAAGTTATGTTTTCAACCTTGGTTACAAATATGTCACATGGGCTTGTAAGAAACATGTATTGTTCTTTCTTTAGTAGAAGTAGAATACTGAGCAATGATTAATGCAAGTCAAGAAGTCTTGTGGCTTCAATAGATCTTTTGAGAATTTGGACTTCGGCAACATCTCACCACCCTCTAGTGCGAAAATCAAAGTGTCATCAAGCTCACCAAAGATCCAGTTCAATATCATCACAACAAACACATTGAGCTACACTTCATCAAAAACTCATTCATGATTGAGTTTTTGAAGTGCTATGTTTCCCTATAAAAGATCAAGTTGAAGACATGTTCACAAAGTCTCTTACAGAAGTGAAATTCAGGAAGTTGACATTAAGGGGGGATAAGCTCTAATATGTCATTCCTTATCCTATTGTGACATTTTTGTAAATCCTTCAATCCTATCCCAAGTTATTCTTTAGGGGGCGATGTTAAAATATTTAAACATTTAGAAGTTAGTTAAGTTCAACTTGGTCTAATATGTTGTTGATATTATGGTAGTTGTGTGAGGTATTTACCTCCACATGTAAACCTGACGAGAACATAAGACTCCAGAAAGAAAGAAGAAACCCTAATGAGTTGGCTAATAACCCTAGAAAACATGTCGGCTCTAGAGGATAATTTATATTAGGTTATTAGCCTCCAAGAGAAGAAGTCGGCCAGAAGAATTAATATATATTGAACAGACAGATACCCAGAATGAGAAGTCGGCCCAAGCAGTTAGCCAGATTTACTATAAATACAGGAGGCCAGTCTTCATTTTGGCAGGCAGTCTCAGAATTGCAGAGCAGCACTTGTGCGCACTGTAGTGCCCAATTTTGTGCGCAGGTTTGGAGGAGAGTTGTCATTGCAGCTGCAGTAGCTAGCAGGTCACGTTTGGCTTAGACTATATCTTGGTTAGGGTTTGGACTATCTGATCAGCTCTTGTTGGTGCACTATCCTTGGGGAAAGGTGTTCTACCCTTTGTTTGGCTATCTAGCCTAGGGTTTGCTTCCGGAGTGATTCTTTGTCAAGGTTAAGGTGCTCGGAGGGTGGCTTCAGCCTATGGTTGGGTGACAATAGTGATATTGACAATGGTAAAACGAGCACATCCATTATATTCTAACAGGTTATGGGCCCACACCTCCTTCATTCAGTCTAACCACTAGAAGGAAGCATAACCATAAGGATATTAAGCTCGTTGAAGAACTGCCGCCAGGTTTTCTAGCAGGAGCAGTCACCAAAGCATTGCAGCTAGGGTTACTAGTAGGTGTAGTTGCAGAAACCCTAAACCTCTCGTTGAGGGACCTTAAGTGAAGAGATTGACCTAATCTCCGGATAGATCAGTGTGCCCTAGCCTAGCGCATCTCCTGATACTCTCAGCAAGCCAAGACGTCAAGTTTGAGTTTGTGGTCAAATCTAGGGTTGACCAAGTCAAAGAAGCCATGACTTACTCTATGAAGTCAGAAAACAAGTTAGATGGAGCTTCTAACTTCAGAGCATGGAAGTCAAGGATTGACCTCATCCTTGCCAAGAATAAAGTGTTGGATATCGTGAAAGGAAAGATCGTGAAACCAGAGTTTGAAGAAGGAAAAGAGAAGGAACCACAGAACGTTGCAGTTATGGAGAAGTTAAAAGACGGTGACATTAATGTTACGAGTATCATAGTGGAATCTATAAAAGACCACTTGATACCCTACATCTCCCATCTTGACTCATCGAAGAAGATGTACGGTGCCCTAACAAACCTCTTCTCAGTCAGAAACATTGGACAAATAATGAGTTTGAAGAATGAGCTCTGTGACATGAAGATGAATGATGATGACAGCATAACATCATACTTTGTGAGAATCTCTCAGTTAAGAGATCAACTACAAGCTATTGAAGAAATCATTTCAGAGAAGGAATTGGTAAACATAGTACTCAAT
>ML800982.1:199559-213088 GCA_009831015.1 Picea engelmannii | reverse complement strand
CAAAATGGAGTTGTTGAGAGGAAAAACAGGACAATTTGTGAGGCAGCAAAAGCCATGATGTTTGACCAGGATCTGCCAAATTCTTTATGGGCAGAAGCTACCTCCACTGCCGTGTATATTCATAACAGGTGTCCACATGCTATCTTGAAGGACAAGACTCCTGAAGAGGTCTTCTTGGGAATCAAACCTGAAATAGGGCATCTAAGGATATTTGGGTGTCCAGTGTATATTCATGTCCCCAAGGAAAAGAGGACAAAGATGGAACCCTCAACAAAGAAAGGGGTTTTTGTGGGGTACAGTGAGAACTCCAAGGCTTACAGGATATATGTACTAGGTCAGAGGTAGAGAGAGGTAAACAAGGATGTGACTTTCCAGAGGAAGTTGCATTCAAGAAATCCAGAGAGCTTTAGTAGGAATCAGAAGCAGTTCAACCAACTTCACCCTCTTTTGAAAATGAAGAGTCAGATGATCAGAGGGAGGAACCTCATGAAGGGCCAAGTGATGAGCCCCTAGAACCTGCTGAAGAGTTAGAAAGAACTCTTGAAGAACCTCCAGCCAGAAGGAAGTCGGGGTGGGAAGTCGGGGTGGCTTAAAGAAACAGTGCAGGAAGCAGAAAAGATAGTTGCTCCCAAAGGAACTTTCAGGGAAAGTAAGAGGCCTCACAGGTTTGGAGGCTATGTTGCACTGATGAGCAGCATCAGTGATACCGAACCTTCTTCATTTGAAGAAGCAGTTAAATTACAAGTATGGAAGCCATGCTTGAGGAATACAGGTCAATTCTAAATAACAATGTCTGGGACGTTGTGTTGAGGCCAAAGGACAAATCAGTGGTCTCTTCCAAATGGATCTATAAGATCAAACATGCAGCTAATGAGAGTGTGGAAAAATTCAAAGCAAGATTTGTAGCCAGAGGTTTCACTTAGAAAGAAAGAATTGACTACGAGGAGATTTTGCCCCGGTAGCGAGGTATACCTCCATTCGAGTTATTATTGCATTAGCTTCAGTTCTTGGTTGGAAGCTACATCAGATGGATGTAAAAATAGCATTCTCGAATGAAAAGATTGAACAGGAGGTCTTTGTGGAACAACTAGATGGTTTTGTACTACATAACAAAGGCACTCATGTATGCAAGCTAAGGAAGGCCTTGTATGGTCTTAAGCAGGCTCCCAGAGTTTGGTATGATAGGATTGATGGCTTTCTTAAAAGCTCGGGCTTTCAGAAAAGTGATGTTGATGCAAATCTGTACTTCAAAGTAAGAGGGAACCAACCTGTTATACTAATCTTGTATGTTGATGATCTCTTTCTAACAGGAGATGAAGGGCTAATAGCCTGGTGTAAGAGGGAGCTAATCTCAGAAGCTAAGTGTTTCACAGCATATGACAAATAGGAAGCAACAATATGTGTCCTTCATGGAAATTACATCACAACATAAACATTTACTCTAGGCAAACGCAGGGCCCATGTGGTTGAAGGGCGTGGGGATATACTACTACAGCTCATAAGGGGTAAGAAGTTTATGTTCAAATTGTTCTTTACATTCCTAATCGAGTTAGAAATTTACTTTCTGGTAGCCCGATTGGAAAGCAACATCCACATGTAGAGGTTGTGTTCAAAACAGGCAGATGTTTAGTGACCAACACAAGAAGCAGATTGTGAGTTGCAGCAACAAGTGCACAAATTGCAAGGTGCAGCAACAAGTAAGTCGATTTTAAATTTTGCAACAAGTTTTGTTCACAACAGAGTTTGTTTTTAGATGGGTAAGTATAAATCTTTGGAACAGAATTTGTGTTTAAGTTTGGTGGACAGATTTTTGCATGTTTGACATAATTACATTAGTAGGGTTGTAATTTACAAATGGTGTGAGTTGTTACAGCAGTAGGGTTTATTTGACAATGACACAACAAGGGTCAAATGTGCTAAGTCCTAATAACATAAATGAGACGGGCACGTGATTGGATGTGCCAGATAGAAGTCACAACAATGGTGTTGGGCTCCAGGTTGCCAGAGCGTGGAGAGGAGTGGGAGCGTCATTTTCCAAAAATCCTCAGGAGCAGAGCGTCCCGGGAGCGTCTGTTATATATATAGCGTTTATTTTCTAAAACAACATGCAGAAAGACAAATTAGCTGCAGAATATATGAAAACATGCATATTTGTGCTACTTGTAGATGAATACTACATTGTTATGAAGATAAAAATGCCCTCCATAGTATATTAATGATTATATTGAAACTTTGAAAGAAAGCATTATGAATAAACAAGCAAGAACATTTAAATGACAAACATAAATGACAAGAAATGTTCCACCATCGCTTATATTGGGATCCACATCATTAGTATCATCTTTCATCCTTTGCCTCTTGTCTAGCCTTTGCTTCTACCTCAATCCTCTAGGGACATCAGTCGACGCCACCCAAATTTGATGAAACTACCTAATCCTAGCCTTAAAACGTGGTCGAAAAATCTTAACATGCCTAATCAATGATTATGGTTCGAGTGAAGGGTACATTTTTGCGAAGGCCGTGACAAAGGAGTTTAACAATCAAAACCACCATCATTGGGGTACATAAAGGGCTTGGTTCCTCTTGATTAAATGTCAATCACATACCCTCATACGTGATAGAATCCAATGAAAACGCTGCAATCCCATCAATCTTGATATCTTGAAAACTATTAAGTCTGTTGAATTTTGAATGGGATATGAAATCTACTTTCTCCATATGAAGTCCGATGAGGTTGGAACCAATCTCAAACATCTTGAAACAATTAATGGTAATGTTAAAAGTTTAAGTAAAAGGATAAAAATGAAAAATAAAGGAAATTTAACAACGCCCAAGGAGCATTCAAGGAGTGCTTTGGGAGTGCACTCCCAAGCTCCGGGAGCGTGGTGCTCCCGAATTGGAAGGGAGCATCCGAGAGCGCCCTGTAGCGTGCTCCGAAGCTTGGGAGTTGGGGGGGGAGGGCTCCCGGTAACCTTGGTTGGGCTTGACTGAGTTGGACAAGAAATCATTACTGAAATATGCCAACGAACAGCATTGGAGTTAAGTTATTTTAAACAGTGAATTCATCTTTTGGTACAAATTTTAAATTCAAATTCAAATCTGGAATATTGTGTTGGAAATGCAGTTGTGGACTGCATAAGCCAGATCTAGAAAGCATGAATTAGTGCCTCGGTGCAGCAATCGGGAAGGAAGACTAAAGAACAAGGAGAATGTACAATATGAGAGAAAACATAGTTAGAGGTAAGAAAATGCATCAAAAGGCAACTAAAGTGTTGGTTAATATTTACTAGAAGATGTTGGAGAAAAGTGTAAGAGGTATGTTCCTCTTGTTGTGGAATTGTGGTTTTAGTTTTTTTCTTCCATTTTTGGAGTTTGTTCAAAGTGGAAAGCCTGCATAGAGATTCTCATAAACATGGTCAATGAAAACATGTAGATGTTTCTGGATGTGAGACAAATAGTTGGTATTTAAAATTTTCACAGTAGTTCATATGACAAATAGGAGGCACCGGTATGTGTCCTTTGGGGAAATGACATCCACGATAGAAACATTTACTCTAGGAAAACACAAGGCCCATGTGGTTGAAGGGTGTGGGGGTGTACTGCTATAGCTCATAAGCAGTAAGAAGTTTATGTTCAAATTGCTCTCTACATTCCTAATCTAAGTAGAAATTTGCTTTTTGGTAGCCAGATTGGAAAGCAACATCCATATGTAGAGGTTGTGTTCCAAACAAGCAGATATTTAGTGAAGGACAAAAGAAGCGAAAATATTATAGCTTCAAGAGTTGAAGAGCATGGGTTGAACAGGTTCGAAGATGTGGCAATGAAGAATTCAGAGGATGTGGCAGATTCAAGGGAAATAGTCAACAATGGAGATACCAATGCCAACACACTTTGGCATCAAAGGTATGGGCATTTGAGGTTTCACATCTTTCTCTTCTGAGTAGGTTATGTTGACCACCTATTTCAACTAGGTGTCAACCTCATGTATCATGAAGATATGTACCTTATGGTACGACAGTTTGAAGACATATGGCTCAGCAGGGCAATTCTGCCACCAGAACTTCTCTCTCTCCATGAAATGTTCGCTCCCCTGCGTGGGATATTTTTGTAAATGTAACTTGTTAGCATGGGTCAAATCTTGTAATTTAATTGCCCAGGAATTTATTAGTAGGGAAGTCCTTTCATCAAGTGTTTTTTTTCTCGGGTAATTAACTTTGTTTTTTCATCGATTTAATTACTTGAGTTTTTCACTCAAATTTCCTCCAAGTGATGAAAGGCGTTCTAATGATCGAGCCCAGTTGGTAACTAAGGGTTGAAAGTGTTGTATATGACCATGTCTAGTGCTAGACATCTCCTAGAGTCTTGCAGAATTCCGTTAAGTTTTGATAGGTGTTTTTAATAATTAAAATTTCTCATAAATCGGAAATTTTTATTATGTAAATTGTAAAAATTTGGTCCTTGGGGATTTTGTATAGGGGTATGGGTACTCAAATCAAATGGATTATGAACCCCTACACCCTTGGACCAAATTTCAGCTCAATTGGACAAGTTTTGCTAGGTCCATGTCCATGAGGAGTCCAAGTCAGTCAAAAACTAGCAAATAATTGGCTAAGGTAAAAAAGCTAAATTTTAAATTTTGTAAAATTGACTAAAGTCATGGAAAAAGAGGGGGAAATGACTCCTAAAGTCATTCTTAAGTTAGGAAAAGATTATAAAGTAAGAGAGGGGCCCCCAAGTCAAATGTTAACCACTTCATGAGTTCCCCTAAGGAGAAGTGTTCCCCCCCCCTCCCCTCTTCATGTGAATGTGTAAAAAGGTGAAACCAAAGGTGGGGAGGCCCCCACACCTTAGTGCACCCCCCTTGGACCATGGTGAGATGTTGGAACTTGAGAAAGGGGGTTCCCACCCCTAGCAACCTTTCCCTCTCTCATGTGGTGCACCCCTCTCCCTCTTGGTGCGCCCTCCTTGAGTGGACCCCTCTCTTGCATGAGTGCCACTTGTAAGACATGCAAGGGGGGTCTCTCTTCCCCCCCTCCCTTGAAAGAAAGGCTCCTCTCCTCATTTTGATATCAATTTTCATAGCAACTCCATGCTGCTCAATTTTTTCCTCACTCTCTCTTGCTCTCTCCCCATTTCTCTTTTGTAATATTGCTGCCATATTGCAGCCATTCTTTTCAATTATAGAAGTGAAGCTTTGGAGGAACTCTTGGTGTTCTTGTGGTGATCTCTTGGTGTTCTATTGGAGTATTCTTGGTGTTCTTGTTTGATGTTCTTGTGAGGTAATATTTTTGCAATTTGTATTTATTTCGCTCACATTGTTTTACTTGAGAAACCCCAAGCAAAGTATTTTGCTAGGGATAAATCTATAGTAGTATTGTTGTAGATTTATGTGAGTTGTTCTTCTTTGAGTTTGCAAAGTAGTTTGTGAACCATTTTGAAGGACTCACTTTCTTGTCTCATTGTGTAGCAAGTATTTACAACTTTGCAACTTACCAAAGCTTAGAAGAGTGGACTCCAAAAGCTTCAATTCTCTTCACTAAAATTTATGATATCATTTCAGCACTCTTTTATATATTCTCTGCACTTATTTCTCTTCTAAATCTTGCTTTCCAATCAATCTTTAAGTTCAGATTTTATACATAAAATTTTATGTTTCATATACTAACCAAAACTAACTCATTTTAAGTGATTTTTAGCAATTTTCAGCAAACATATCTTGTTGTTTTGTGCAGGTTTTCGCTAGTCTAAGGGGAGGTGATACCCATCTTTGGCCACAAGGAGCTCAAGGAAGCATCCAAAGGCCTTGGTGCAAAACCCTCTCCCTCTTCTTGTTTTCCAAATCATTGTAAGCAACCCAAAAGAGTCTCTTGGGCTTGCATTCTTCTCTCATCTTCATAAGTTGTAAATTTTAAAGTTTTCAAGTTTTGTTTTGCCCACATCTTGCATGTGAGTGGCTTTTCCACCCTTGCAATACCGTGTTGGCTAGATTAGTTGCTTGATTTGTAAGTTGTGCTTAAATAATTGCCCCACTTCTCCCGTAAAGAGAAGGTTGGGTGGCTAGGATTTACTTAGCTCATGTTTTTAATTATTTTATCCACCTTGGCACAAAATCAATAGGCTTTCCCTTCACATTGTGCCATAGTTGTGAGGTTTGCAAAGTTGTTTTATTTTGCCCACCTTTGTCCTTAACGCAAAGTTGTGTGGCTAGTTTGTTTATTCAATTCATTTCAAGTTATTTTATTCTTTTCATTTGTGCCCACACCTTGCATGTGAGTGGCTTTGCCACCCTTGCAATATCATGTTGGCTAGATAGAAGTTTCATTTTTGCAAAGAAATCAAACCTTCAGCCCCGCCACTTGCCCCGTATTCCCTCCCCTTGCCACTTTGTGGATCTTGGGTAACAAGAAAGGGCAAAGGACTGTGTGGCTACTCTAATTAGGCACCTAATTCCATTATTGCTAAAACCATTAAAAAGGGGTGACTTGGGAGGCTAGAAGGGGTTGAAGTCGAGAACGGTTTCATAGCACTAAGTGTCCTCCTTGTTGAGCGCCAAGCATCTTGGATTTGCCCTGTGGAGCTAGGGGAGATGCTTGTTGTTCCCTTGTTGAGCACCCAACACTTCCTCTTGGTTGAAGGGATAGGGACTTGGGGTAGTAACATAGCTTAAGTTTGCAACTTTCACACCTAATTGCCCCCAAGTCAAAGAAAGACCTAAAAATCTATTAAAAATAACCTACACACTTTTCACAACATCTACATTTCAAGCTTTGCTATTCCTTTTGTATCAAGCAATTTCCTTTTCATGTGAATATCTACTTTCAAAGTATTCTTCATTTCAAGTATTCTTTATTCATATGAGTATAATTATTTTAATTGTAAGGTTATTTTTCGCATTCATTATGTATGTTAGAACACTTTAGAATTTTTCAAACAAAAAATTAAACTTTGAAGTCTTTTTGTTTTAATCTTTTCAAAAATAAATTTTGAAAACTTAGGGGTTTCGTGTATTTTAGAATAAAAAAGCTTTCCGTTATATATTGACAGGGCACATCAAAAATCAACCATAAAAAATTAACAGTCATCTAGATCGACAGTTATCGTGATTTCGCAATTATTGAATTGTGTAAGGGTTAAGCAAAACAAAAGTACGAAGTTCACTTCGAGACTTTGTGATTCGGGAGTTCAAACTCAAAGTATTTAAAGCTCTAAAAAACCCCGAAGTCGCGAAGCTCCAGAGTCCCGGAGACATGTTCCTACGAAAATATTTTAAATAGATCTACTGATGAGTCATAGGCCACCTTTCAAAACTTTATTTGTGTTGACACGTGGCACTCTTTTTGGGCACTTTAGTCGCATCATTCGCACATTTTTAAGTGACACATGTCACTTATTTTTTATGACACATCATCAACAGTGATGTCATCAATGCCACATCACTCCGTAAATTTGGCCTTTAGGAGATCAATCAAGAACAAATCCAAAGAAGCGTTGGAGCGTCGAAGTGCCTAAGCACCCGAATGATCATGATAATAAATCACTAGAGGTTAAGGGGCTAAGCAGGTTTAAATAAATGTGATTAACGATAAGTAATCACTCCACGAATTCGAACTTCGGGGAAACTCTACTCACCACAAACATAAACTCACAAAGCCCCGTAGTTTCGGAATCCCAAAGTACTTAAAATTAAAAAGTGACTTTAAACCTTGATCATTTAAAATGTAATGATAATTAGGGGTTAATTAATCACTCTGTGAATTCTGTCTTCGGGAGATATCTATTATGTTGCATTCAAAACTCCCGATTGTCGAACTACCGAAGTACTTTACCTTAATTATAACCATTCAAAATATATCCAACTGGCTAGGGTAAAACATTGGAAAATGTTTGCGACTGTCAGGTAATAAATTCGACAGATTTTAGTATGATTACTCTGTCAACGGATTAATGAGAAGATAATTATTCATTAATATTTCCATAAAGAAAGATATTTCGAACTTCAAAGTTTTTTGTTATTAGCATCCAGAACTTTCGCATTTCAGCATTGTGAACTCACAAGATTTTATGCTTCTCACAGGAGGATCAACTTCAACATTTGGGAATCATGGCATCGTGTAAAGCAGGAAGGAAACAAGATTCGTTTACTGAGGAATCAAATTGGAATGCAGATATACTTTTAGACATTATTACTTGAACAACAGACGCCACTAAATCTTCGAAGCGGGTTTACATTTTAGAGAAAGAAATTTCTCTTTGTTCCAATGATTCAGCTGAAGAGGGGGATGAATCATTTTCAGCTAAGCTAAGTCAGGTGGCTAAGTCAAAACTTCACAGAGTTGCAGCTCGGCCGAAACTAATGCCATGTACCAATATGATAAGTTGGGCCTTAGAGCATGTGGATATCCCAACAAGAACCATCTACAGTCACCAGAAGACCATTGTCAGCTCCTTTCGACCCGAGGATATTCAAGTAATGTATAAATTAATCCCTAACCCAAATATACTTACAATGCATCATTTATAATGAAGTTTGAAGATGAGGAATGTACAAAATATGGCAAAATTGTGCATGATATAGTAAAATCCCGGTGGGGAAATCAAAACAAATTCAAAACTGAGAGCCAGGATATCTATTCTATGGTGTTGATCAGTTGTCTACCCTCACTAGGATTTGACAAGAAGAAGAGATAAGTATTTGTTATCAGGGTTCTTCATTGTTGGTTTGCTCTTGTGATTAGAGCATGTTCATGGTTGTATTGGAATATTCTCTCTAAGAAAAGTTGGTTGGGTTTTTCCCCAAGTTTGGGGTTTTCCCAGGATAAACCTTTGTGTCTTCTTGTGCTTGTTTATCTGTTGTTTATGTTAGAATTAGGGAAGTAAACCAGAAAATTACAGTCTTTTAAATTTTCAGTTATATAGAACAACAAGGGTCTAAAATAAATCAAACCTTAGAACAGAAAAGAAATACAATAGGAGATATGAACTGTAGAGAGCTAGATAGTTAAATCAAAACTTAGGAAATCAAATCAAAAAGTGAACAACAATTAGATTTGAACCTTAAACAATTTCCGAGTGTGCACAACACTCAGATCTGAACTGTAATTTTGATTATGTTCATAAACAGTGATTAGATCCAAACAACAACTATTTATGAGTGAGCAAGATAGATAGATCTATAGGATTTCTGAATTAGATCTAGACTGATCAAAACAAAACAGATCTAAACAATAGTTTTGAGTTAGATCTAAACAATGATAGATAGATCTAAACTAATCATTAGATGAATTAGATCTAGTCAATAACTTATTCGAGAATGATCAAAAACAAAACAGATCTAAACAAAGAAGGTTTTGTGTTAGATCTAAACCAGGATAGATTCCAGAATTAGAAACACACAGATCTACACAATAACAATTTGATCTGAWCCATAAAGTAGCTTACCTCTAATCAATGAAGGAGTTCATGCCTCACACAAGGGATGAAGTGCCACTGAGAATATGCTCAGAAAAAGTCAAGAATCATGGATCTACCTCAAGGGTTAGATCTCTTGCCAAGAGAAGCAATGGACTGTTAAATCACCATGAAACCCTCACACAAAAAATCTACCAGAAAAGGGAGGGACGGCTGCATGTTTAGTCACCCCTCTAAGGTGTTGTGGCCTTCAAGATCCTAGATCTGTCCTAGAAGAGGGGACAGCAGGCTGCAATGAAATATCACTGGGAGAAGGAGGGGGCCAGTTGGTAACAGTCAATGAGGACAGCAAGTTCAGCACTTTCAGTAAGGGAAAAAACACCCTCAACACCCACACAACAATAAGCAATTGAAGCTAGGACCAGGCAGCACAAGAAGAGAGAGAGGTCGAGTTGCTAACAAAGGGAGGTTGTCTCAAGGAGGTTGCACACAGTCCAAGGAGGCTGCAAAACTGTTGCAAGGAGGCCGCAAGCTGTCACAAGGAGCAATCCGCCACTTCTTAGGAGGAAGAGTAAAAAATCAATGTTAGAGTGAAGGGGGAGGGGTTCTTATTTATACTTTTGGGTAAGGGTTAGGATAAAAGAAATATGATTAAAAATAATATATTTAATTAATACAAATATTAATTAAATATATTTATAATTCATATTAATTAAATATTTCTTATATTAACCCCTAAGACAAAATACGAACCCCCAAACAAACTCAAGCCTAAAAACCAAGGGTGGTGGGTTTAGGAGAGATTTACACATGTCCATATACTTCTCAAGGTGACCAAACAACTTTATCATCACTGCATATGGGATACATCCCTCATGTGGTCATGCCCACCTTCAAAGAGGGTCACACACCAACAACTACCTGATCAAGGACCAGATTGCCCCAGAACATATCTGGGGTCTTATCCACCAAGGTACAAAACCAAGGATCAACCCATGCCTTAGACATGGGTACCCTGGAACACGTCCAGGGGCCCTAGACATATCTAGGGACTTTAATTGCTTTATCCCAGACCAAGAACCCCAGTCATATGTTGGGGGGCCTCTCAAGGGTCTTTACTGCTTGGTCCCAGACCAAGAACCCCAGTTGTCTATTGGGGGCCCTTTCAAGGGTCTTTTTCCATGGCTCTGACTGTTTGGTCCCAGACCAAAAACCCCAGGAATGTACTGGGGGCCCTAGATCTCAACTAGGGTCTTTGCCATCCTCCCGAAGAATGGATCTTGCAGCTGCTTTAAATTCAACAGTTTATATATTTCAATATATGATTATTGAATGTTAAAAGAAGATAAAAATGCTATGGTAAATCTAATGTTAACAAAACTAATGAAAATCTAACAGAAACTTGGTTCCAAATAGATATTGGGTTGAAATGATGCATACAACAATATATTTGTTCAATAGGAGTCCCACAAGAGAAGTAATAGGGGCCACCCCTAAGGAAGCATGCTTCAGGGAGAAACCAAAGGTAAACCATCTAAAAAACCTTAGTTCATTTGATTGTGATGATACCACAAATAGAAAATTCAAAATTACTAATTGTTGGATATACAAACCATGCAAAATATATAGGTTTTTGGAACCTTGCACAAATAAGATTATTGTGGGTAAAGATGTGTGAATCAATGAAAGTTCATATCTAAATTAGGTTGACGATGGTCAGTTTGAAGTTGAAAAATCAGTTCATCAGCAAGAAGGAAAATGCAGAATGTTGAGCAATCATCAGAGGATGATGTCTATGTAGCACAAGAGGAAGAGGAAGCCAAGAATATTTCAGGAGAAGCAGGAAAACCTGTTGGCTCAGATTGTCACGCAAAGGAGAATGGGATTAAAGATTTGAAGAAAGAGGAGCTTCTGCAGTCCAGTGATGGAGGAGAAAGTAAAAGGTTGGATAGTGAAGGTGAGCAGTATGTTTAGCGGTTGTGTTATGTGGCATGTGTTGATTTGTCTGTTGTCTCAAATGTTGAAGAATCCAGGTTGGTGAAGAAAATGATGAGTGCAGGAACGCATGGTTCCTGTTATCGCACAATTTGCACTTATTCCAAGGGGAAATGCTAAAGGAAGGCAAATTGGCGTAATAGGAGGTTATCCTATCACTATCACCTCAACAGGATACCTCTTTCTATTTAGGGTTGATGGCCCAGGGGAGATGTCCCCGGTGACCTGGGGGTTTGAGAAGGCAAAGGTTAAAGTGTCTATGAAAATATCCCCTCTCACAAGTCACATTGATCAAAAAGTCCCAGGGTTTTGACCAATGAAGTATTAAGATGTACCTACCCAGAACAAAGCAACAAGAAAAAATATATTTTGCAAGCACAACCTGCTGTTAGTACTTCATAAAACCATGGACTTTATCTATAAAAGCAATTGTTGATATATGATGAAGCAAACAGAATTTTATAACAGCAATGTTTATAAGATGAATGCTTTACAATAGAAGCCTTGAAATGGCTTCACAATGACCAAGAATAATTACTCAATAATAGCAAAGTACTAGCATTTGTCGGAAGCAAATCAGGCAGTGTATAAATCAACTTTACAATTGTTTTTAGGTGCTTTTAATGCTGCAATAGATGGTTGTAGCTTACTTTAGTAACAACAACAAATAGGTTAGTAGATTAGACTATTCTAAGGTTAGGAGTAGTTAGTAGAGAGTTCAAGGTAAAGGTTTTGATAGTAGGTTTTGTCAATCACTCAATTGTAAGACTTAGATTAGTGCTTTTAGGGTAAGTGGAGTCTTTTTAGGCAGCGACAAATCTTGAAAGAACAAATGATAATAAGAGAGCTAGAGACAAGAGGGTCAATAATTGAAGTGTTGGTAGCCCAAGGCTTCAATCACCAAACCCTAGGGGGAAAATGGCTACTAGGAAGTAGGTAACCCTAGGCCCTAATAGTTTTCCTCCTTCTTTAGTTCGAGGATGAAGTAGATGACGGCTAGATGAAGCAAAAGGTGTTAGGGTGTTGCAATGGCAAGGCCCTTAGCAAAAGGCTTCAAGAAAATCGATTTTCTAGCATAAACTAGTAGGTGAAAGTTATTAAGGCAAGAACAATAACATGTGCTTTAGCCTTCTAGGGTTTTAAGCTAGCAATTTCATAATCTTAGAATAAATGCAAGATAAATACAACCATAACCATTCAATGAAGAAGAATTGCAGAAAATTTACGTACATTCACCAAGAATCATCTAGCAAATAGCCTAGTTGAACACTTCCACCATGAAAAATGCCAAAATACTCCAAAAATAGCCTCCTTCAAGAAGTGCGCACTAAATTTCAGCCAAGTAACCCCAATTAGGGCGCAAATTTCAGACCTCACTTAAGTGTGAGTGAAAGATGATCAAAATAAGAGTGATTTTTCCCTTATTTATACAGTTACAATGACCAGAATTAGGTCAAAACAAGGTTGCGGGGGAGCGCCCTCCCCCCACCTCAAACCTGCTCCCGAATCGCGCTCCCCTTCGGGGGCGTTTTTAGGGAGTGCGCTCCCTCTTAAAAAACTACGCTCCCTGGTTTTTGAGGGAGCGCTCAGGGAGCATTCGCTCCCTGGACGCTCCCAAGGAAAAAAAACGCTCTCTGAGGCCACGCGCGTGAGGAGGAGGAAATTGGTTATTTTTTGTTATTTTTTTGTTTTTTTGGGGAAATTACTCATGGGAAAGGTAGCCTAGGGTTAGCTAAGACTACTAAACACTCTTTCACTCCCATTTCTCTCATTCTATTTCTCATTTCATCCATTTCTTTGCTAAGAGGGTTTTGACTCTTGAGAGRGTTCTTGCTAGTTCTTGAGGAGATTAAAGGGAGATTGAAGGCTACCATTTATGAGAGCTTGGAAGGGAGATTGAAGGCTACCATTTGTGATAGCTTGGAAGGGAGATTGAAGGCTACCATAGTCATATTCAACCACATTGGAGAGCTAAAGAGGTATGCTCTTGGTGCCCATTTTTCTTTCTTGTTTTGTTTTTTTTTAAAATGCATGTGTTGTAAACTAGTTTCTTCTCCTACTCTTTCCCATTTCTCCTCCATCATTCTATGGCAGGTAGCAACTTATTATCAAGGGCCAAGGTTCAA
>ML800982.1:163342-183270 GCA_009831015.1 Picea engelmannii | reverse complement strand
GTGAATTGTATGTTTTGTGCTCAAGACCATTACATGTAATACCTCCCTAGCTAGGAGGGAGTGTTGATATTATGGTAGTTGTGGGAGGTATTTAGCTCCACGTGTAAACCTGACAAGGATATAACACTCTAGGAAGCAAGAAGAAACCTTAATGAGTTGGCTAATAACCCTAGAAGACTTGTCGGCTCAAGAAGATAATTTATATTAGGTTATTAGCCTCCAAGAGCAAAAGTCGGCCAGAAGAAATAATAATATACTGAACAGACAGATACCTAGAATAAGAAGTCGGCCCAGACAGTTAGCCAGGAATACTATAAATACAGGGCGCCAATCTCTCATTTGTCACAGTCTCATAATTGCAAAGCAACAACTGATGCGCACTGCAGTGCCCAGTCTTGTGTGCAAGTTTGAGGAGAGCTGTCGGTGCAGCTGCTACAGCTAGCAGTTACATTTTGGCTTGGACTATCTCTTGGCTAGGGTTTGGAACATCTGATCAACCTTTGTTGATGCGCTATCCTTGGGGAAAGGTGTGCTACCCTTTGTTTGGCTATCTAGCTTAGGGTTTGCTTTCAGAGTGATTCTCTGTCAAGGTTAAGGTGCTCGGAGGGTGGCTTTGGCCTATGGTTGGGTGACAAGGGTATTGTCAATGGTAAAACGAGCACACATCTTTCATATTCTAAATCATTGAATGTATTCCTAATATGTCAACGGTTGATGTTACTAATGCCCTAACTCCCTACTTGCTAACCTAATAATAATGGTTAACCATAGTTGACCTCAATTGACCATGGATGCATATGGTTGTCCATGGTTGAAGCTAACACATTAATCGACCACTGCCCCCTGAAATAATGTCCATTAACAAATAAGGTTGACTATAGGTATTCACGATTAACTATGGCTCTATTATGTCAATGATTGATGTTACTATCCCACCAACATCCTAGTGTTATGGATCAAATACCAAAATAAGCATAAAAAGGACCAAATTCAATGATGGCATGCCTAAGTCAAGTGAAAGAGTGAATGAATAAGAAGTATAGCATACCCACTACCCTCCGTAACAATTGAGGTTGTGAGGCACTTCTTGAAACCACCAATTTTCATTAATTTATTGCTATGATACCATTTCGTAGCATACCCATCCATCTAACTAGGCTGAAATCCAGATTATATATCTTTGATACCATGATCCCTCACTCTCTTGTTATGAAATGATTAATGCATGCAAACAAGACAATACAAGCTCATACAAACACAATTAAAATATTCATGGATAAAAATGTAGACTTATACATGCAATAGAACTAAATATTGATTCAATGCATAACATCAAAACATTGAATCAACATAATCAGAAATAATTCATAAGACTTATCTTTCTAGAAACTAATTTCCAATTGGCTATAAATGAAGGACATTCCACCCAACCATAGTATTGTTATTATATGTAATCATTATGCAATAGGGCCACCCTCAAGTTAAGGCTATGAATCCACAAGGATGAAATCACTTATGGTTGGCTCTAATACTCTCACATTGCCCAATCTCCTATAATTTTCACAATTTTTAACCTCTCACAACAATCCCAATCCACCAGCTCTCTTTCCCATTAAGCCTGCACTACCCAAGGAATGGAATCACCTTCTTTTCCATGCAGTCCCTCGAGCTATCCCACTTCCCTTCTGGGCTCCAAGACAAATTGGTCAGGAAATATCACCATTGGGGACTCAAGGAATTCTCATTTGTCACTATGTTACCTCAATGGCAATAATTTACCATAAACAGTCAAAATTATTCATAATTTCATGACTTTCATTCCCCATAGTTTCATTTCATTCGTAGGATGGCTTCTTAGCTCCAAGGCAAGGCTCTCCCCAATGAATGATTAAAAAATTCCCCCTTGCATAACCAAGATTCATGGATTATATTTGCATGCCAATAATTAACCACATGTCTTCCTAAGAAGCCCACATATCTCTCTAAGAAACTAATCCCAAGGTTGATAGGACTTAGGATAATACAAAGCAAAAAAACTTAGGCTTAGGAATAAAATATCATTATCTTATGTTGGCCCCCTTTGAGCCCCCTAAGCCCCCTTTCTTTACTCTCCCATGGAATCATAGTTCTCGATTCTTTTGGCTTTCTTCATCTATAGCATGTGATGTATTTTATTATCATTCAATGTACAATTTACATATTACATCAATGTCTAGATTCTAGCCCTTCATCATGTACACATATATACCTTGCTAATATAGGGATCAAAATTGAGGTGTTACAAGAAGGCTCTTGAAGGAGTGTCCTCTTATCACAAGATGTCAATCACACAATATAAGATGGTCATTCAAATGAGACTCTTTTGTGTATAAATAGGAGATAAAGAAGGCTAGAAAACAATTATTAGTTGACATAACTGTCATTAATGTGACGATAATGAATGAGGGTTATGGTTAGGTCTTACCATGCCCCTTTCCTTAAAATAAGTGTTGCCTTCAATGTTAATCAATTGTGTATGCTTTTGTATGAAAAAATCATCTTACCAAGTTGCATCTTCTATTGGCAGGTTCTTCCACTTGATGAGCAACTCAATGATCGCTTGAGTCCATAGTTACTTGATCCATGTTTCAATGATTGATTCAGGTTCTAATGTGATTTTTCCCTCTTCGTCAAACTAGAAAAATAGTTTGAATTGGTATCTTATCACTGATTAAATTCTTTAAATAAGAAACATGGAAGATTAGATGTACATGTGAAGAAGGAGAAAATACATATTGTCAACTTTCTATGACACCTTACATGGACCATAGTATTGGGTGTTAATTTATTGTCCTTATTTTGTTGCTTGAGGGACATTCGTTTGTTGGTTGTAGCCTCGGAAATATCCAATCACCCACTTCAAAGTGCCTTTCATTGTAATGTTGATCCTTTTATTCTTCCATCATGTTTTTTGGTAGCCAAGTTGTCCTTCAATAGATGGAGAACAACTTGATGTTGTTGGATGTGATATTCCACTAGTTTAACCTTAGTTTTCCCCTTAAGGGTGACGTGATTGATGGGGAATGATACCCATAAAGTGCAATAAATGAGGACATTTTAGATGATGGAAGTAAGTTTTATACCATCATTCTACCAAAGGTAACCACTTGACTCATCATGATGTTTATAGAATGTCAAGCAATAGAGATAACCTTCCAGAGATGTATTCACAATGTCAATTTGCCATCAGATCGGGGATAGTAAGACCAATTGTGAGTTAGTTGAGTATCCAAACAAGAAAACAAATCAATCCAAAACACACTAGTGAAAAGGAGATCTCTATCACTTACAATAATATTGGGGTTTCCATGTAGCTTCTAAATTGTTTCCATGAATGTTATGGTTATCATACTTGCTTTGAAAAAATGATAAAGTGAGCAAAATGGGCATACATTGTGAGTCGATCCACTACTACCACGATGACACTCTTCCCTTCAGACTTTGTTAGAATTGTGATCAAATCCATTGAGACAACTTCCCAACACTAACTTGGTTATTATGTATGTAATCTTGAGAATGGTTGTTTTAGTGGACTCTGCACCACCTCTCCTTCACCCTACAAAATTCTTAATGTCAACGTCATACATGCCTTAGGGGAGATCTTGTTTTTCTTCAAGGTTGAAAATGTTAGCATCCTAGACTACAAATCCCTTTGTTGGACACCTCTACAAACCCCGAGTCCAAAATCGAGCCAATGAATGGCCCTGATGATGGGTGGAGTGTCCACTCAAAACGTTGGACATTTCATAAAACTCCACACAGTTCTAATCCAAAAGTTTTTTGCAGCAGAATGGTTCCATTGTCGGGACCTCAACTTAAGCACAATGGGTTAATGCAATGAATCTAGTAAAAATCGAGCTACAAAACTATTTTGTTGTCTAGATTCATGTGTTCACATGCCAATAATGTGTGTATTTAGACTTGGATGTAGAATGATTTAAGAAATTTCACCTCTTTGAAGCTAAGCATGAAATATTATGGGTCAAATTTCTGATAAATTTGTATGAATGGCTAAAAATTTTAGTGGAGCATTCTCATAATTCACAGTCACACGTTGATGTTGACTGGAATGTTGCAAATTTGTTGAAACTCCAAACCTTTAAAGATGAGCTCATCCATAGAGTAGATTTATGCGTTAAGTACCATTGAAAGCTATGCATGGGAATTTGTTGCAAAGTGTCATAAATATTTAACCAGAGTGCTAGAATACTTCAATAAAGGGCATTGTAGAAAAGTGATTGATAAAATTCCCATCTCAATCAAGATTTTCTTGGTGGAATGGAGATTGCTTCCTGACCTTGATGGGATGGAAGCTTAAGAACCATGTGTGGGGGTGGAACCGAAGAGGGACATGAAGGTAATCTCCATGTGTCAAGAGGCCCGATATTTAATCAATGGTAGATGCAAAGAATGTAACAAGTGGTCGTGATGAATGCATTAAAAGATGTGTCACCCTGATAAAAGTGTGGTGGCATGATAATATGAGAAGGATTTACACTAAAGAATTGCCCATGCAGGATTACAAGTCTAAGATGCATATACAATGTGAGATGTTGATATGATTGTGTGAGTTAAGGAGTAAAAGAGTTTTTCATATCCCCATTGTTCTCAAGAAAGAGTATGTAGTGGATCAAATCACAAAGAAGGTTGCACTATAATGACTTTAGCATAGATTTGAAGGAGCATTGATGATGGAGTAAACACAAGTGCTTGAAAGGAGAACAAAGAGTCATTATATGAGTCTAACATTCCTAGAGATATTCATATTAAATATGATACTAAAAGTTTATCCAAGTGGCCATCTAGGGCCTTCTCATAAATGGTCTTGATTTTGACAATTTTGGTGTCTTAAAATTTTGATGCATTTTTTAGGGATTTCCCATGCATTTTTTCCCCAAATATGAGCAAGCATGGGATGTCAACTTAGTCTTTTAATTTTATTTCCAATGAGCTAAGGAAGACCTAAAAAGAATAAACAAGAAAAAGTTACAATCCTCGCAAGACTCCCCTTCTTATGGACAATTCAAATTCATCCAATTCAACATTCATGTTCAACCCCAAGTTCGTCCTAAGGTTAGAATTCTTGCATTTTAGGGATTTTCCTCTTAGGTTTTGTAGTCATTTATAAAATACAGTTTCAACCTCTTGTTATGGTTTTTATAATGAGTGTAGCCAACACATCTCTTCTTAGAGATAAGCTACCACCATTATGGCCAATTTGTATTACTTTGCATATTCCAATGTTTTCACTATTTCATTCATTAATAGAGTTTGGGTTTCATTGTATATTTTTTCCTCGGAAAATTCATAATTTCATTATATTATAACAAAATTACATACACATATATATACAAGCCATTAGTAACAACCTTGTATATATTATCGAGCAAATTGTAGTTCTAAACTAATGATGCATGCACTATACATCATTACATCTAGTATATCCTTTACAAATGTCCCATATTCAGTCCCAAAAACAAGTAAATCTACCAACATTTTGCCCCCAATATAGTGGGTGTATCCCACCAACGAATAGTACTGTATCATAAAACATTACATACAACCCAATATTTACACATAAAGTTTTCCTTCACAAAATAAGATGTTAAGGTGATCAAATATCCTGAATATCATGAAAAGGTCTATGATAGAAGCCTCGAATTCTCGTTGATGATTGTTCTTCAATATACCATTGTCCATATTCTAGCTGCGTGGCTTATTTGGAAAGATCATCTGCCAATTGGTTCTGCTCCCTGTAAATATGGGAAAATGAAATGAAGTCAAATAAAATTTTAATACGAAATACATCCTTTAATATCGGAACAAGTTGAGAAACATGGCATCTGTGGACACTGTTTTCCCAGTTGATGATTATTAAGGAATCACCAAAAACTTGTAATGTCTGGCAGCCCTGATCCACTACAAATAATAATAATAGTTTTAAAGCCATTAATTCTGAGTAGTTATTTGTGCCTTCCCCCAAGCCCACTTTGAATGTGTAGTAATGTGAATTTGAGATGTAGAGGCATCCACCCCCCCCACACAAAAGTTGATCTGTTGACGCTGCTCCACTTGGGCTGTATAAGGAATCCATGATCCCAATACTGTTGACAACGACTATGTCGGCCGATAAGAACTCATGATGGAAGATGGATTTGTTCCGAGCAATCCATATGCCCCGGGCCAGAATTAATGGGAAGGCCCTGTTCACACCATTCCCCCTCTCACACAACCATGACTGCAAAGCCGATTCAAAAGTGTTTCCCTGCCAGCACCTGAGAGTAGGTTTCAAATTCCTGGAAAATGTCCAAACATCCATGACATAGGAACATTGTAAGAAAATATGTTCCATAGTTTCTAATTGTGATTTGCAGAGAACACATCGTCCCAAGCCATAGAAGTGTTGTTTTTTGTAAATTATCCCAAGTAGGTAATTTATTTGCCATAATCGACCAGACCAGAAGCTTTCCTTTCATCGGACAATGTTTTTTCCAGATCTTCCTCCACCACCAAAGTGTTTCTCTCTGTTGAAAGTCCACAATTTAATGCAGCCCGCACGCGGGGTATATTCACCATCCCAAAGTAATTCATCTTCTCTATCAACCATTCAAATAGAGGCATCCCTTAGAGCCTGTAAATATCTGTCCCAGTGGATGAGGTCCTCCTCAAGGACTCCTAGCCTTCGCCCTGACAACCAACCTTGATGCCAAATTGTAGTTTGTGTGGGGTCCCCGACGTGAGCTAGATCGTAGAAACCACCCTGTTCCAATCTAATCTGAGTCCCTGTAGGTAATAGATGACCCAACTTGTTACCAGCCCACGGATACATACCAAGATGAACCAACCTACCAGAACCAACCTTCCAGACCAGGCTATTCTCGATTAGATCAAAAGCCTTAATCACAGCTTTCCAGATAATAGAAATATACAACGAATTTTTGTTTGCATCCTGTATCCAATCTAGAGTAGTGAGAGTTGCAATGTATTTATGATATACTACTCTTGTCCAGAGGCTAGTAGTTTTTATCAAATGCCAGGATAATTTCGTTGCAAGTGCTTTTGAAAATAAAAAGATGTTCTTCAATCCCCAACTCCCTAATGCCTTCGAAACTGCAATATGCTCCCACCTAACCCAAGGCAAAACATTTTTATCCTTGTTTCCCTACCACAGATAAGAAAAACACAACCTCCTAAACTTTTCCAAAATACCTTTTGGAATCCAAGATAAAGACATCTAGTATATCGGGATAGCCTCCAACATTGACTTTATTAGAACTAATCGGCCAGCCCGAGACAACCATCGATGGCTCCAAACCTTTAATCTTTTTTCTAATTTTTCAATGAGCCACAGCCAGTCCGTCTTCTGATAGTCATTTGGTTTTAACTAAAAACCAAGATATTTCAATCCCACATCCAGTTGAAAAACCTGAAAGGGAAGCCTAGAAGTGATGAATTGTGACTCCCCCCCATCCAAACATCCAATGGTAATACTAGATTTATGTTTATTGATTAACATACCAGTCGCCTATTTAAAAAGTGTTAAGCCATCACAAAGTTTTTCAGTGTCCCTTCTAGATCCATCACAGAATATTAAGATATCATCAACAAAGAGTAAATGTGAGATATGTAAACCCAAAGAGATTTTTATTCCTCTAAAGGTACATGCAGACTTTGCCTCGTTCAAAAAATCACTGAGACTTTCAACTACCAAAAGAAATAGGAGTAGAGACAAGGGGCACCAAGTCTAACACCCCTGTCAGTTTTGAAGAACGAGGAGGCTGAACCATTAATCATAATGGAGAAAGAAACTGATGTAAGGCAACCCATAACACAATTTTTGAAGGCCGCCCCAAACCCAAGGTGAATCAACATCATTCGAATATAAAGCCAATTTACTCTATCATAAGCTTTCAATAGATCAATTTTGACAACCACCCCTTTGAGTTTTATGTTTTTCATACTATGTAAGCCTTCCTGTGCAACCCCAATAGCCTCATGTATATGTATGCTCGCCAGGAAACCAAACTGTTCTCTTGAAATATTTATAGAAAGAATATATTTTAGTCTTCTGCTGATAACTTTAGAGATGATCTTATAAAGACAATTGCATAAGGAAATAGGTTGGAAATCATCAAAGGAGGAGGGGTTATCAGTCTTGGGAATTAAAGCTATGAAAGTATAATTTAATGGTTCATGAATATGACCATTTTTCCTTGATTCTTCAACCACTTTTAAAATATTACTGCCCAACAAGTCGTAAAAACCCATATAAAATTCAATCGGCCAGCCATCAGGACCTGGACTTTTACCCTTTTGAAAATAACGCAAGACTTCCAATAATTCATTTTCCAAGACCTCCTCCATCAAGGACAAACTCTCTTCCTCCTCAAAAAAAAGAGGGAATAACTTGACAACTTTAACAATTTCAGCTATGGAGGTCCCCTGTTGTGCCTTGAAAAGGTCTTTAAAATGTGCAATGCCCAGTGAAGACAGACCTTCAAAAGAATTGACATTTCAACCATCACCTTGATGTAGTCCCCAAATAGTATTTGTCAATTTCCTACCTTTGGCATAAGAATGAAATAATTTTGTATTCTCATCCCCAAAGGTAAGCCAAATAGCACGACTTTTTAGTCTCCGCAAGGGTTCATTTTCTGCCAGTAGAGCCCTCTGCCTAAATTCTAATATGACCAGATCCTCTTTGCCTTCACTGGTACAAAACCCCCGACCATTGTCATCCTGCCAATCCAATAGAGTTTATTCAATGAGTTTTAACTCGTACTCCTCTTTTACCTTTTTCTCATGTGCCCAAGAGATGGTTGGTTGCTTGATTCTTTTCAAATTCTCCAAAAAATGTACAGTTGCATGAGTATGAGTATTTGGCCCAATGGGGATCCACATCCTATGTACCAATGCTTGATATTTTGGATCCTTTAATCACCCCTAAAAAAATTTAAAAGGACTAGGAGCACGTTAGACCCTACCACACAGCTCTAAAACAATCAGATTGTGGTTTGATTCACCGCTACTGGCAACCCATTGTCGAACAAGCACTATGGATTCTACAAGATCCTCCACCAATAAGAAACGAGCCAGTCGTTTAGCAACTCGATCATCTCCAGTCCTCCTATTCATCCAAGTCGGCTTAATTTTTTTTGGTTCAATATCTAGTAACCCATGTTGATCCAGAAAATGAATAAAGTAATTGGTCAAGGGATTCGGGTTTGTTCGAGGACCCCAGACCTTCGTTGCTCCCAAGGAGAAGTTAAAATCACCACCAATAATAACCTCCATAGAAGAAAACTAAGAGCATTTGGCCAGGGATTCCCAATAACGTTTTCTATCAGATTAGGGACCATAAATATTTACCAGAGTCAAAGAATGTCCCAATTTAGCTGAGAAAATATTGAGACCGATCCTTGATTCAAAACCCCAAACCCATTCATAGTTGCACTTATTATGTAACCACCCTGTATCCAATCCCCCAGAGCGTCCCTTTGCATCCATCGTCGCAAAGGACCATCCTGGAAGCAAAGATTCTAATGTTGCTACCACCGATTCACTATGCCCCATAGTTTCTTGTAAAAAAATAACCTCCAGAGAAACAACTTCTACTAATCTTTTTAAAGACGATTTTTTTACGGGGTTCGCCAACCCTCGACAATTAAAGGATAGGATTTTCATAGGGAAACCACCCCATGGGATTTCTTTTCTCTAAGCGCCCATTCAATGGAAGATTTCGTACCCGAGGCCAAATCAATTATGACCCGATCTTGAGCCAAGAGTATATGTGACTTCCTTCCCCAACCTCGGACTGATATTGCAGCATGTGGTAAAGTTCCCAGACCACGAACCACAAGCTCCTCATCTCCGCCCACACAAAATTCCTCAGTTAAAATGGACATGTTACGTAAAGAATAACGGACCCTACTCCCATCAGTTGAAGAATTTCTAGAGGACAACTGGGAGCAAAGGTGGGGAAAGGTCCCAGTCAAGTTCAGTGGGGAAATAGAAAGGGAGGGACAAGACTCTGCAACAGTGGAAAATCCAACAGAAGAAAAACCCAAAGTACCCATAGCCTCTTTGGTAAGCAAAGGGGAAGAAATCTTTAAATCACAACTATACCTCGACTCCTTCAAGCCCATAGAAGTATCGACTGGAGTGAAAAGAGGAGGAGGGTAATACTCCTTGATAGTAGGAACCTTATAAAAAACCTCAACAGTGCATGACAAAGAGGGGCCGGTGGAGAACCCCAAAGTTGAGATAGCAACATCCCCCAAACTTCCCGACGTAAACAAAATATCAGAATTTAAATTAGAGATAATCGAAATATTGGTAGTCGACAACTTACCCTACAACAATAGAGACCTTCAACAAGACTTTTTTGTTGTGTTATGTACTTGAGACAAATCTGCGTCCTTGCATAGCAGGCCAATACCAGTGGTAGCACAAGGAAATCACCCCCTGCCCAATCTCGAACCAAGATCCTTTGTTGCCTCCACAGTGATATCCCCCAAAACCTCAGTCTACAAGTATGACCACCTCGACACAACATGTAGATCTTCACCTGAAGTGCCCCGAAACTTCCCCTTGAAAGGAATTTTACACTCCACAACTATGTGCCCATAGATATGGCATCTATGACACATGAAGGGAATGCCTTCATAGTCCAAAGGATGGATAAAGGATCCAAACGTCATCTCAATAGTCAATTCCTTTGGTAACCCCGACCAAAGATCCAGCCTCACCAAGATCCTGGCCACTGACATCAAACCTGTCTCCTCAAAAGACATATCCGCTTCAATATAGATGCTCACTTTGTTTCCAATGGCCACAAAACGAACAGGATTCCAATACTACATAGGAAGGCTCGACAAACGTACCCAGATGGGTACCACATCCACCCACTCCTGTTTTGCAGAGTTTGGAGTACACCTTTTAAGAACAATAGGCGTCCCAGCCATGCTCCAAATTTTTGACAATACACAGGACACATCTTCCGTGGCAGAGAAAAGGAATGCAAACCATCCCTTAGTCAGAAGATTGATACTTGGAGGTCGTGAGATATTATCCCCCCAGGTATTATCCACATAAGGCCTCAGAAAATCAACCCCTAACTGTTTCCCCTGCGCCCTGCCGACCACCGTCATCTCAGAGAATTCCACCACACGATCCATATCAATGTCTTCACCAAACACCTGGCTTTCTAAATCAACCCGGTCCTAGGCACATTGTGTACCTTTGTGCGAAGAATTCTTTTCCCCCCCTGCAGTCTTATGTCCCACAGTAGCCCCTGCCCTAGAATAGTCTTGTGCACAGGTTCTGTGCAGAGGTGATTCCAGAGCCACAACAACCCTGTCTCGACCCTGACTCCTTGAAAATACTCCCCCACCGTCACCATAGCCTCCAGAAAAGTTCCTGCGTCAATGAGAACCTCTGACAAAGAGAAAGGGACATTTGAGACTGACCCCAGGAAACCCTTATGTTGTAATCCCCAGTTGTCCCCATCGAAGAGAGGCCCAGGCTCAGGACCATTGCACCCTAAACCACCCTCAACCATAGCCAAAAAAAGTTCCAAACCTGGTCCCAAACCAGTCAAAGAAGCCACAGAAAACCCACTAACCAACTGTGAGGAGATAACCAAACCTTTCGAAAGAGACAAAACGGTYTTTTTTKTATATTTTTGAACCCGGATCTGTTTACAACACAAACACTAAACCCATTGAGCCCACTGCCAAGGCCCCCGCTGATTTGCTGACAGGTATCTTTGGATCCCCTGCCATAAGATTCCCCCACTTCCCATCAGGCTCTGACAAAMCCTCTGGATCCCTTGTCACCTCCATGCATGCAGAATGAGTGAGTGGAAGAGAGCTTCCAAAATATGTTTAGGAAGGTGGCCCCAATACCCCAAACTGCCTTCGACTAGCCACAATGGTCCAATTTAGAGCCAGTCTGCGACCGTGGCCCCTCTCGTGAACCAACAAGCTACCACAACGAGTTGTCTACGTGAAACCCTAGCCTCCATCGCTCCCCAGTGGTTGTAGTTGTCAGAAGAGATATAGGTTTCATTGTATTATTGTGCTCTTTGTAATATATCTATGTTATTTCACTTGTTATTTCTATCTCCATTCCGTTCTTGACATAATCAAGATCAATGGCATCATAGAAATATGCTCTTTGTTGTTTTTCTTCCATGTTCTTGACAAGATCAAAGTACAAGGAGTTGGGCTTCAAACTAAGTAAGCTCGACGAAGACTTCCCTCACTGAACAAGTGGCCTCCCATGGAAGACAAAAACAAAGATGATAAAGTAGGAGATAATATCAAGATGTTACTCAAGGAATCCCTTACGCGACGAAGGAACATGATAATGGATGATTTTGTATTGATCCTTTAATGACTCTCAATGGATATGGAGGCACCTTCAAAAATAAATCACTTCAAAGGTACAACACTCTTTTAAGGTACAAGTTAACTTTGACAATCCATTTTTTGAAGGTGAGATAAATGTAGATGCTTTGGAGAAATGGTTAAATAGATTAGAGGGTTGTTACTTCGTTCAAAAAATTTATAATAGTGAAAAGATCTCTTTCGTGCTCCTTAAGTACCTTCTCCATGTTAAATATTGGTGGGACACTTACCATGTGCAACATGTCGAAGATGAATTTAAAGCATTTAGGACATAACCCACTTGGTCGGATTTTGTTGATTCCCTCAAGGAAGAATTCTACCCTATTGAAAACTGCAATGACCAATACACTAGATGGACAATTTTGCACCAAGAAAAAGACCAAGTGGTGCCAAAGTACACTTATACCTTCCATACCTTGCATTCAAATCTTGGTATCAATGAATCCAAGAGGCACTTCATTATTAAATACTACAATGGCCTACATAGGTACATCTAAACATAAATGCAGGATTTGGACAACTCTTTACTAATAGTCACTTACTAGTAGGTTGTCAAGATCCAACAAAAGTTTCGACAGAAGGGTAAGAAAGAGTTTGGATCTAAAAATCAACCACATCAAAAGAATGGTAAAGGTGACCTTAATTGGAAGAACAAAGGACGAAGTAAGGATAACCAACAAGGTCTCGATGGGTTCAAGTGTGAGATACCCATGTCTATATTAGCCTCAACATGGACATTGTCGAAAGAAATCGCAGACACTAAATATTTATTGTAACTAAATGAGAAGTGGGAAGTATGGGATTATAGACAACACAATGCTAATTTTGTAAACTTAGAGTCATTGGCCTTGGGAATGTTGTGGCTAGAAGTTCTTATACTAGAGTCAATATCATTAATA
This sequence comes from Picea engelmannii, assembly GCA_009831015.1. Classification (NCBI taxonomy): domain Eukaryota; kingdom Viridiplantae; phylum Streptophyta; class Pinopsida; order Pinales; family Pinaceae; genus Picea; species Picea engelmannii. The sequence goes on along the minus strand of ML800982.1, from coordinate 169,922 downwards.
TAGGTGGGTCTAAGACCAACACTGACATAGATGTCTCACTAATGCAAAAGATAAGGATTGCTTCTCCTAGTGCCCTAAAGTTCCATGCCATGCAACAAGAGGAGTATTTGAAGGACTTATTGAAGTGATGTGGGACTTAGCCATGGCTTATGATTTGGTTTCAATGGAATCTACTCAACTATGTGAGTCTAAGGGATATGTCACACATCATAGACCAATTCTATACTCTACATGCTATGAATGTTGAGGTGTAGATGTTATTGCATAATTTTCTAAGAATTTTGTGGGATGATAACTTATCGATGTATTGAGTGCCCTATTGACCCATGTCTTCATCACATCTATGGAGGTGAAGAAATAATTCCCCATGTCAAGTCAAGAAGAAGAAATGTTGATTAGGGAGGGTATTCACACTAAGTGATTAGTGGACACGAGGTGTTGGATGTAGTGTTAAATATGGGTTTTGATGTTAACATTCTACCAAATAAATCCATAGAGCTTGTTGGGAAACCATAGTTGGTTTAATTGTTGATTATGGGACAACCAAATTTGTGGATGAATCATCTTGGTCCTTTCCACATCATGTAACTCACTAAGGAAGGTATAATCGTGCTAGAACATTTGGATAACAAATCGATGAAGGGATGGAAGAATGATGCATCTTTGAAACTATTATTTGCATCAACATCTGCATAAAACTACGACTAGTGGGGGTTGTCTATGGAAGTAGTGCACTATGATGGGTGGGGAAGTAGTGTACATAGTAAGAATTTGAAGACAATTGTGAACACGGTAAGAGTTTGAGGTTCATTCTAGCTTTAATTTGTTTCTGTCACACATGTGTTTCATATTATCATCGAGGAATAAAAGTAGTATGTTGACAGGATGGTTTAAATGGGAACTATCGATGGAAAATAGAACCATGAATCAAGACTTACCTATCTTTAAATAGTCCTTTGTGGTCAATGGGTGGAGGGGGGACTAGGGTTACAAGGTGCATGTTAATTTGGTGTTTATTGGAGTATGAGATGTGGGGATTGGCTGTGAGTTAACAATATGTGATTCATTATTCAAGTATTTTCTAGGCACTTAGGAAATTTTGAGTCCCATTTGTCTTTCCAATCATTAAATGCGGGGTTTGTTGATGCCTACCAAGTGTATGGTGGTATTTTAGGAGAGTCAGCAATGCTTTTGGAATGAAGTAAGGGTTTCAATTGCATTTATACCTATTGATGATGATCCTAAGGTTGGGGATAATTAAATGCATGATTTTGGGTATAATTTGCCTCATTTGTTGATGAAGGGGATCTTTGAAACATTGGAATTGCATCTAAGGTGTTCATCTTATTTTTTAATACTATATTACAGGATTGTCCAAGGAATTTGGATGTAAAATGCATAATTGTTGCATTAAAGGAGAGACAAAGGGTCATTTATTGATGAATTTGTTGTATGAGAAGGAAATTTGGGATATCGATTATCATAATTAAAGAACTAGGAGTATTTATATTGACTTTAGGCCTAAGACAATATTGAACTACCCAAAAGATGCCTAGAGCTTTTGAAGTTTCCTAAGTCCCTATAATTGTTGTTCTGAATAGACCAAGAGGAAAGAATACTCCAGTCAAGGAGCCAACGAATCCAACTTTTATGATGGAGCAATTTGATCTGCAGGTTGTGTTCTAGAAAAAGAATAAAATCTTGAAGGTTTTTTGTGGAGAGAGTTTTGTGGTTGACACAGACAATGTAAACCCTCAGACTTTTCCTAAATGGGATCTCACAATGTTTTAAAATATGGTGATGTCAATGGATGGGCCATCATAGATAAAGTTGAAGTATGATTTTAAGCCCTTGTTTCATCAAGTTTAATGAGCCTAAAACATGTGCCATGTTCCAAATATTCTCCTACAGTGAATAAGTGCATTAAGATGGTGTTGAGTTGTGCACATATATGGGCCATATAGTTGGATCGATGGGTATGGATTCAGTAAAAAAATGGTCAATATGATGACCACATTGTTATCCATACATTATGGAAAAACTTATAGGACTCCAAAGGCATTATAAAGCCTTAGGAGAAAGATATTAATGAAGAAATGGACTTTTTATATGGAAATATAATCAAATATTCTTACAGTGGATGGTAACTGTTGATGAATGCAAGATGGTAGAAGCTACTAGATTGGATCTATTCCAATATGCACTAAAGGATAAATCTCTTATGAGGAAATATTGAGCATGGCATCGCTTATAAGGAGAAAGAGCATTACAACATGATAAAGTATGGTAAACATCGAGAAGGGGTTTATCTTGCTAGAGTCCTTAAGTAAATGTCTTATGCAGAGGTTGCAAATGAAAATAATATTATGACCTTGCTAAAAATGATCTAGTGTATAATAACTTCCAAGTCTTCATATTTTGAGAAGTACACGGATTTTCACGATGGCATCGTGATGACCTTAACTGACACATAAACTTCCATTGAAGAGGAGTAAACAACATAACCAACTTCAAATGAATTGGTCGAGGATTGTTGTGGCCAATTTTTTACCTCTTTCTGAGAGGGCAAGGCATTAAGTAGGAGTGGGTAAGATTCCCTAAGTTATGGCCCACGAAATCTTGAGTACATCGATGACAATTGTATACGAGATGTGGAAGGTTGAGTAAGTGTCCACCTACTCACAATAGTGCAAAACCTAGAATCATTCTGACACCTAAATCGTCTACATGTTAAATCTATATTTCATCAAGCCTAGCCTTCTAGTGGAATGCAATTGTGCATTTTCTAGATCTTTCTAAACACCTTTGTGATTGAAATGTGAGGGCTATATATAAGCAAATTCACTATTGCATTGGATCTTTTATCATTTTTTAATATGTTGGGATTATACTGTAGATTGTTTCTCACGACGAGAGTATGCTTGATGTAATGCTACAACCATTATTATATGCCTAGTGCTACTTATGATGTATATGTTGATCGATGGTAATATAATGGAGTTGCTTGGAGGTTAATCATACAGTTTATCATCGTTTACTTCATGGATGATATGTTCACTGTTATTTTGTGTTTATGATGAATGTTTTTCTTATGCACTTTCTTGTTAGTTTCTGCATTATAGTTATATAATGTGTACAATCTTAAGATGATTTCTTTAATGGAATCTACATCATTACTTCTTCCCTTTACCATGGACTATTCTTGATGGAAACATCATACATGCACTAGGTGAGACCTCCTTTTTATTGAAAATGTTGGCATCCTATACTATAATCCTTTTGTTAGACACCTCTACAAATTCCGGATTTAAAATTGAGCCAACACTAACCATGGTCGACTATAGGTTTCCATGGTTGAATGTAGCCCTATTATTTTATTGGTTGATTCTACTAATTCACTACCTCATAACACCTATCCCAATAATGATGGTTGACCATGGTTTCCCATAGTTACATATAGTTGTCCATGGTTTATGTTATCCCACTATTTGGCCACTAACAAATATAGTTGACCATTGTTGACTATAGGTGTCCATGGTTGAATGCATCCCTATTATGTCAATGGTTGATGCTATTGACACACTAACCCCCTAATCCCTAACACCTAACCCCTAACCTAGCAATGATGATTGAATATAGTTAAGCATGGTTGATCTTGGCTAATCATGGTTGCATGTAGTTGTCCATTGTTGATCCTATCACAATAATCAACTACCAACTTTGACATGATATTCATTAACAAACATGGTCAACCATGGTTAATCTTAGCCCACTAATCAAACATTAACCCTTAACATGATGTCCACTGAAAAATATGGTTGACCAATGCCGACTATGGTTGACTATAGGTGTCCATGGTTGAATGTAGCTTTAATATTTCAATTGGTTCCAGCTGCTAACACTTTAACCCCTTATCCATCAACAATGGATGACTATGCTTGAATTTGGTCAACCAAGGTTGGATATATTTGTCCATGATTGATGCTACCACACTAACTAACCACTAACACTTGGCATAATGATGTGGTAATGAATACTAGAAAATATGGTTGAGTATGGTTGACTATAGGAATCCATGGTTAAATGTAGCTCGAATATGTCAATGGTATATGCCACCAATCTAGTAATCCCTTAAGCTCTAACCTAGTAAGAATGGTTGACTAAGGTTGACCATGGGTAACCTTAGTTGATCATGGTTGATGATACCCTGGTAACTAACCACTAACCCTTGACATAATGTTCACTAACACATAAGGTTGATTATGGATGAGCATGATTGACCATGGTTGACTATACGTGTCCCTGGTTGGATGTAGCCCTATTATTGTAATTCTTGACACTATAAATTGCCTAAACCTTGATTGAGTAATGATGGTTGACTATGGTTTTCCATGATTGCATATTGTGGTCCATGGTTGATGCTACCCCGCTAATCAACCGCTAACCCCTAACATAATGCCCATAGACAATTATGACTAACCATAGTTGACTATAATTGTCCATTATTGAATGCAGTCCTATTATGTCAATGGTTGATGCTGCTATCCCTTTAACCCCTTAACTCATAGCCCAATTATAATGGTGGATTTGGTTGACCATAGTTGACCATGATTGCATACGGTTATCCATGGTTTATGCTACTCCACCAACAAACCATTGATCCTTGACATAATGTCCACTAATAAATATGGTTGAATATGGTTAACCATGATGGACTATAGTGTCCAAAATTGAGTGTAGCCCTATTATGCCAATGATTGATGCTACTAATCCATGAAGCCCCTAATCACTAACCCAATAATGATGATTGACTTTGGTTGGCTATGGTTTGCCATGGTTGTTGTTATTGTTGTTGATGATGATGATGTTTATCATCCACTAACCCCTAACATAATGTCAACTAACAAATAAAGTTGACTATAGGTGTTAAGAGTTGAATGTGTCCCTATTATGTCAATGGTTGATGTTGCTAACCAACTTAAATACCCTAACCCTTGAACTAGTAATCATGGTTGACTTTGGTTGACAATGGCTGACCATGGTTTCATGTGGTCATTTGTGGTTGACGATATCATACAAAATAAACATAAACTCTTGAAATTATGCCCATCAACAAATAAGCTTGACAATGGTTGACCTTGGTTGTTTATGGGTGTCCATGGATTAATGTTGACCTATTATATTAATGGTTGATGTGACTAACGCACCAACATCATAGCCCCGTAACCCCTACTCTAGTAACAATGGTTGAGTGTCATTACATATGGTTATCCATAATTGATGTTAACTCACTATTTGATCACTAACCTCTGACATAATTCCCACTAAAAAATATGGTTAACTATGGGATAACTATGGTTGATAATAAATGTCCATAGTTGAATGTCACCCTCTTATGTCAATGGTTGATACCACTAATCCATCAACAACCTAACCCCTAACCTAGAAATGTTGGTTAACCATGGTTTCACATTGCTGCATATGGTTGTCCATGGTTGATGCTACCCCACTAATTGACCATTAACCTTTGAAATAAATTCCACTAACAAATAAGGTTTATTGTGGTTGACCATGGTTGATTATAGGTGTCCATTGCCAGATGTAATGATTGATGTTACCCACCCACTTACTAAATAACCCCTAACTTGATTGACCTTGGTTGATGGTTGAAAATGATTGACCTTGGTTGCAAATGGTTGATATTACCCGACCAATCAACCACTAGCACCTATTATAATGTTCACTAACAAATATGGTTGATTATGGTGGACCATTGTTGACCATGGTTGACTATAGGTGTCCATAGCTAAATGTATGCCTATTTTGTCAATGGTTGACAATACTAATGATCAACCTTGGTTAACCATGGTTGCATATGGTTATCCATGGCTAATGCTACCCCACTATTCGACAACTAAAGTCTTGTGGCATAATGTCCACTAATACCTATGGTTGACCGTGGCTGACTATAAGTGTCCATGGTTGAATGTATCCCTATTATGTCAATAGTTTATGTTGCTAACCTAATAATTACTTGGTAACCTGGCCCTGTTATCACACAATTTGTACTTGTCCAAATCCTAAAGGCAAGTAGGCCGAGATTGGCGTAACACGAGGGTAATCCTGTCATTGTCACCCCAACATGATACCCTTTTCTATTTAGGAGGAAAAACCTTCTCCAAGGGAGACGTCCCTAGACCTAGTGGGTTGATGAAGGGAAAGAAATGATAAGCAAACTACCCCTCTCTCTAGGTCACTCAAGTCAATTTTAAGTCTTTAAAGTGTACCTTCCCCTTACCAATACAACAAGCAGCGTTAAAGGAAATAACAAATGATAATGATGCTTCAACAAGACAGTAAAATTGTGAATATATGTTGGTTGTCTATGTATGCAACAAATGACAAGTAGATGATGTTGATAATTCATTGTTACAACCATTGTTTGCAGTCTATATCAACCTATCAACCACCTTAGAACAACCTAGAATTTGTACAAGGCAAGTTACTATCAATATATGCTCAAGTGTTTGTTCAATTGCCAGGTAGTTAAACACACACTTTAGCTCGAATTGATAGTACT
>ML800982.1:140654-162126 GCA_009831015.1 Picea engelmannii | reverse complement strand
TGTCCATAGTTTAATGCATCCATATTATGTGAATGTTTAATGTGATTGACTCGCTAAGCCCCTAATTCTTAACCCAATAATGATGGATGACCTTAGTTTCATTTGCTCATCCATGGTTGATGCTACCCCACTAACCAACCACTAACCTTTGAGACAATGTCTGCTAACAAATATGGTTGGCTATGGTTAACCATGGTTGACTATAAGTTTCCATGGTTGAATGTAGATATAATATGTAGCCCTCCACATAATCTTTATCTTTAGTGGCAACATGGTAAGTATATTGCCTAATTTACTTTTGCACTTTTAAGGCTTCGATTCTTTGGTTGCTATTGGAAATGCATTGAAGAAGTTTCATTTTTGCACCCCATAAACTAGTAGCATACTTATCACAACATATCACAACATATGCCATGATGTGTATCAAAGTGGACTTTGTGAATGCATTGCCAGAGGACATTGAGGTTGAGGTCCAAGGCAAATCTTGGAAGCTAAAATTAACCTATGAACAAGGGGCCTTTAGATGTCGATCAATATGCTTCAAGTATGGCTATTTGGGGGCATCCTACCCTAAACAAAAGGCAAGCAATGAGACTTTCGAGAAATCTAAAAAAAAGAATTAAAAGCGCACTTAGTGGAATGGAGCCAAGGACCACTACCATTTGATAACAGTGGAGGAATCCACAAAGGCTAAGGATACAATGAAGCTTGGGAACCCACAGAAAAAGTGGAATTTTAGCCTCCACATCTTGTACCTTAAAAGGAAGTGTTAAACGCTTCCATCTCCCATGAGAATAATCAATAAAGGGATTGGATTGATGTGATAAAGTGGAAGGATAAAATGACACCTCCCAACTGTTACACCGAAAATCAATAACGAATTAAAAAAAAAAAAAAAAACTTTGTTAAATGATTTTGGAAAAAACTTTTTCAAACTTCAATAATATATGAAAAACAAAAGTTTTAATATTACATAAATTATTAAGTTCCCATTTAAAGGAATCCACATAACAAGTTGAAACTCTAAATATATAACAAATTTTCTATAATAACAAGAAATAATATATATATATATATATATATATATATATATAACCATTCAAAGTTGGCGTGGTGTGAAAATTTAGACGATCACATCTCCAAATTTAAGTGATTTTCACTTTGTAAGATTTGAAATCACAAAGCTTATTTCTTAAATGAAGGAAAAAGAATGAACCCTCAATCGGATTTTCAAACTTTAATTAATGAATTAGACATTTATTCGTTTGAATTGACTTTTGACATGGTTTATATAGTTATGTAAGTGCATATTCTCCTAAGGACACTTATAGGATGGGAAAAATCATTGGGTTCTTATGACATAACCCTTTTTTTTTTTCCTTTTCTCAATATAAAAGACATGTCAATTAAAAAAATGTTTTTAATGAAAACATAATATTTGTTTTTAATGATTTTTTTAATAATTTAAATAAAAATGGAAAATTTTAATAAACTTTTTCATTTTTGTGTATAATATTTTTAATAAATTTGTAAAATAGTGTATTTAATTAGAGGGATCCTGTTAAAATACTTGTCAACACTTAATTAAGTTAACTTTTTGCATTACTTAACCTCAAATTTAAGTTATCCTTTTGCATTACTTAACTTCAAATTTAGTAAACATTCAAAGAAAAAAAATCAATGCACTAAATTATTAATGTAAACAAATTTCATAAACTATATTCTACTTAAGAGACTGCAAAACATACAATGAAAATGAGATGCTCGTATGAGAGTGATGGGTGAGTATATATAGGATTTACTACCCAAGAGTCTAAAAACACAATCAATATGGGATAAAGTGAAAAAGTCCCTAAGTAAACTTAACATAGTGTGAAGAGAGCTAGCGAAGAACCAACTAAGAAAGAAATAGATAGCTAAAGAACCATATTCACACTAACACCCCCCCTTAAGTACAACTTAGGGGTAAATGTAAACAAAGATGCAAGGATGGGTCCCAGCTACAAGGCCAAATGAGGTACCCATGTAGAAAAAATCCCCTCAGATAGAAAAGGAAGAAGAAAATCTAGTGGGAAAAAACTCCCCCCATGAGAGGATGAAGCAAGAAGGGCTAATTGACCCTCCCAGAAGAAATGTCGCATGCCCCCAAGAAAGACCGAAGATGGACATACTTGCTTTCAATGAAGGGTTTGGTGAAGATGTCTGCAACCTGCTATGTTGTAGGATAATAGCACAAATAAATGACCTACTCCTGAATCATCTCCCTGAGAAAATGCATGTGGATCTTGATGTGTTTAGTCTGCTAATGATGAACTAGGTTCTTCAATATTTGGATGACGATCTTGTTGTCACAATAGATCATTGATGCCTTCTGAAAAGTGATGCTAAGTTCATAGAGGATATTTTGAAGCCAAATAGCCTAAGTGGCGGCATTAATAACCCCTCAATACTCAACCTCAGTCGAAGAAAGAGGAATGGCATGTTGTTTCTTGCTCCGCCAACAAATGGGACCGGAACCAAGGTGAAAATTGTAGCCAGATGTAGACTTGCAATCATCAATATCACCAACCCAATCATAATCCATGTATCCAATCAAATATGAACTTGTGCCCACTGCATAGTGAATCTCGTACCCACAAGTGCCATATATGTAGTGCATAATGCATTTGGCAGTCTTCTAGTGAATCGCATGTGGCTTCATCATGAAGCGTGAAACAATGCCAACTGCAAATGAAATGTCGAGGTGAGTATCAATCAATCCAGTCATGGAAAACCTCTCATGCAAAGCAATTTTGACACTTGCAATGATGGATGAGGTGTTCCCAGTGACAATCAAGTCATCAACATAGAGAGCCAAGAATAGAAGATCATTCTCCTATCTCAAAATGTAGACATTCAGATATGAGTGGTATCTAGAGAAACCAACTAAGAAAAGAAAGGAGTCCATCTTGGCATACCAAGCTCGTGGGGCCTGTTTGAGACCATAGAGAGACTTTCGTGCTCTGCAAACTAGTGAAGAATCATGAACAAATCCCTGTGGTCACTCCATGTAAATCTCTTCATGTAGATCCCCGTGAAGAAATGCACTCTTCACATCCATATGATATACAACCCAACCTTGAGCTGCAAGAATAGCCAGTATTAGGCGAATAGATTTCATTTTTGCAATGGAGGAAAATGTCTTAGTGTAGTTAACACCATGAACTTGAGAAAAACCTTTAGCCATGAGTCATGCTTTGAAATTTTCAACTGATCCATTCATTGCAAATTTGGTCTGATAGATCCACTTACTTCGAACCAATTTTCTTTCCTTAGGAAGTGGAACAAGATCCCAAGTTTTGTTCTGAATAAACGAGTTGTACTCTTCCTCCATTATTGAATCCCACTCAACAATACATGATGCTTCATAAAAGGACTGTGGATTTGAAGCTGTGGTAATTTAGGAATGTGAAATATTCTGATGTTGTGATCGAGTCCTCTGAGTATCGGAAGGATCCCCAACAAGAGTGTGTGTAGACTCAAGTGTTTGACGAGCCCATCGAGGCATCGAAGGGGATGGAGGAGGAGAACCCTCATCCTTAGAATCTGAACTCTATGAAGAGGAGGATGAAGCCTCATGATCAACTTTGCGAGTAGAGGTAGTTGAAGGAAAATCCTCCAAGTCACTATCTCAATATGTTGAGGAAGAAGGAAGATGAGAGGATGAGCTAGGAGAGCTTTCCTCAAATTGCACACTTCGCTCAATGAAGAGCTCATGTGTCTCAGGATCCAAGAGTCGATATCCTTTGACACCATCGAGGTAACCAACAAAGATGTAGGGTTGACTCTGAGGTTCTAAGGCCTTGCACTTCTCCGAAGGAATGTGTGCCCAAGCTAGGGGGCCAAAAAAACTAAAGTGTCGCACAACATGTTTCCTACCACACCAAACTTCAAAGGGAGTGATACCCTTCAATGCCTTATGCAAAACTCTGTTCTGAATGTGAGCAACACAATTGATAGCTTATGCCTAATACTCAGTTGTAAGGGAGCGTGCGTGGATCACGTAGCCAACCATCTTTCAGAGACCTATTTTTCCTCTTTGCCACACCATTCTGTTGAGGTGTTGTGATAGTACGGTGAATATTTATCCCTTCAAGAGTGAAAATTTGTTCAAAGCAGTGGTTCACATATTATCTACCATTTTCYGTGTGGAGAATTTTGATGCACTTCTCAGATTGTTTCTTAGCAYGAGCCTTGAACTCTTGGAATCTATCAAAATATTATCCTTTATGTCGAAGAAAGTAGACCAATGTGTATCTAGAAAAGTCATCAATAAAAGTGAGCAAGTAGCGAGCCTTGTTGAAGGACAAGGATGGAAATGGACCCGCTACAYCACTGTGAACCAAATCAAGGACTTATGAAGCCCTCTAAACCTTCCMTTTGTCGAACTTATCCTCATGATGMTTTCCTAAGGCGCAACTTGAACAACTCCATCTAAGAAACTGATCTGAAGAAAACTTGTGACCATATCCTTCGTGTTGAGTTGTTGAAGATAACAAAAGTTGATATGGACAAACCACTCATGCCATAACTTGCTCACATAATCTAAATGGGTGAGCAAAACAACATAATGAGAATCAGGTACAAAATGAAATAAAGCATATAGACAAGACTCGTGATCAACCTTACCAACTGTAAGAAGTGCATTGTCTTCAAGATCCTTGATGGTGACATAATACAAAGTGAACTCAATTTTCCTTCCATTTTAGGCAATCTGATAGACGAACAGAAGGTTGGGTGATAGATTATGCACATAAAGGATATCCTCAAAAGTACCAGTGTCAACATCAACAAACCTTTCCTGATGACATCTACAAGAGAGTCACCCCCAATGAGAATGCGGGGCATTGAACAAGGCTCCAACAAAGAAAATTATTCTTTGACAAAACCCATGTGATGTGATGCACGCGAGTCAAGAATCCACTACTGAGAATCTACAGTAGCAACAAGTGCAATTGTTTTCCCTTTGCCTAATTTGGAAAAATAAGTAGAGGATTGTTGTGAAGAAGGCATATTAATGTTGTTCTTTTTTAGAAAATTCTTCATCTCATCGATCTACTTCTTATGGCTAGAATATTCCTCATGACCAACCTTCTTGTAGTAACTACAAGTTGGCCTTTCCTTCTTCTAAGAATTCCCCTTCGAAGAAGAGGAGTTGGAGTCTACTTTTGGGGAAGATGATGACTGTGCCTGATCTTTTTGTGACTTGTTTTATTTCTTGTCAGGTTTCCCTGACTCTTTCTATCCCTTCAGCTTACCAACCAATAAAGCCTGAGACTGAGATGACTTAAGGAGACCCATGGAAAGAAGCTTCCACTGCTCATGCATTAACATTTTTTAAAAGGAAGCAAAAGAAGGCATTGTATATGCAGATTTTAGAGTCAACCTATGAGTGTGAAAGATGGAAACAAATTCAACATATTCATGTCCAAGTTCAAAAAGAGTAGTCAAGAAAATTTGCATGTCCTTTTTCTCTACACCACATGATTTACATATGGCTCTTAGGTCATTAAACTTTGTTACATAATCATGTATGTTGTCAAAAGACTTAGGATCAAGACTCATTAGTTCATTATCAAGTTTATATCCCCTAATTTCATTATTTTTCCCATAGAGAATTTTTAATTTTTCCCATGCATCATGTGAATTTGTACATCCATCAAGTTGAAATATTATATCAAGGGAAACTAGACTCCTAAGACAACTAAGAACTTTTGTTTGTTCCATAATCCATAATACCTTTTCCTTATCATATGTGGGTTCAATTATCTTTTGTTCAACATAAGGTGTATATCCTTATTGCATTAAGGCATTCCATGCATTTTAAAGCCATGTGTTGTAGTTGTATGGTGTTAGCAATGAAAATTTAAAGTTACCCATTTGTGAAGGAAAAGAGAGCACAAGTAGAAAAAGTTGCACAAGCACAATCACACCAAGAGATCCCCCCATTGAATCACTCAATCAAATATCCCGTCCCAAGAAAAAGATTTGGAACTTTGTATTTAGTGTGGTTACAATTTCCACTAGGAAAAGAACACTGAGTGGACTTGACTTCAATACCCTTACAAATCCTCAAAAAATAAGTATGTGTTGAAAGTACAATTTTGACACAATATCAACTAAAATAAACAACACCACTGATAAGTACACGAAAACTCATGTACTTTCAAAACAAGTATCACCTTGATCCGAGGTCATATGTAAAATACACAAGCCTTTGAAGTTCTCAAAACAAGACCTGCACAGTGTCACCTGTGAGAATCTGCAAATTCTGGAAAATACGTGCACTAAAATAAGAAATTGTCTACACTAATGCGGAGAGCATGAAAAATTATCCCAAAGGAAAAAAAAATTGCTATAGAAAAGGAAGTTGGAAGCTTGAGATTTGAGCCGACAAAGTTTGTCTTCAAAACCCAACCTACCAATGGAGAGGGGTAGGAAATTCAAAATTCACCTTCTTCCAAATTTAGTGGAACTACTACCAAACTTAGCAAAACTTACAACTGTAAAAACATTACCAAATTTAGCAGAACTATTTCCAAACTTAGCAAAATCGCCAATTCTAGAAACCTTCACCAAATTTAGTGGAACTTCCGCCAAACTTAGTGACATTGTCCACTGGAAGTGCGAGTTGGGGGGTTGTACGACTCCTTGGCCAAAATTTTTTTTTGCCTTTTTGGAAACAATTGCACAAAATCAATGAATGGACATTCGATCTTAGGGTTTTCAGGATTTTTGAGTGCGATGGCAGGGTCACATTTGACCCAAAATGCTCTGAAATGGTGGCACCTTGCTAGAATTGGGAACAAACCTCCAACTTCAAGCCCTTGTAGATATAGCCTATAATGTCCAACTAGGACGAAATGAAAGGAAAAATTGGCTATCTTAGTTGCTCTGGACTCAATGGTGAGCTCAAAATGTCATTAGAAAGCTTCAAAAAAGACTACATATGGCAAGTCACAAAAATAACCCTCCCATGAACTAGTGTTTTCTCTAGACTTTTCTGTTACTCTAGATCATCCGAGGATTCAAGAGAAGAGCATACTCATGTTCTTTGAAAAAACAACTCTACACTCATATTTCTAAAAAGATTTCTAACCCACAACTCACAACCGCTTTGGTACCATGTAAGATTTGGTTGAAAAGTTGCCCAAGAATGCAAATGAATGAAGGAAAACAAATCTACAAATAAAAAATGAGCAAGAATAAATTGTATTCTACTCAAGAGATTGCAAATCATATAATGAAAATGAGATGTTCATATGAGACAGATGGGTGAGTATATATAGGATTTACCACCCAATAGACTAAAAACACAACCAATAAAGGATAAAATGAAAAAATCCCTCCTAAGTAAACTTAACCTAGTGTGAAGAGAGCTAAAGTGGAGAACTAGATATGAAAGAACTAGATAGCTAAAGAACCCTATTCACACTAACAATATTAATATGTCTAAAAAAGAGTACATACATAACCGATTGTCAAATGATCATGTGGTTTGTATCACAAAAATTATTAAATTTTTTCAAAGAGTCCAGTAGTCTTCCTTCATGCGTAACTATCCTATTAATATTGGAAAAAAGACATAAAAAAAAGTGTGAGGAGGATGCTATTTCCTCTCCTCATTCCTTAACCAACATAAGCAAAGGAGTTTAGCCTCGTGACTACTGCTTCGAACAACATATGTCCCTTTGAACATCATGTTCCTCATCCAATAGAATGGGGTTTGAAGGGGTGCCAACAGAGGCAGGAAACTAGTTTGTATCCTCTCCTAGAATGTGTTGGGTATCTGCATAGGTGTTGATAGTTATCTGCATATTAAAACCTCCCTGAATAGAGCATTAAACTTTTGGTCCATCATGATTAATTTCTGAATGATTGCTTGTTGTTGATTACCTCTTTCCTCCGCCACTTGTGCTATAAAGGCCTTTTTCATTCAATATAACCCATTAAGTTTAAAGATTTTACTCTTTTTTGTTCTAGAGATACCTGGGTTTGGGACCCATTCCTTGAACCCATCCTCTAGCTGATCCTTGGAGAGCTTTTGTCTTTTCTTTTCGATGGTGTCCTCCATATTGGCCACCTCAGCCTTGATTTATGTTGAGAATCTACATTGGAAGTTTGTGTCCACCCTTATGGTGTCCATCTGGGCTCTTGTTATGCATTGTGGGGTTTGTAGGGTAGGTGGAAGTTTGACAAAATATGGAGTTCCTATATTGGATCATTGTTTACTACACTCAAAGCAATGAGATAAAAATATAAAAGGCATTGAATGGGATTGGAAACATTTGCATCCATGACAAGGTGAAATTCACCCTCTTTAGAGGCACCCACAGGTAAGCCATACATTCCCTTGTCATCAATGCACCCATTGCTCAAACATCCCTCACCACCTCATCCAATCACATGACCTGAATTTGTTTTCACCTGGAAACATCCCACGCCCAATGAGAATTAGCCCAATAGGACCTCCTGACGTCGTCTCGAAACCTAGATTGTAGAACAACATAACATCTTTGAGCACTTGTCTGGCAAAAGGGGTTTTTATGCACATGTTTAAATAACTTGATTATTAGATGTGATTAACATTGCTATGATCCCTGTGACTTATGAGCCCATGGAGCGCGTACTTGTTGTTGTTGCAGGGCCACACCCGATGGACATGTATACATGGGGAGATGATTAGTTCGGACCTCCATAGGGATAAAATCTCACCAGATGGATGTTGAGACCCTAGCCAGGGGCAAAGACAGATCAAAGGTTTGCATTAGAGATATAGGAGGACGTTCCACCAAAGACAGCCTAGCAGGCCTGGACCTAGAGGGGTATTTCCCTCCTACTATGATGTTGGCCTTGAAAGTCCCATGACATCACCTCTGTGACCCTTGACGTCACCAACCTTTGATGGACACTTTGGAGGTAGTTATGTGCCAAGTGGCACGTGTGGCTTGATCCAGAGGCCTTGGGAGGCCTAACGTTTTGCTCATGGAGGCCAACGTTTCACTAGAGAGGCCTAACATCACCCTAAAGGGGCATGATGTCACCATTTTTGCTTGATTTAGGGTTTTAATTTGTCATTTAATGTAAAAACTGGATATTACATGTAAACTGGCCATGTCGGCCTTTTTGACCTAATTCTGGTCATTGTAACTGTATAAATAAGGGAAAATCACTCTTATTTTTCATCATCTTTCAGTCACACTTAAGTGAGGTCTAAAACTTGCTCCCTAATTAGGGTTACTTGGCTGAAATTTAGTGCCCACTTCTTGAAGGAGGGTTATTTTGGAGTATTTTGGCATTTTTCTTGGTGGAAGTGTTCAACTAGTCTATTTGCTAGATGATTCTTGGTGAATGTAAGTAAATTTTTCGCAATTCTTCTTCATTGAATGGTTATGGTTGTATTTATCTTGCATTTATACTAAGATTATGAAATTGCTAGCTTAAAACCCTGGGAGGCTAAAGCACATGTTATTGTTCTTGCCTTAATAACTTTCACCTACTAGATTATGCTAGAAAACCGATTTTCTTGAAGCTTTTTGCTAAGGGCCTTGCCATTGCAACACCCTAGCACCTTTTGCTGCATCTAAGCTGTCATCTTTTTCATCTTTGAGTTAAAGAAGGAGGAAAACTACTAGGGCCTAGGGTTACCTACTTCCAAGTAGCCATTTCCCCCCTAGGGTTTGGTGATTGAAGCCTTGGGCTACCAACACTTCAATTATTGATCCTCTTGTCTCTAGCTCTCTTATAATCATTTTTTCCTTCAAGATTTTCCGCTACCTAAAAAGACTCCATTTACGCTAAAAAACAACTGATCTAAGCCTTGCAATTGAGTGATTGAAAAAAACTACTATCAAAACCTTTTCTTTAAGCTCTCTATTAACTATTCCTAACCTTATAATAGTCTAATATACTAACCTATTTTCTGATGTTACTAAAGTAAGTTGCAGCCATCTATTGCGGCACTAAAAGCACCTAAAAGAAATTGTAAAGTTGATTTATACACTGCCTTATTTGTTTCTGATAAATGCTAGTACTTTGGTATTAATGAGTAATTATTCTTGGTCATTCTGAAGCCATTTTAAGGAATTCATTGTAAAGCTATTGTCTTATAAACATTGCTGCTATAAAATTCTGTTTGCTTCATCATATATCAATTATTGCTTTTATTGATAAAGTCCATGATTTTATGAAGTACTAACAACAAGTTATACTTGCAAAAGATATATTTCTTGTTGCTTTGTTTTGGGCAGGTACATCTTAATACTTCATCACTTCATTGGTTAAAACCCTGGGACTTTCTGATCAGTGTGTCTTGTGAGAGGGGATATTTTCATAGACACTTTAACCTTTGCCTTCTCAAACCCCCAGGTCATCGTGGACGTCTCCCTTGGGCCATCAACCCTAAATAGAAAGAGGTATCCTGTTGAGGTGACAATGATAGGATAACCTCCCGTTATGCTAATTTGCCTTCACTTAAGCTTTTCCTTTGGAATAAGTATAAACTGTGCAATAACATTTTGGCTCCGTTATCGGGGAACACTGAGTCAATTCTCCTCAAGACGACACTTTTCGGTAAGCCTTTCCTCAAAAGTCTTTATCTTACAAATCTTACCTGGCAACTCCACTGAGGGTGATCCCCTCATCGCTTTGATAGTTTCAAGGAAATTATCTGGCGCCTCCACTAACCTTTTCCAAGGTGCCACCTTAGTTTCAATTTTGTGATATTTCCAAGTTATGGGATCATGGCGCCCTGGGAAAAAGTGTATCCGACCATTGATTTCAAAAGTTTTCAACGATACCCGCATTACTTTGATGCAAAATGGTTGAACAACTGTCCAAGATTTGGAGGCCTCCCAATTACTCACATTGTAGAGTTTATGAAGTATACAAGCGAGATAGAATGGGAGGGGGAGGACATTCTGGGAAAATTATTCATACTTTCTCTTCCATCCTTTTTGCAAGATTGGTTTAAGGTTTGTTATGAAGTTAGGGGTATATCATCTTTCATAGACCTCATCAGTAGGTTTATTGAATTTTTCAAACCATGATGCCAAACATATGAAGATGCCCTTCAAAATCTCACAATAGCCTTAGACAACGAAGGATTCACCACTGATATTGTAGAAGATCTTAGGGATGTATACCATGCTCAATGCCAATAATCCTCTAATATAGAAGAAGAGATTTACGAAGAAAATTTCCAACCCCTTGAAGAGGAGCAAGATTTCTCCCCTAATTCGATAGAATGTGATGAAGATATAATTAGAGAAGTGAATTATGAGGATGAAGCAGTGGTAACTGCTCCTCCATCCAATGAAGCTCCCCAAGATCCTATCTCTCCTGCAGTGGTAAGAGTCATTTTCCTTTCCAGTTTTTTTATGACACCTTGTTCTATGATTCAAAAGGTGAAGAAGTAAAGCAACTCTTGGAAGAGCTAGTTCCTTCATTTTCTAATAAATATGAAGAGAAGAGTCTCAGGGATGGTGTATTGGATCCTCTTCCATCTGATAAAGTCATCCAAGACATTGATGCTCCTGCACAAAAGAAGTGAACACAATAAGTTACTTCCATTTCCAAGAATTTGATGATGCTTTGTTTTATGATTTGGAAAGAGAAGAAGTACTAGAGGAGCCCTTGGACGCATTAAATCCTTCATGTTATGATAAAGGTGCTGACATTATTGACAATATTGATGAGTTCATATGTGTTGGAAGACGTAAGTGGGATGTGATTGGTTCTAATGAGGATACCATTTATGATATGGAAGGGCATTCTCAAGTGTTGCCTCTAAAACTATCACATGAGGTTAATAATCATTCTGACATATGGCAACAAGGATATGATATAGTTACAAACATCTCCAAGGGTGGCCTAGTTATTTTTCCTCCTATTGTTTTTCGGTCATACCTTGAAGATTTCGATGAGTACTCCTTTGAGCACTTGGATTTATCTTATGAAGAAGATTATCAACCACCATTGTGCTCACATATTGATAGAGGTGATCACATTGCTTTCCCAATGTAGGGTACTAGTGACAAGGCTCGCCAATCCCCTTTGATTACTTTACCTCACTATGTCATTGAGGGTGTAGTTGGGAAACATGTCCCTTGTTTTGAGTTTTATCCTGGGCAAAGCCTTCTTTTGGAATCCAAGGGCAGGTTGAATACCTTAAAAATAAGTTTATTATCTCAGTTTTTCATCCTTCCCATGAGAAATTGCCAATCATCCTCTAGGTTCTTGCTATTTCCTTCCCAGACCTCAGATTGTGAAGACATCCAAGGTAGCTAACCTCCAGACTCTTTGAGTCAGCCTATTGAACCTTTGATTTTTCACGATCCCTTTTTGAGATGGATTGAGCACTTTCCTAAAGGTGTGAATTGGCATGATTTTGTCCCTCCCTCCCGCCTCCATTAGTTATACTTTACGATTCCTGATGACACAGTACATTTTCTAACTCATGTTATTTGCGTGCTTAACTTATCATTGTTTTAGTTTATGATGAAACACAAAGGAAGGTATTATGAGACATTGCTAGGATGGTTTCATTGGCTATTCGACTACACCTAACATTCAACCAACAAGTGAGTAGAGGTAAGTAGGTGGGAATTTACATTCATTGTATATACCATCTACATTTCATGCTAGAGTAGTTGTATTTCCATTTGTATATATGCTTTCTTACTTTCATTTACTATACCATATATGAGCCAGGGGTGATATCACCAACCCAAATGATTACTGATGATTTTTTTTAGATCAAGCAGGTCATGGGTTATGCCAGAGATTTTGAGGTTCTCATGTGCTCTACGGTGAGCACATGTCCCCGATTTGGAGCCAGATGTTATCCCCTAGCCTAGGGATAACCAAGGAGATTATGTCTCGAGGCCCACAGGTTTTAGACATGGAGTACCGAGAGCCATATTGACTTGAGCCTGGCCCTGGAGAGCCCATCCTTATTCTTCAACGCCTCCACCTTGTCAGCAACAACAACATCCATCCCATCGGCCTGGTCCTTCAACAATAGTGGGTCTTTCTCCATGAGGTAATGAGTCTGGGTATCATGGTATGGGTCACTCTGATTCTCAAAAAAATTGAATATGTGCATTTAATTCTTTTTACTTCTGGCGTGTGCTTGGATCTTATGCCTTTCCACTTGACCACACTTGGGGGGAATGACAGGATTCCCTAGCAAGTTGGTTCCCATAGGGTTTGAGTTTCCATTGGGTGGGTTCATGAAAGGTCATCGTCCATTCCCACCATACTTATCACTTTTCATCTTTTTCCCTCTCATCCATCCCCTACACTGGTTCAAGCATTGGGTTTGCCAAGCTAGCAAAGGGTTGTACCTTACCTTGTGGGAAGAAGGGGCTAAAGGCCTAGAGGGTAAAAGTAGCTGGAAAAAGATAAAATCCAAAAGAACAAAACCTTCATATTCTTCGCCAAGGGGTCCCCGAGAAAGTAATAAAATGCTTCTCAACAAGAAACAGAGGGACCCATAAAATAATAGAATCAAGACCTAGTTTGAGGATAGCGAGTCTCATCACGAGCCAGCCTATTAGGTCCATGGGCATGTAGCGGTATGAAACTACCATTAAGCTGGTCACCACACCAGGGTAGTGGCTCTTTGTGGCTTAGCCAAGAGAAAGGAGGTCTCATCATGAGCCAACCTTCTCATCTCCGTGAAATGCTTGTGGGTAACATTGTCACCACTGGTCACCACGCCAGGGCAGTATTCCCTAACTAGTCTCATGAAAGAAAAAGCAATAAGATAAAAAGGTAAAAGGCATTGAATGGACTTGGAAACATTTGCATCCATGACAAGGTGCAACTCACCGT
The DNA here is from genome assembly GCA_009831015.1 of Picea engelmannii. Classification (NCBI taxonomy): domain Eukaryota; kingdom Viridiplantae; phylum Streptophyta; class Pinopsida; order Pinales; family Pinaceae; genus Picea; species Picea engelmannii. Next base: position 148,251 of record ML800982.1, on the reverse strand, counting down.
CTTCAAAGGCACCCACATGTAAGCCATACATTCCCCTGTCATCACTGCACCCATTGCTCAAACATCCCTCACCACCTCATACACTCACATGGCTTGGATTTGTCTTCACCTGGAAACATCCCACGCCCAATGAGATTTAGCCCAATAGGACCTCCTAAACTGGATATTACATGTAAACTGGCCATGTCAGCGTTTTTGACCTAATTATGGTCATTGTAACTGTATAAATAAGGGAAAAATCACTCTTATTTTTCATCATCTTTCACCCACACTTAGGTGAGGTCTGAAATTTGCGCCCTAATTAGGGTTAATTGGCTGAATTTTAGTGCGCACTTCTTGAAGGAGGCTTATTTTGGAGTATTTTGGCATTTTTCTTGATGGAAGTATTCAACTAGGCTATTTGTTAGATGATTCTTGGTGAATGTAAGTAATTTTTTTGCAATTCTTCTTCATTGAATGGTTATGGTTGTATTTATCTTGCATTTATACTAAAATTATGAAATTTCTAGCTTAAAACCCTAGGAGGCTAAAGCACATGTTATTGCTCTTGCCTTAATAACTTTCACCTACTAGATTATGCTAGAAAACCGATTTTCTTGAAGCTTTTTGCTAAGGGCCTTGCCATTGCAACACCCTAGCACCTTTTGCTTCATCTAAGATGTCATATTTTCCATCTTTGAGTTAAATAAGGAGGAAAACTACTAGAGCCTAGGGTTACCTACTTCCTAGTAGCTATTTCCCCCCTAGGGTTTAGTGATTGAAGCCTTGGGCTACCAACACTTCAATTATTGACCCCTCTCTTATAATAATTTGTTCCTTCAAGATTTTTCGCTGCCTAAAAAGACTCCATTTACCCTAAAAAGCATCGATCTAAGCCTTGCAATTGAGTGATTGACAAAAACTACTATCAAAACCTTTTCCTTAAGATCTCTACTAACTATTCCTAACCTTAGAATAGTCTAATCTACTAACCTATTTGCTGGTGTTACTAAAGTAAGTTGCATCCATCTATTGCAACACTAAAAGCAATTTTAAAGTTGATTTATACACTGCCTTATTTGCTTCTGATAAATTCTAGTACTTTGGTATTAATGAGTAATTATTCTTGGTCATTCTGAAGCCATTTGAAGGAATTCATTCTGAAGCTATTGTCTTATAAACATTGTTGCTATAAAATTATGTTTTCTTCATCATATATCAATTATTGCTTTTATTGATAAAGTCCATGGTTTTATGAAGTACTAACAACATGTTGTACTTGCAAAAGATATCTTTCTTGTTGCTTTGTTCTGGGCATGTACATCTTAATACTTCATCACTTCATTGGTTAAAACCCCGGGACTTTCTAATCAGTGTGACTTGTGAGAGGGGATATTTTCATAGACACTTTAACCTTTGCCTTCTCAAACCCCCAGGTCACCGGGGACGTCTCCCTTGGGCCATCAAACCTAAATAGAAAGAGGTATCATGTTGAGGTGACAATGATAGGATAACCTCCCGTTACGCCAATTTGCCTTCACTTAACCTTTTCCTTTGGAATAAGTACGAATTGTGTGATAACAGGGCCACTTAGGATGAAAAGGAAAAATGAGACATAGAGTTTGAAATTGAAACACGGGGTTGAATTCTAATGAGGGGGCCTTTGCAGGGGTGCCCCAGAGAGTTGGGGAGTGGGCGAGCTTCTAGAATTGATAGAAACACTGCTTGTAGGCTTGTAGGAATAGAGCGCTAAAATGATTCGACAAGGAGAGAATGACACATGATTACACATAAACATATACCCCAAATACTTATGTTGTGAGGCAACCGTACTTTCTAAAGGTAGAGACTAACAATACAAACACTGTTGAGGTTAGATAATGATGCAAGCTAGTGGCTATGCCGAGAACCATAGCTAGGGAGATGGAGACACCTAGAAAAACCACATGCTTCTCTTTCTCAATTTCTTTGAGAACTTCAAAATCTCTTAAACATAGACCAAATTCTGAAATAGTAAAACATAAATACCCTTGAATAAGGTACTTAACTAGAAAAAACCAGATACTAACCAGTTGAGTTGTAAACCATGCAAAAGTGTTGAAATTGGGTTGAAGTCCAGTCTCCTCGAAGCTACCAAAATTGTCCTTTTCTACCACAAAATCAACATGATTGAATAGAAGACTGGCTATAAAAAACCCCAGCCGTATTCTTTCCATAATGACGCACCCGTTCATCATACCCCTTGTATCATGTCTAAGATTTCCTTTTGGATAGATTGAATTCGCCATAAAACCTTGCATCCTATGCCTGCTACCATGCTCCCTCATCTCCTAAACACACACGGGTAGTTTTTATCGAACACCTTCGAACACATGAATATTTTTATGATGGTTTATTTTATTACTACAATTTTTTTTGTTTTTGTTTTTTGTTTTATTTTTTTTATTTTTATTTTTATTTTTATTATTATTATTATTTTTTATTTTAATTTAACTGGAATTGGTGAATAATTGTATTAAAGGTGGCCAAATACGACAATCAATTGTAAAGAGAGTTGACATGATGTTTCAAATTTTTTTATGCCCACACAAAAGACAATATTTATCTATTATATGCTTCAGACATAAAACTTTTTAGATTCTCTGCTGCTACAAAAGTACCGATAGTGCAAGGTTATTGCCTATAGAAAATAATCAAACTATAGACGACTTTAAAAAATATTATGGAAATATTACTTGTTGTTACGTATTTTGCTTCTTGTATAATGGATTGTAGGCCTCACTTCGAGTCACCATTGGTTGAGTTGTTGATGAATATTTATTCTTCTTTCCCACTTTCATGCATATTTCCTTTGCCTTTGTTGGAGTCTGTGTTGCTCCTACCAGTCCATAGTTATTTTTATTTGATGATTATGTTTGTTTTAATGCCTCAACTTCTTCTACCTGGTCTACCCAACTTTCCCTTGGTTGTGGACTCAACCGAGTCTGTGATTCATTCCCTAAATCAACAGAGACATGGTCCTCTTTCTCTGATTTATGAGTTACCATTTCTTATTGTTCCTTTTCCTCCGATTTCTGCATTGCCATTTCTTACTACTTTTCTAGAGGAACCAAATTCAGTTTCATTTGAGGACCTACTTGTGACGGTTACAAGATCAACTGATGATCTTCCATAGAACCGATCCACCAAGTTGATTTGCAATGGTGCTTCCTATTTTTCTTAGGTCTTTTGGAACATTGTGTTGTGATTTGTCTTGTTTAAAAACAACCTCTACATCATAGGGTAACTCTCTCATAATGCAACTTATGAGACCAAGAATATTTTTTTCCTTTCAAATTAACTTCTACTGAAAACCCTTTATTGAAGTCCATTTCTACCCATATTCCGACACATGTTGAAATTCTATGCCTCTCAGTTTTCCAACTAACAAAATGGAACTTGCCAAGTGTTGAACCAATGGATTGAAAAGATGATGGACCCCAAAAATGCAAAGGCATATTTGGGAGTCTCACCCAAATAGGGGCAGAAGAAAGAGTATCAATCAAAGGATTGAAAGAAGGATACCAAGGCTTCATGCACATATATGAATTTCCCCAAATCCATGGGCCTGATTTAAGAATCAAATCCTTATATTCAACAAAATCAAATTCAACAATGAGGAAACCCTTCACACAAGGGTAGATGAAGGCTTCTTGTTTTATCACCGGTAACTAATATTTTGAGATCCGAACCTAAAGATTTGTTAACCAAGGCCAAAAGATGTTGAACTAAAAAACTAGACCATTAGATCTAAGGAAATGTGTGGATTCGCAAACATCTGATCCCAAATAAACGATTAAAGCAGGTGCTTCCTGCACCATCAAAGAAGGGGAAAGAGGGTGGGCCACAAGTCCATTAAGAATGGTGTCCTTGAAACATAGATCGTCCAAAGGCTAAAGAATGCTTGCAAGTAGCACACCAAAATGCCCAAAAGGGTTAGAGCCATTGAGACAAATGTCATTTGAATACTTGAGGCCGCATGTTGACGACACACCAGGGGACCCAATCAGGGTTGAGTTGTGGTTGGAAATGTTGATAATTGGAGTCTATGAACTAGTTGATACCATTAAGGAGCACACAAAATAAGATAGATGAGGTGTGCATGAAATCTCATTGCTACATCTAGGAAAAAACCCTAGCCATGACCGCTATGTGTAGGAACTCCATCTTCAATCAAAGTTATATATATATATATATATATATATATATATATATATATATATATATATATATATATATATATATATATATATATATATATNAAAGATATATATATATATATATATATATATATATATATATATATATATATATATATATATATATATATATATATATATATATATATGAAAAAGTAAATTTATTAACATTACATATATACTAAATACATGTGTTTAATTGTAAATGTGTCATTTTATTATTATATTGATATTATACTCTTTAGTTTTTTCCCATCTAACATATTGTATCTTTTATATCTTTTATCTTTAATATGACTTTTATATATATATTTGTTCTATACTTTCATTATACAAAGTTCTTAATGGTTATTCCTGTGCACATAGTGAAAGGACTCTAAAGCATCAAATTCGTTGATATTCTTGTTTGTTCTTAACTTATACCACAATTAACATAGCAACACAATTGCATAAACTTGGTTCATATTCTTCGTTCTCCTTAAAATAATTTTAGAATTAATAAATCGATACAATTTGTAAAAAAGTTATTGTTGTATGTTGATCACATTACATTAGTTTAATGTTTATTTAAAAATAGTTATGTTGGTTATATTACTAATTAATTATATAAAGAATCTTAGTTGTACTATTTTTTTTTCAATATTCAAAAAATGATTAATATCTTTACAATGAAGTTTATAAGCTTTTGGGATGAGATTGACAAATTTTGATGGTAGGAGGAGCATGGTAGGGTTTCTAGGCTTTGGAGTGTGGGTTTTGATAGGCGTTTATATTGGTTACAGTCTCCTTATGATAGAGTCATGTTGAAGGGTAGCTTGTGCAGCAATCACTGCATCCCACGAGCAGTTTAGAGTAAAGGCAACGTAGGGGGCAGAGCGAGTGAAATTACTCCCCTTTGGCAAGCAAAATGGGGGGGTAGGTAAGGACCAGTGAGGGTATAATAGTTCTATCAACACAAAAATAGATTCAAGGGGATCTTTCCATAGACTAATAAATGGTTGTTTGGTGAAGACGAAAATGAACCCTAGATATGAGGTTATGTCAGATCAAATACATAACTATATATAATACATGAAGGATCATGTAGTGATCGAGAAGTTTATGGGTGTATGGCCTTCGAAAAAAGCACTGATGGGTTGGGTGAGTGTTCATTGGAAAGATAAAGGGGAGATGGACTTGAAGTTGGGATCAAAAGAATTTTTGACAATAATGTTCTCATGCACCAAGGATAGGGATTGGATTTTTGAAAGGGGGACATACTTTTTAAATTCCACATGCCTTCACCTCCATTTTTGGATAGAAATTTTTTCACCGGAGAAGGAAGACTTCACGAAAATTCTGGTATGGATCAACATGTACTTGCTCCTCAGAAGTTTTAGGATAAAGAGATTCTCAAGGGACTAGGAAATATCTTAGGCCCCTTTATAAAGGTTTGAAAGGTAGCTAAAGTGGGCATATACACATCTTATGCATGAATTCATGTGTATTTGAATGTGGTAGGGGCGATACAGTACTCAATAACCATTTCCTTTCAAGATGATGAATAGGTGCAGATGTTAGATTATGAACATATCTCGTTCAAGTGTCGGAAGTTCCACGAACACAAACATCTATTCAAGGATTGTCCTTTCAACATAGACATTCCAATAGATAAAACAAAGGACCAAGAAGATGAAGAAGGATTCACAAAGGTTCTGAGCAAAAGGAAAATGGGACAAAGAGCACATACAAACACAGATGCACCACTGGAAAATACCACACATAGTTTCCAAGTGCTAACTAAAGAATTCAAGGGAGAGATGAACAAGAGTGGGCCATTTATAGAGCAAATATTGGACACCACTCATATTCCACTAGACACAGACAATTGGAAGCAATGAAGAAAGAGCAAGTGTCAACTAGCACATAGATGGAGTGGACAGAGGTAGAAATGTCGGAGAACAACGACACCGAGGAATCCCAGGAGGAATCAAAAGGGGAGATTGGAAATCAAGACATGGAACAAGACGAGCAAGAAATAGGCATGAAGGTCTTGATAGTAGTGCATGGAGAGAAAAAAATCAATAATTAGCTAGAAGGTCAACTCCACAAGCTTCAAAGAGATCTTATGAAGGGAATAAACAAGATGGAAAATTAGGGGCACACTGTGAACCCCTTAGGGATCTTGGGGATTAGAACCAGCTCTCTCAATCCCCAGAAGATATCGGGAAGAGAAGAGAAGAAATTAGGGTGTAAATAATATAATCATAAATTAGAGGAGACAAGGACCCTACTGGTATATTTGGGCTAGTTGATAGGCCTCCCAGAAAAGTTCTTTCATCCGCAACCCAAGATTTTAAATGAAGATCATCTCTTGGAATGTGTGAGGCCTAAATGCCCCATCCAAACATAGGATGTTTCGTAAGAGAATTAATCAAGAGACACCTAGTATTTTGATGCTCCAATAGACAAAGTGTGATAAAAATACTATGATTTGAGTAGCACAAAAGATTTGGAAAAATTGTGAAACAGTGGTGGTAGAAGCAAAAGGCGCACCAAGGGGACTTGCCATTCTTTGGGACCCAAATTTTTTAACTTTGACCATCCATTTGAGCTCTACCCGAATCATCACAGGTAGATATCGAAGCATAAAAACTTTGGATTACGGCTATATTACTAATGCTTAGAGCCCCCTGACCCCAATAATGAAAAAGGAATTTCTCAATTCTATTAATATGTTGGGGATTATGTTAAAAAATCAGCCTTGGTTAATTGGGGTTGATTTTAATATGGTCACCTCCTTGCATTAGAAAAGGAGGGGGGGTGGGGGGGGGGAAGGGGGTGGCAGATGGACGCTGAGAATGAGGCCTTTAAATCTGTAATGTCCCCACTTTGGGACATCTTCACAGTGCAGAGATTTATGATGACTAGAGTAGCCAGATGGATGTTATAGCGAGTATAGGGGTATTTGAGAGGCATGGTGGGGTCCAACTTGCATTGATCATCACATTCCATCATTATGAGCCATTCTGCACAGGTTGGCTTTGGTTTCGTTGCGTTCTGACGATTTCCATGATTTTGACTATTTTGAGCTATAAGTTAATTGAAATCACTGAAGAGGTCATTTTGGGCACATTACTTGGAGGAACCTCTCAGTGTAATAGCTCATTGGAATCGGGAGGAGTAACACTACAGGATGGGATGGCTAGAAGTGACTTTCAATGGCCAGGGAAGCCACAAGGAGAGATAAGGTGTTTTTCAGAGGTAAAAAGGTTAATTAATTAATTAATTAAATATTAATAAAATGAAAGTCACTTTGGAGGGACAAGGTGAGCCAAAAAGTATAAAGGAAAGGCAAGGGCCTCTTCTCATTCATTCATGTATGTTTATCATTTTGATAT
>ML800982.1:117521-132434 GCA_009831015.1 Picea engelmannii | reverse complement strand
AGGGCCAGCGAGCCGCTTTTGGTTCTCCGGGCCAGTGGAGTCCAAATACGGTATTAAGTCTCGGTGGAAGTTAACGCCACCTTTCCAGGTGCCTTCCACCGCCATCGTGGTCTCTTTTTTCTGCACATCCCCTCTCAGCAGTCCTGCAATAAAATTCAAAAGGTTATTCACATTCATTGACCTTTTCCTCAAGGTCCATTTACATCACATATTCACATTTATGAGTTTGCCATAGTTCTTTGCCAGTCCCGTTATTTTTACAAACTGGGGGAAACAGGGTGTTACACCATACAATTCATATATAAAATCAACAAGATATATAAGGTGGTTCGTTGAAAATTGTGTATTCAATACACCCACCTATTAACATTATCTTTATAACATTCTCCTTGATATTATGGAGTATTAAAGTTGGGTTATCTAAGAAGATCTCCTTAATGAGAGCTTTCAGTGAACATAATTTGATGTTTGAAAGAGTATGCATCACATGTGTCACTTTGGGTCTTATAGATAATTATGTCCCTATTCACAAAGTAATTAATAAAAATTATGATAATATAGTACTTGGAACATCCAATGTTCCCATTGCTTAAATTTATCATGTTTCCATTTTCATTTTGATTACTAATTCATATCGATGTCACACTTGAGGTTCTATGTCACAAAAATTAACTCAATCTAACAAATTATGGTTAAAGATGTCATGATTAGAGCTCAACATTTTCTCCACCAACATCCCTTATTCATGAGAGCTCCAATAATTGTAAATAATGCTATGCTTTTCATTGTTCGAAAAAATAGGGTATTCCACACATGAGGAACACTTCACTAACCACTCACACAATCAGATCAAAGATCAACACACCGATATTTTTGATGTGGTTAAAATCCTCGAAGAGAGAAACAATCCATGACCCTGACCAATGTGGCCACTCGAGGCAATTTATTAATGCAAAAGAAAATATTTTACAAGACAATTTATCACAATCGATCATCAACGAATGACCCTCCATGCTCTTTAAATAGATATCATGAACCAATCGAGTGCTAAGCCACAAATCAATGTAGCCATAAATATCGAGGAGAAAATGAGTTGTCAGATCACTCTATGTATATAACATATCATGATCGTCATATTACATAACTACAAATGCATACTAAGGAAACAAACTTTTACCTAAAGACACTTTAGACCAACTTGATCTTAATTAAATCACAAGTGTCTAAATACCCTAACATCCCTGCTTAAGAAAAACTTGGGATAGGATTGAATGATTTACAAAGGCGACACAGTAGGAGAAGGAAGGAGGCATTAGAGCCTATCCCCCCTTAATGACAACTTATTGAACTCCTACCATAGATCAAAGCTTGGAAAACTTCGCTTTTGTAAGAGACTTTGTGAAAATGTTTGCAACTTGATCTTTTGTAGGGAAAAAGAGCGCTTCAATAACTTGATCATGAATGAACTTTCATATGAATTTTATGTGTAGCTCGATGTGTTTGTTGTTTTGATGTTGAACTAGATCTTTGGTGAGCTTGATGGCACTCTAATTGTTGCATCAGAGGGTGATTTGATGTTTCTATTGGAATCCAAACTCTGAAAGGATCTATTGAAGCCAGAAGGCTTCTTGAATTACATTGATCGCTGCTTGATACTCTTCTTTTGCAGAAGAATGAGTAAGAGAATGTTGTTTCTTACAAGCCCAAATGACAGGTCTAGAACCAATGTTGAAAACATAACCTGCAATAGATTCTTGATCATCAGGGTCGTCGGCCCAATCTGAATCAATGAAACTGACCGACAAAGGAGTCCCCCTATACTATACTATATCCCAAACTGAACTGTACCTTGATCATACCGAAGTATCCTTTTAGTTTCTTTTCAATGGCTTTCATGGGGTATTTGCATATATCGGACAACAATACCAACAACAAAGGAAATATCAAGACATGTATGAGTCAAATATAAGAGGCTACCAACTAACTGATGGTACAAAGTTGCTTCAAAATTGGGAGTAGTACAGGTGGCAACGAGTTTGACTCCAGACTAGAAGGGAGAAGTGATTTGTTTAGAACCATCCATCTAAAAGCGATGAAGAAGGTCACAAGCATACTTAGACTAAGAAAGAAATATTCCTTCCTTGCTTTACAAAACTTGGAGGCCAAGGAAATAATGCAAATGGCCTAAGTCTGTCATGTCAGATTTCTTTTTAAGGGTGGATATCACATGGGTTAAAAATTTAGGGTCACTACTAGTGAGGATAAGGTCATCCACATAAAGAACAAGGATTATGAGATGGCTTCCTACTTTCTTGGTATAGACATTAGGGTCAAAATGACATCTAGAAAAGTTGGTGTCAAGAAGAAAGTTGTCCATTTATGCATACCAAGCTCGAGGAACTTGCTTAAGCCGATAAAGAGATTTCTTAAGGTGACAAACAAGGCTGGAGTTATTTTGGACATATCCAAAAGGTTGTTCCATGTAGATTTCTTATTGCAAATCCTCATGCAAGAAGTAGATTTAACATCCATCTGATGGACCTCCCATTTATGTGAGGCAACAACAAGGGCTAGAACAAGGTGGATGGAATTCGTTTTGGTTACGAGGGAAAAGGTTTCATTATAGTCAATGCCTTAAAATTGAGAGAACCCTTTGGAAACTAACTGAGCCTTGTGTCTTTCAACACTTCCATTTGATGCATACTTAGTTATATACTCACATTTACATCTTACAAGTTTTCTTCCTTTTGGAAGAGGTACAAGATCCCTATTATCATTCGTTATTAAAGAATGATACTCTTCATTCATTGTCATGTTCCAATCTAGATGGATTGAAGCTTTTGCAAATGTGTCTATGTAATGTACCCATTACCAACAAACACAAATATTTTCTCGGATACCAATCCATGACGCACCCTTCAACCCGGGTACCTCAAGAATTCACTTCCTTGATGGATTTCCAATTTTTGATACCAATTAATTAATAAAGAAGCATGATAATGATACATGCAATAATCAATATTGATGCTAAACTATAAAATAAAAGAATAACATGCCATGCACAACATTAATAGCAACATGCACATTGTAACATATCTTAGAGATAATTAATACACAACGAAACATAAAATGCAAGAAAACACAGAGAACACTTATCTTTTTAAATAAACATTCACCAATTGGTTGCATACGTGAGATGTTCCACCCAACCATATACATTGTTGTTCTAGATCTCAACAATAGGTCAACCCCGATCCAAGGCTATGAATCCATAAGGACGGTCCCTAGGCCGAGTCTAACACACACAACCAACTATCAACCTATCATGGTTTTTCCAACCACACATCAATCCTATTGTACCATCGCTCTTCCCCTTAAACCTGCACAACCCAAATAAATGAACCCCTTTCTCTACAATGCAATCCCTCATGTTGTGCCACTTCTTTTTCAGGGCTCTAGTGCCACTAGTTAGAAAATCTCAATGCTGGAAACTCCAAGGATTCTAAACTGTGTATATTTATTTCACAACTACCATCACTCTTTTCCTCCCTTAATTCATTTCCCATGCCCAGACCAAGACCAAGAATGAGAAAGAATGGATGAGGAACCAAAATGATTGAGTAATAATGAATGAGGAACCCCCAAACAACCCAAAAGCATGGTTTGTATAATTACATGCAATAAAACACCACATGGCCTTCCCCAAGAAGCTCATGTAACCACTTTTCCCCACTAATTCCAAGATGGGTGAATAAAATAAAATAAAAAGACTTAGCCCCTTTAGCCCCATCTCTCGTGGAATCATATCCCTCTATCTCTCTCCTTGCTTGTCTTGCAACCATCAATGTTTTTTTTTATGATTAATATTCAAAGTATTACATTTCCTACGCTCTCTGGCCTTTTCAACTTTATAGGCACTCCGAACTTTCATCAAATAAACTAAAATACTTCATTAATCTAGGGACTCAAAACATGGGTATTATAGTCTGAATCACAAGTCTATGAAATTTGAGACAAAAGAGAAGAGGCTTGCTGGAGTTGTGAATGTGTTCGATGATGATATGTAGGATCATTGACAAGATCACTAGATGCTTCTCGAGTTGAATGAACCTATCTGGAAAGTGGTGGTACTGGTTCATGTTCATGTTCAATGGAATCATCTAGAGGAAGGTGAGTAGGCAGAGGTGGATTTTCATCCTCACTATCATCATTTGAAGAAGAAACCAGAATAGGAACAAAATATGGCACAAATCCCGAAGATGACATAGATGTCGAATTAGTCTCATAGGCCAAGAATATCCAACAAAAATGCACTTCGCACTTTGATGTTGCAATGCTTTCCTTTTCTCATTAGGAATGTCAGTGCATGCTATACTGCCAAATACATGGAAGTGGCTTACATCTATCTTAATTTTATTCCGTGCTTCTTCCAATGTTATATTTTTTAAATCCTTTGTGGGAGTGTGATTTACTATGTAATATGCAGAGTTGATGGATTCCACCCAATAATGAATACTTAATCCCTTAGATTGGATAATACATTTTGATGTGCGATTATTTCTCTCAACAACACCATTTTGTTGTGGTGTATATGGAACAATATGTTGCATTTGAATTCCTTGTGCAGTGCAAAAAATTGTAAATTTGTTGTTCACACATTCACTTCCATTAGCTATTCTTAACCTTTGAATTTGATGTCCAAATTGTTTTTCTACAAGGGCCTTGTAGGCCAAAAACTTCACTCTTAAGTTTTAAGAAGTAAACCCAAGTATTTCTAGAGAAGTCATCAATGAAAGTTAAGAAGTACTTGCACCTAGAGAAAGAAGAGAATAAATCAGATGACACAAATCACTGTGAACAAGATGCAAAGGGGCAGAGGTGTGCCAAGAAGCACATTTTTCAAAACTGTCCCGATGATGTTTGTTGAGAACACAACCAACACAAATACTTTCTCTTCAAGAAATGAGAGGAAGACCAATCACCATATGTTGATTACATAGTTGTTGAAATAAGCGATAGTTTAGATGACCAAACCGGTGATGCCAAAGTTTTCTCAAGTCATTGCTATGAGCAACAAAAACTGATGAAACAAATGATGACCCAAAGTTGTCAAATTTGTATAACCTGGTAATATCATCAACAATTTTTAGTTGCTAGGACATGCTTATGATATTTTAAATAATTGATTACAACTTGGTGGGGTGAAAACTCTAGAGTTTTACCTTCACTTGAATGAGTGATTTGATACACTGATAGAAGGTTGAAGTAAAGACTTGGAACACATAATACATCATTGGAATGACCATTATCTACCTAAACTATTTGAGACCCAAGAGCACTAAGAGATCTATCACCACCAACAAATATGTTTTTGGTGTTACATTCATTAAGAGAAGAAAAAATGGCTCCATCCTTAGCCATATGATAAAATGCTCCTAAATCAATAAGCCACTCAGCATAAGAAGAAGTAGAAGTTGTATTGAAGGAGAAAATAGGAGTAGAAAGAGCATGTCCATGAGAATAAGACTCAATATTGATGTTGTGATTCTTCATCGTTGCTTCTAAGGATTCCATCTTTAAAAAAAATTTAGTCTCCACATGATCATCTCGCCCACAAAAGTTGCAATGTCTGTCAATATTCTTACTTTTGGATTTTTCTCCTTTGTCACTATTAGGAGTAGAAGTTGCCTGAGAGGGTTTGGAACCCTCGTGGCACCCATCTAGGCTCTTGTTATGCATTATGGGGTTTATAGGGGAGGTGGAAGTTTGAAAAAATATGGAGTCCCTGCATTGGATCATTGTTTGCTACACTAAGGGTTATGCCCTTTACCTATCAGTCCCATTGGGGGAGGATGGATTTTAATAGACACCAAAGAGCACCACTTAGGATGAAAAGGAAAAAGGAGAGATAGACCTTGAAATTGAAACGAAAACGTAATCTTGTGTGGATGCCTCGTGGGGTTGAATTCCAATGAGGGGTCCTTTGCAGGGGTGCCTTGTAGAGTCGAGAGCCAGTGAGATTCTAGAATTGACAAAAACACTGTCTGTAGGCTTGTAGGGATAGAGCCCTAAAATAATTCGACAAGGACAAACTGACCCAGGATTGCACACAAATAATAACCCAAAATATTTATGTTGCTAGGCGACCATACTTTCTAAGGGTAGAGAGTAACAATACAAACATTGGATAGATTAGATAATGACACAAGCTAGTGGCTATGTAGACAACCACAACTAGGGAGATAGAGACACCTAGAAAACCCACATGCTCCTCTTTCTCAATTGCTTTGAGATCTTCAAAATCTCTTAAACGTAGACCAAATTTTGAAACAATAAAACACAAATACCCTTGAATAGGGTACTTAACTAGAAAAAACCAAATACTAACCAGTAGAGTTGTGAACCACGTAGAAGTGTTGAAACTAGGCCCAAGTCTAGTGTTCGCAGAGCTACCAAAACCACGCTCTTCTGCCACAAAATCAACATGCTTGAGTAGGAGAATGGCTATAAAAAACCCCATCCCTATTCTTTCCATAATGACACACATGTTCATCATTCCCCTCACATAATGTCTAAGAATGCCTTATGTATAGACTAAATTTTCCATAAAACCTTACATCCTACACCTGCTACCATTCTCCCTCATCTCCTAAACACACACGTGTAGTTTTTATCGAACACCTTTGAACACATGAATGTTTTTATGATGGTTTATTTTATTATTATATATTTTTATTTTTAATTTTTTTATAAATTTAAATTATTATTATTATCATTTAACTGGAACCGGTGAATAATTGTATTAAAGGTGACGAAAATGGCAGTCAATTATAGAGAGAGTTGATATGATGTTTCAAACATTTTTTTTTATGTCGGCACAAAAACCAATATTTCTCTATCTTTTTCTTTAGACATAATACTTTTTAGAGTCACTACTGCTTCAAAGTATTGATAATGCAGGTATACCGCCTATAGAAAATATTCAAAATACAAATGACTTTAAAAAACATTATTAAAAGATTGCTTGTCGTTACATGTTTGACTTCTTGTACACTGGATTGTAGGTTTGACTTCATGTCACCATTGGTTGAGTTGTTGATGAAGATATATTCTTCTTTCCTACTTTCCTCCATATTTCCCTTGCCTTTGTTGGAGATTGTGTTGCTCCTATCGGTCCATAGTTGTTTTTATATAATGATACTATTTGTTTTAATGCCTCAAATTGTTCTACCCGATCTACCCAGCTTGCTTTTGGTTGTGGACTTAACTGAGTTTGTGATTCTTGACTTGAATCAAGAGAGACATGGTCCTTTTTCTCTAATTTACGAGTTACCATTTCTTGTTGTTCCTTTTCCTCCGATTTATATGTTTCCATTTCTTACTTCTTTTCTAGAGGAATAAGATTCGGTTGTATTTGAGGACATGCTTACGAAGGATTCAAGACCAATTTCTTCTCTTCTAAGACCAAGAATAGTTGTTTCCTGTCAAATTAGCTTCTGCTGGAAACACTTTGCGGAAGTTCATTTCCACACATATTTCGACATACGTTGAAATGATATGCCTCTCAGTTTTCCAACTAACAAAATGGAATTTTCCAAGCATTGAACCAATGCTTTGAAAAGAGGAAAGACCCAAAAAATGCAAGGGTAGATTTGGGAGTCTCACCCAAACAGGGGCAGAAGAAAGAGTATTAGTCAAAGGATTGAAAGAAGGATACCAAGGCTTCATCCACATACATGAATTTCCCCAAAACCATGGGCCTAAGTTAAGAATTAGATCCTTGTCTTCAATGGAATCAAATTCAACAATGAAGAAACCCTTCACACAAGGGTAGATGAAGGCTTCTTATTTTATCACTGGTAACCAAGATTTTGAGATCTAGCACTAAAGATCTGTTAACTGAGGCTAAAATCTATTGAATTGGAAAACCAAACAATTAGATATAAAGAAATCTGCATATTCATCGACATATGATGCTAAAGAAACAACTAAAGTAGGGGCTTCCTGGACCATCAAAGTAGGGGAAAGAGGGCAGGTTGTGGGTTCATTAAGAGTGGTGTCCTTGAAACATAGGTCGTTCAAAGGCTGAAGAATGATTGCAGGTGGCGCACCAGAAGGCCCAAAAGGGGTAGATCCATTGAGACAAATATCATCTGAAGACTTGAGGCTGCATGTGGATGACACACCAGGGGGCCCAAATGGGGATGAGTCGTGGCTAGAAAGGTTGATAACTGGAGTATTTGCACTAATTGATGCCATTAAGGAGAAGAAAAAATAATATAGACAAGGTGAGAGTGAGATCTCACCGCCTACATCTAGAAAAAAACCATAGCCATGACCACCATATACAGTGGCTCCATCTTCAATTAAGGTTAAAAAAAAAATAAAAAAATATTAAACTTTTATATATATATATATATATATATATATATATATATATATATATATATATATATATATATAAATAAATATAAATATAAATATAAATATAAATGCACCTATTTAACTGTAAATGCATTATTTTATTATTATATTGAAATTATACTCTTAATTTTAGTTTTTGCCCATCTAAGATAGGGTATCTTTTATATCTTACATCTTTATAACTCATATATATATATATATATATATATATATTCCATACTTTCTTTATACAATATTCTTAATGGTTCTTCCTCTACATAACAATGAATGAATGCAAATAGTGAAATGACTCTAAAGTATCGAATTTATCGAATTCGTTGATATTCTTCTTTGTTCTTAACTTATACCACAATTAACATATCATCACAATTGCATAAACTTGGTTCATATTCCTTGTTCTCCTTAAATTATTTTAGAATTAATAAATCGATACAACTTATAAAAGGTTAGAATTAATAAATTAATACAATTTATAAAAAGAGCTAAAAGGTTAGAATTAATAAATTAATACAATTTATAAAAAAGCTATTGTTTTATGTTGATCACATAACATTAGTTAATTGTTTATTTAAAAATAGTTATATTGGTTATATTACAAATTAATTATATAGATAATCTAGTTGTAGTAATTTTTTCTAAATATTCAAAAATTGATAAATATCCTTACAATGAAGTTTTTGGTATATGAGATTGACAAAGTTTGATGGTAGGAGGAGTAGGGTAGGGTTTTAAGGCTTTGGAGTGTGGGTTTTAATAATGGGGTTAGGTAAGGACTAATGAGGGGGTAATAGTTATATCAACATACAAATCAATTCAAGGCGATCTAGCCATATACCAAGAAATGCTTTTTTGGCGAAGACAAAGACAAACCCTAGATATGAGGTTACTTCAAATCAAATAGGGAACTATATAAAATGCATGAAGGATCATGTAGTGATCAACAAGTCTACGGGACTATGGACTTCGGAAAACGCACTGATGGGTTGGATGAGTACTCATTGGAAAGTTAAAGGGGAGATGGACCTAAAGTTGGGATCAAAAGGATTTTTCATATTAATATTCTCATGCACCAAGGATAGCGATCGCATTTTTGAAGGGCGGGCATAATTTTTCAATTCTGCAGGCCCTCACCTCTAGTTCTGGAAAGAAAGATTTTCATCGAAGAAGGAAGACTTGATAACAGTTCCAGTATGGATCTGCATGTACTCACTCCCTCGGGAATTATGGGATAAAGAGATTCTCGAGGAACTAGCAAATACCTTAAGCTCTTTTATAAAGGTTTCAAAGGTAACTAAAGTGGGAATATACACATATTATGCAAAAATATATGTGTATATGAATGTGGTAGGGGCACTATAGGACTCGATAACCATTTCCTTTGAGAATGATGAAAGGTTCCAGATACTGGATTATGAACATATCCCCTTCACGTGTTCGAAGTGCGATGAACACAAACATCTGTTTAGGGATCATCCTTTCAACGTAGACATCCTAGTGAAGAAACCAAAGGACCAACAAGATGAGGAAGGATTCACAAAGGTTCCAAGCAAAAGGAATACAGGACAAAGGGAAAATAGAAACACACATGCACCAGTGGAGAATACCACAAATAGATTCCAGGTGCTAGCTGAAGAAGTCGAGGGAGACATGAACAAGGGTGGGTTGTTTCTGGAGAAAAAAACAAACACCCCTCAGATTCCACTAGGCATGGACAACCATAAGGGATGAAGGAAATAGAAAGAGTTATCTAGCACACAGATGGAGGGGACAGAGGTGGAAATGTAAGAGAACAATGACACTTAGGATTCCGAGGAGGAATCATAAGGGGAGACTGGAAATCAAGACAAGGGACAAGACGAGTAGGAAATAGATATGAAGGCCTTGATAGTAGCACATGGAGAGAAGAAAATCAATAATATGCTGATAGGTCAACTCCACAAGCTTTAAAGAGATCTTATGAAAGGAAAAATAAATATGTAAAATCAGGGGCACAATGCGATCCCCTCAGGGAGCTCGAGGATTAGGACTAGCTCTCTCAAGCCCTAGAAGAGACCTGGAAGAGAAGAGAAGAAACAAGGACGTAAATTACACAAACATAAATTGGAGGAGATAGGGGCCCTACTGGTGGATTTGGGTCAGTCGATAAGCCTCCCAAAAAATAAATTTTATCTATAGCCCAAGATTTGAAATGCAGATCATCTACTACAATGTGCAAAGTCTAAATGCCCCATACAAACACATGATGCTTCAAAAGAGAATTAATAATGAGAAACCTAGTATTTTGATGCTCCAAGAGATGAAGTGTGATAAAATTACTTTGATTTGAGTAGCACAAAATATTTGGAAAAATTGTGAAATAGTGGTGGTAGAAGCGAAAGGCACATCAGGGAGACTTGCCATTCCTTGGGACCTAGAAATTTAACTCTGGCCATCCATTCGAGCTCTGCCTGAATCATCAC
Source organism: Picea engelmannii (assembly GCA_009831015.1). Lineage (NCBI taxonomy): Eukaryota > Viridiplantae > Streptophyta > Pinopsida > Pinales > Pinaceae > Picea > Picea engelmannii. The sequence continues at coordinate 121,551 of ML800982.1, read as the reverse complement.
AAGTAGATATTCAATCATAGGAACTTTGGATCAAGGCTATATTACTAATGCTTACAGCCCCTTGACCCCAATAATGAAAAAGGAGTTTCTCGAATCTATTAATCTATTGGAATTTGTGTTGAAAAATCAACCTTGGTTAATTGGGGGTGATTTTGTCAAGAAAAATACTTCCACGCTAAACCTAGTAGAGGAGAAGAGGACATATTTAAACAAGAATGTAAATGATAAAGTAATCACATAGTACATAAATATTTTACCCTAGAAACCCAAATGGGCAAACCACTATTCCTTGAGCGTTTTGCTCTCTTGTTTTCTTATTCCTCACAAATAAAAGGTTACATTTCTAACCTTGGTCTACACCTAAGACACAATCGACATCATACCTTCATGTTTTACATAAGAACAACCCTACAACCTATTCGACTTACATCTACATGACCAACAACCTTCTTCTAAAGATAAGCATGAAGATCAATTACAATATCCAACATAATACAATTACAACACACCTTATTTATAGGATTTACAGTAAGAAAAACCCTAAAGAAAGGTGCCCAAAAACAATTATTGATCCACGTAGATCATTAGCTACAAATCCCGCAAATCTAAGGATTATGTTATAGTCGGCTACAAGTTGGATTGCCGGTTGACCTCCATTTGGTCTTCAGTTAGTTTCCACGCAACATCCCGACGACCTTTTGTTGGCTGGCCTCTTCGACTTCCTGTCGATCACTTCGACTTCGAATTTTCTCGGTCAATCACTTCGACCTTTGAATTTTACTCCTAGTCGATCCACCTCAACTAGAATTTTCACTTCAAAGAATATAAAAACCCAACATCCTCCCACTTGTTGCCTTCTTTATTGAAACATGAGAACCTGAACTTTTGTTCATAGACCTAGTGAAAGATGCCCATTGCCTCTATGCACCAAGAGAACTTCATAACACTCATAGACTTGGTCAAATATTCTGCTATGTTTTCCAATGTGTCTACTATCTCCAACAACACCTTGTTGTTTTCCACCACATCTCTCACAAAATAGTAGTGTACATCAATATGCTTAGTCTTGGAATAATAAGTTGGGTTCTTTCCAAGAAATATTGCGCTTTGACTATGGAAATTTATCTTCATAACTCTCTACTCAAACCCGATCCCTTAACATAGTCGTTGTAGCCATACTTCTTCTTTTCTTCCATGAGTGGATGCCATGTATTCAACTTCTTTTGTTGACAAGCCTACGACCGCCTGTCGCTTACTCATCCAACTGATTGCTCCACTGAACATTTTGAACACATATCCACTGGTCGATCTTCGTCGATCCAAATCTCTGTTGAGACTTGGAATTGACATTCTTATTACCCTATTTTACTCTTCACCTATACCTTTTTGGACCTATCTAAAGCTTGAGTGAATGAGAAGAATGCTATCACTTGCTAGTATTAAGGTCATAAGGTAAAGTATGGTTAATTCATGTATTTGCTGGTTTATTGAGTTAAGGAATTAAATATTTCATGTACTAATGATCGATTTGTCATATGATCTTTGACCCCTAGATGACTAGCATTCCTGTACCAACCCTGTTGTGATCTGGTACCTGCGCACCAAGATTGCTGCTATTTGATTCGGTACCAAACGCATCCTAAATCTTACCTGTGGTGATCCGGTACCAACAAACACACTTTGTTATGGTCCGGTACCAATGACCATGCTCTGTCACGATCCGGTACCACCTTTTGTGCCCTGTTGAGATCCGGTACCATCTGCCTGTTACGATCTGGTACTCATATGGAAGAGACCAATGCACTAAGTTAAGTGCCAGATCTCGCCTAAGTCAAATGGTGGGCATATATTTGCTATGATAAGGACAGTTTTTTAATTGCCTCATCCTCATGCACTTCGTGTCATGAGGATGATGTTGAAGATGTAACCGAATGATAAACTTAAACAACTGATTGATTTATAAATCCCTTCGCCTCCTTGTGTTTCGCGATGTAGACTATTAAATAGCTGTGGCAAGGATGGTAGAAGAGGAGGAGAGTTAGCATGTTATCAATGTGTAAGAAACGTATGATAATATAAGAACATTTCTGAGTAAAGATTAATGAAAATCCATTTCATTCCCATATTCTGATTATCTATGATTGAGAATGAGTTGAGTTGTTAAAGAGAGTTTTGATTTTATGTGTTGAAGTGTGAGTGAGAGTAATGTGTGCATTAGAAGAAAGCTTCCTGTAGACTTCAACAACTGACCAGTTGAAGCGGCAAGGGCCCACCGCCCAACAAAGGTCAACCTCTTTGTAGATTAGCATCAATGTTTGTTTTCAATATTCTAAACATTGAATTAGTTAAAGTTTTAACTCTGTTTGATGATAGCAGTATAGTTTAGATTAAGATTTCCATTTTATAATCTTTTAGATCTTTAATTGCTCTRTTTTTACATGTACTCTGTTTCTGTTCTCATGAGTTTGGTTTCCTTGAGTGATCATAGCTGTTGGCAGCRATAGTCAAAACTACTTGGAGAAGACCTAGTGAAGTTCAGTGTGAACCACAATAGAACCAACATATTGACTGTTGAACTACCTATGCTATGCTGAGTGATGTGTGATTTCTTTTCAGAAAGTGTGGATTGTGTAATTAGTTTCTGGGTCAGACATCAGAGTTGATCTATCAACCAATTCCATCTCATACTTGCATGTGCCATAATGGAATAGATAGCCTCTCTGTGAAAGACAACCAAAGTACATTTTAGTTTTCTATTTTGATTTGTTTCTAGCTTGCATAATCTAGTTTAATTCTATACTTGTGACATTAGGAATTACCTTTCTTACTGGTGTCTTGTAACTCTGTTGATTACGAATCCCAGATTGATAATTAATGAGTGCATTATATTAGACATATAAGTAGCACAACATTTTGGCGTCATTGCCGAGGAGTTGCAAATGGTAGGAAGTAATTTTTAGCTTAGATTGTTTGCATAAATTTTAATGTTTTAAAAGGCTGCTTGAGGAAGGAGGATAAAACATTTAAGACGTGAGTGAAGAGCCACGCGGCCACTAGAGTGGGGTTCTCCGAAGCCAGGTCGCCTTCTTACCTTCTAGATAGAATTAGGATTTCAATTCAGCTAAAAAAAATCAAATTTCCATTTTATGCATAGATATAGAGATGACAAGGGTAGATTTGTAAGCTCCAAAGATTCAAAAACAAACCCCCCCACTAATCCAACTGACATTGGTGCAGGAAAAATTCCACCAACAAAAAATTCAAGGGGATCCAGCGAGGCTCCAGAAGGAGAACCTAAAACAAAAGAATCAGTATTGGGACAGGCAGAACGTGAGTCTACTGAACATTTGGGAGACAAAGAAAATCCACTTTCTGAACCATCCATCAGTAGAATGGCAGAAGAAGAAGGAAATGCAGCTACATAGACTGAAACCTTTGGGTTTCCAATCTTGGATATTTCCATAAACGTCAGCATGAAGAATATCCCACTATCATCGTTACCTACTTTCAGACGTATGTCAACTGAAGATCCAGATTTATTTTTATTTGAGTTGATATATTATGTAGAAGCTATAACTACTCAGACGATGCCCAAAAACTTAAGCTTTTTCCTGCTACAATGAAGGATTAAGCCTTAAGATGGTTCATGAGCTTAGGAGAAAACACAATCCTTTCTTAGGATAAAATGAAAGACACATTTTTACGAAAACACCAAGACTATTGTAAGGATAATATTAAAAATGACATTTTTAAAATGCATCAAACAAAAGATGAAAGTCCTGAAGACTACCTAGAAAGGTTCTTATACAACTATCAAAAGTCAAAACTATTCACCTCAGACCGAGCTGTAGTAAGAACTGTATTCTTGAAAGGTCTTAGGTATGATTGCATAGAAGTTTTAAACTTTTTGAGTTCAGGAGATGTACACCAAAAACCTTTTGCAGAAATTAAAGATTACTGTAGGAGATACTCAAGAGGACAAGCTAAAACGGGCAAAGGACCAAGAGATCCTTTTAGCAGAAATACAAAA
>ML800982.1:87838-103799 GCA_009831015.1 Picea engelmannii | reverse complement strand
GAAAAAGGAACCCCCCTGGAGTCATCTTTAAACTCTTTTCAGACTCTCTAAATATGAAAAGATTGTCGAGTGACCTTGCTTCCTTTCACACTCGTTAAAAGGTTCAAAAGGGCGTCTTTCGAGCGATAGTTTATCTCTTTTTCAGTCTCGTTAGACTACTATACGAAAAAGGAACTGAGAGAGTTCTCTATTAAGTGTTTTTCCAGACTCTATAATCATGAAAAACCTTTGAGTTTTCTATCTTTGGAATCGCTAAACAAAACATCGACAGACCCATATGGGATCGAACCCTTACTTCTTCCGGTTTGTTAAACAAAGGAAGAGGAACTTACCGAAGGTGAGTTATATCGAGCATGTGTTATCCTCCTCGAGCTCATTAAATAAAAAAGAGGTACTCGTCTATATGGATGGGGAAAAATTGAAAGAATCAAGCCAAGCAGTCTCTTGAGAACGTCACCAAGCAATTCTTAGAGTCGCCCTTGAACATGACACTATGTCTTTTGCAGGCATTATAATCTGCTGAACCTCTACACTGAGCCAATCCTTTGAGTTTCTTTCACTCCTTTGGGTCACCTGACGTAAGTCGTAACATCCACTGCATCATCAAGTTTGGGTCCATGTCACGTTTCTGCTATTGTGCCTAAGTGTTCAAGGGAAGTATCCACCTCGAGAGTCAGCCATCACAAATATCTTGCCTCAAAACTCATGTCAGTCCATGTCCATTTGATCCACCAATTACATCTCTATGTCCGTTTCGTGTCGTTGATGGGGGATACATCAAGGTCCTCCTTCGACGAGCCTATTCCTGTCGACCTCAACACATTATACGGGAACTAGACTTAGAAACCAGTTAGTACTTTGGGACCTGCATGCCTCAATGGCAGGCCTCCTCACATTTGACAGTGGGTTTACATCATTGACCTTTGATCGGATGATTCCACGGATGTTCGACTTCAGCTCATCCATTCACATTCGTTGGAATGTACTAGGGTACCTTGGGAATCATTGACATTAATGGTGATCTCCCTCGCGCTTGTTAACGATTTACACCATTGACCAGTAATCAAGTGGTTTCTGCCATGTTCGACATCAGGACATCTATTCACATGGTTAGATTCGTACCACATCGGGATCGGTAAGAAGACCCTGGGTTGAGTGATCACTTTGATATGTACTTTGCCCAGGTTGCGAAGCAGTTTCTCTTGAACAATGACACACATATACTGTTACATAGATCCACTTTGTATTGGTCATGGCTATGTCTTGTCATCTCGTAGATCCATTGTATATGCTTCGTGGATACGATCAGTTCATGTCATAAGAGTATAGATCCACAATGTATTTTCGGTGGCTATACCTTTTTATCAATACAATTATGGATCCGCAGTGTATTTTATGGCGGCCATATCTTGCAAGTATTGATCACCCAAGCATAGGTATGTCTGCCTTGGGTTTGAAACATGTCATAATATTTGTTGGATGTCTGTGTGCAACTTCTGTCAGGTTCTCTGCATCTATACCCTTGCTTGAAAGTCTACAAAGCATTTCAGTTATCAGTTCTTGTCTTCTAACTTCATACTTTGGGGGGAAATCTATTACACATAAAAAATACTCACTTTGATAGTGTCGCAAGTGTCATCATATTGAAGGTCGCAAGTGTCGCATTTTGCTCACAAGGTCGCAAGTGTCGCATGTTGCTCACAAGTGTCGCAAGTGTCAAAGAAAGCATGCTGCCATGATGCCTATGTCATGCCTATACCGACATGAGAAGGACACTTGAAACACCTCAAACATTTGATTTGGAAGAGGAGAAATGAGTCATCAGGCTTGCAAACCTTTTTCCATCTGAAAGCACCTCAAAAACTAAGCTTTTGAAGGAGAGCGCTCCCCTATACCTCTTCTCGGAGCGCCGACGCTCCCCCTTACACTGTCTGGGAGTGTTATAAAGCTCCTCTGGCCCTTTTGAGGGAGCGATATGGATTTTGAAAGCACTGGCACCCCCCTTAAGCCTACTGGGGAGCATTGTAGCGCTCTGATGCCCCTTTTGAGGGAGCGCTACCTATTCTGGGTAGTAGTTAAGTTGTTGAGATGAATGGGGGAAGGATCCTTTCATTCTTGGAAGGCAGTTGGATTTGAATCCCTAGTCCAACCAGGATCTTAGGGCAGATCCTCAACTGAAGGAGGAAAATCCTCACCTTCCCCAAGGATATCTCAAGTGGTTAAAGCCTCTCCAAGGCTATATAAGCAAGCTTTCTAATGGTTAAAGAGGAATGGAAAGAGAGAATCACACCAAACTTATGATCTCATAAGTGGTGCTGGAACATAGATAATTTGGGAGCAAGAGACCTATGATCTCATAGGGAACAATCAGTGAAGCTATCATCATTTAGATCGTGGATCTTTTGAGCAAGGGATAGACAAGGAGGACTTGGCAGATTTGCTGCAAATCATCTATGGCTGTAAGCAATGTTTTGTCCTCATTAATATAATTTGCTTGGCCTGCTTCTTTCTAGTTTGTGTTTGATCCTACATGAACTTATTGTTGATAGATAGATCTGTTTTCAAGCTAATATCAATAGAGTAGGAAGTGGTCGTACTTTGTTTGTCTATAGGGTTCATCGAGGAGCGGAAGATTGGAGCTCAACTCGGAGCGTGCAGGGACAAACGTCGATAAAAAGGTACTTATTTTCTCCTTCCTCCTCATGCATTAGTTTGTATAGATTTGAAAGGAAGTCAGTGTCCACGTTAAGAACTTTCTGTCTTAGAGTTTAGGGTCTAGCTCTTTGAGGCAATCTACCTGTCTGCAGGGATATTTTCCTACAACACATAGCTCGAAATCATTTTTCTCCAATGTATCCCATCCTTTTGTGCCATAACATGGTCGAGTTGACTTGATGAAAACTTTTCGATTCATTTTGAATTGACTCAGCATGAGATAAGTCAAGTTGATTTCAGGAACAACGACGTTGTTGCATCCAATCGAGTCGACATTCCCTAACAAATTGTATATGGTTCCAATCCAAAATCCTTTCATTAAGACCATCACACCCCTTACCATTTGTACGTATCCCTCTAAAATAGAGTGTGCACTCCTGCATCACTCATCTTACTGACAGATATCAAGTTTCTTGCCAAACCTATAATATGTAGCACACCTAGAAGGGTTCTACTCCTCCCATATTGGAGTATCAGTTGGACTCTTCCCTTCCAACAATTTTGGTTGTCGAGTTGTCCCCCAAGAACACATATACTCCTTCATATCTCTCATATTCCCAAAACCACTATCTGTGAGGTGTCAGATGATAGAATTCTCTCGAGTTGATCAACCAAACATCTTGATCCGACTATGTACTGGTTGATGCCAGATAGACATCGCCTCTTTTATCTGGACTAGTCTTTCTCTTAGTCGACTACTTCTCATCGGATCCCGTACTGAATTCCATTTACTTTGAGTTGCAATCCCTTTTATAATGCCCAACTTTACCACATTTTCAAAATATTCTCTTGGACTAAACCGGGGATTTAGATCTACCCTTCGACTTAGAATTTATACTGGAGAATTTACCTTTATCTCTGTCAACCGGTCGACCTCTCACCATTAAAAAATATTTGGTTGATCCTTCCATGTTCTTTAATATTATTTCTTCTGAAAATAGAGATGAAAGCATGTCTTCTAGAACTAATGTGGTCGAATTATTCCCTATAACCTCGACTAAGCTATCCCAAGAGTCTGGAAAAGAACATAATAGGCTAATACATTTCTCCTCCTCAGTGATTTTGATATCTATAGGAGATAACTGACTTATTATTATATTGAATGTGTTCAAATGCTCAGTTACTGAACTACCATCACTCATCCTCAAAAGATACAATTTCTTTCTAAGGAACACTTTATTCACCATGTATTTTGACTGGTATAAGCTCCCCAACTTGTCCCACAGTTTCTTGGCTGAGTCTTCATTTGAGACATTCAACAACACCGAATATGCAAGACAAAGTAGGATCATACTCCTTTTCCTTCTTTCGAGTTTCTCCCATTATTCCCTCAACATACCTATTAGAATGGTACATGGACAGACTTCTGCCCATTGTTCTCGATCTATAAGGAGATCTTCAATTTTAATCTTCCAAGGCTCAAAATTCTAGCCATTGAATTTTTCCATCTCTATCCTCGAACTATTTGCCATTCTTTCAAGCACGACTTTAAAGATCTATGACTTATGACTCTTACTAGGCTGAGGGTTTAGCTTAGATCCAATATTGTCAAATCAAGCTCTGATACCACGTGTCAGGAAAAATACTTCCGCTAAACCTAGTAGAAGAGAATAAGACATATTTAAACAAGAAAGTAAATGACAAAGCAATCACACAACACACACAGATTTTACCCTAGAAACCCAAACGGGAAAACCAACATTCCTCGAGCGTATTGCTCTCTCGTTTTCTTATTCCTCATGAATAAATGGTTACATTTCTAACCTTGGTATACACCTAAGACACAATCAACATCACACCTTCTTGCTTTACATAAGAATAACCCTGCAACCAATTCGACTTACATCTACATGACCAACAACCTTTTGCTAAAGATAAGCATGAAGATCAACTATGACACCCAACGTAACAAAATTACAACACACCTTATTTATAGGATTTATAATAGGAAAAAACCTAAATAAAGGCACCCAAAATTGGTTACAAATCCACGCATATCATTGGCTACAAATCCCATGAATATCAAGATTCTATTACAATCGACTATCGGTCGGATTACTAGTCGACTACCGATCGACCTCCATTTAGTCTTCTGTCGATTTACACATGACCTACCGATGACCTCTTGTCGACTGACCTCTCTGGGTCACTGTCAATCACTTCAACTTCAAATTTTCTCGGTCGATTACTTCAACCTTTGACTTTCAGTCCCAGTCGATCCACCTCGACTAGAATTTTCACTGCAAAGAATATAACAACCCAACAAATTTTAATATGATCACCTCCTTGCATGAGAAAAGGGGAGGGGTGCAACAGATGGACACTGATATGAGGCATGTAAAGCCATTATTGCTAGGTTACAACTCATAGATGTCCCCTCCTATAGCAATATGTATACTTTGAATAATAGGAGGGGAGGAGACCACCAGGTTGTAGTTCATTTGAATAGGTTCTTGGTCTTAGAAACAATGTATCATCTCCAATAGGCCATAACTATAGACATACTCCCTTTCAATGGCTCAAACCATTAGCCCATAGTGCTCTTGTGGGAAGGCAAATTAATTCCAAAGTCATTTAGATTAGAGAGATTGTAGATGGAGCGCCCAAAATTTCACCATATATTGCAATATGATGGAGGGAAAGACTCGATCTATATGGGACTAAGATGTATCAGGTGCAAAAAAAACTAAATCATGTTAAAATTCAGATTAGTAAATGGAATAAGGAAGTCTCTGGGAATATTTTTTAAGAGAATAAGTGCCTTGAACCAGAGGTGGCAGTCATTCAAAAATAAATAATTGAGAAGGGTTGATTGGAGGAGATGAGCAGAAAAGAGAGGGATATTAAAAATGAAATTGATAATAGGGACAAGTAGGAGGAGATCCCATGGAAACATAAATCTAGGATTCACTTGCTGCTAGAAAGGGATAGGAATATGAAATTCTTCCACAATTCATTGCTGCAGAGAAGGAACAAAAACATAATTACCCTGCTGAAATGTGCGGAATGAGAGAACCTAGAAAAGCATGAAGATATAGAGAAGGAATTGGTCTTGCATTTCAGACATCTCCTCAAGGAACCAGAGGTGGACAAGGAGGAATCCATCCAAGAAGTTACTAGCACCATCCCAAAACCGGTTACCTAGGATCAAAACCATAGCCTTATGCTTCCTATCACTATGGAAGAGGTAGAGAAGACCTTGAAATAATTGGCATCTGGGAAATCCCCAGGTCTAGATGGGTATACAACAAACATCTTTTAGTTGTTTGGCTGGAAATTGAGGAATCTCGATCATCTTGATCTATTCTTCATGCATCTAATGCAATTTTCATAACATTGATACCCAAGGATAGGGAGGTGAACACGATAGATAAGTTTAGACCTATTTCTTTATGTAATGTTTTTTTATAAAATAATCACCAAAGTCATAGCTAATAAACTAAATCCCCTTATGAATAAAATAATTTCCCATGAGCAAGGGAGTTTTGTAGAAGGGAGACAAATTTTAGATGGTATTATTGTGGTCCACAAGACAATCCACTCTTCAAAGATAATAAATTAACCTGGAATGCTAATTGAACTTGATATGTCAAAGGCATATGATCGCTTGAATTGGACCTTCCTCTAGTGCATGTTGGAAGCCTTTGGGTTTTGTAACGATTGGATAATTTGGGTAAGAAATTTGGTTTCCCCAGCCTTTTCTCCTATTCTCATCAATGGCTCTCTATCCATGATCTTCTATTCGACCAAAGGTATTTGGAAAGAGGATCCTCTTTCCCCTTTTCTATGTATTCTTATGGCCGAAGCTAGGGAGGGTGATCAAGATGGCCAAGGTTAGTGGGTCTCTCAATGGTATCTCTTTACATCCACAGGTAGATCCTCTATAGGGATGATTTTAAGGATGGAAATTTATTTTAAAATGTAGAAACCTTGGCGAATCTTACTAATCCTTCATATTCCAACTATAAATGTTTGGCAATATTTTTGCAAAAATATTCAAATTTCTAAGGATTTTATATAGTTTTTATAAAATTTTGGCGATTTTTAAGGTAAAATAATTTTATCCTATAGAATTTGGGCGAATCATTTTTAAAATAGCGAATCTCATTTTTGGAAAAACCATGGAAAATTAGCCCATGAGCGAAATTTATCCCCTAAAATCATCCATGATCTGATTCCTCTATCACATCTGCAATTTATCGATGATACTCTCTTGATGGGGAAACCAACAGTTAGAGAAGCCTTAGCTTTCAAAAAATCTCTAGATTTGTTTATGACAGCTTCAAGAGCCCTAATTAACTAGTCAAAATCTCATATTTTCTTTTTCAACACCTTGTTGTCGATCCAACAAAATATTGAAAGACTTTTAAGCTTCTAGAGGGCAACCTTGCCTTCAAAATACTTAGGACTGCCTTTGATGGAGAGAGACCTTTGGAACTTTTCATGGGAAGAGCTCTTAGCAAAGATGGAAATGAAGTTGATGAACTGGGCCTATAGATTCCTTACCCTCCCAGGTAGGATTTTACTGATTAAGTTTGTGCTTCTTTCCATGCCCTTATATCTTTTTTCAGTACTTGTAGCTTTGACCTACATAATTAAGAAAATTTGAAATTTGCAGAGGGCCTTTTTGTGGGGAGGGGCTACTAAGGGAAAAAAAAGTGGGTGCTGGTAGTGTGGGATAAGGTTTGTTTTCCAAAGGATTATGGTGGCTTGAGGATTAAGGAAGCCATTCTCATGGGTCATTCTTTGGCTACAAAAATTTGGTGGAGATGGATAAAAGGATCGACAGATTTGTGGACTATTATTTGGATATCAAAATATGCTCTTGACATTCCTTAGGATGAACTGATACAGATGGAGGGGGAGCACCCTGGGTCTTTTATTTGGAACAACGCTTGGAATAATCAAGGGGTTGTTCAACAACACTATTTTTGGGAAATACTAGATGGGTAATTGACCTTGTTTTGGGATGATGCATGGGAACATGAACCAATCATAGGGAATATTCAAAATTTCTATACATAAAATACTTGATGATCCAAGAAAGTTGGACATAGGTCTCTTTATATTGGCAAGATCAATGGTACCGAGTTAGTCACACGATAAGGATCTGGAAAAATTGTGCAGAATAGCCTGTGGTTTGGGACCAAGAGGTGAAACAAGATTTAGAGGATAAAATGTAGATGGGACATATTAAGTATAGGACTAGAGTATACATTATAAGGTGGGGTAGAAGAGGGGATGGTAATTTTCAGGTGAATGAAGCCTATAAGGTGCTATCATCTGGGAATAATGGGGAGAAACTAGATATTTGGAAGAAGGTATGGAACCCGATACTATGGCCCAAAATTTCAACCTTTTTTCTGTGGTTAATGGTTAGTAGGCAAGCTCTAACGTGGGACCGTCTCATCAAGAAAGGCTATGAAGGTCCCTTAATTTGTCTAATGTGTAGAGCCAATTGGAAACGACAGATCACATGTTTAATAACTTCAGTGAAACATCGATTTTGTGGGATAAGGGTGATGCACTCTTTAGTCAACCACACAAAGTCAAAGGGGACAACCATAGGACGCTGGAGGGATGGAGGATAGATCCATTTGGAAATCAAATTCTCAATAGGGTATGGATCATCTTCCCCAGTTTTGTATTTTGGAATGTTTGGAAAGAAAGGAATAGAAGGGTCTTTAAACAACAACAACAATCCATAGAGGTGATTTGGAAATTAATTAAGGCCAATATATGGGAATTGATAACCTCCACAAGTTGGGTGGGTGAGGACATGGTGATTTATGGAACAAATGCGATAATTTTTAAGAGTTTCTAGTTAGATCAATGTTAGGGCCAATGCCCTCCCATCATCGAACCTCTTGCACCCAAATCCATTGAGTAGTGGGAATTGGCTCTTGATTTTCATGTCAAACTGAACTTCGATGGGGATTCTAAAGGAAACCCAAGTCCAATTGGGGTCGGGGAGGGTCTTTCACAACTCTGCATGCAAGAGAGATCAAAGTTATTTTTTCAATAAAATTGGGATATAATTCAAATAATGGGGCTGAGAATATCCCAACAAAAAAGCTATAATGCTCTGGTTATGTAGGGGGACTCGTAGATACTGATAACAACTTTGAAAAGGATGGGGAATGGAGTCAATCCTGATAAAATTTCAAATAATTGGAGGTTAAACCTTGGTCTAGATCAGGTGGCGGGACTGATTGAGTAGATTTTAGTGGTCATCCCATCACATGTTTGCAGGAAGTCCAATTCTCTTCCAAATTGTTTGGAAAATGTATGGGTGGTGCAAACCAATCCATATGAAGTATGACAGTGGTTTGAGACACTCCCTATCTCCCTCAGAAAATAATGCGAGCATATAAAAATTATGGATAACCTTCACCCGGATGGGGTGAAGACAAGTGGGGTCACGAATGTACATGTGTCGTGCATGGCCTCCACTTCGAAATGCATCAATAGATCGATCAAGGGAAATCAGGGGAAATCATTTCAAGAGGGCATGGGTGATGGACATCTGAGGGAGAGTGTGTATGTCACCTCCAGACCAATTAAGGAATTCATGCTGATGTTGATCCAGGCAGAGGGGTGGTACAATGGGATGATGTGCGGCGTAAATGTTGGAGGTTTTGTAGTCGTGTTTGGGAGTACAACAACCAAGAGGATACAACATACCTTGAGCTAGTGGAAGGATGTTGTTTTGAGAATGACCATCATGGAACAAGCTCCAGGGCTATTGTTGTTTGCAGGTGATGGAGATGCTTTGATGGGAATAAGGGGGTGTGAATTGCATGGCCTTAGTAACGTCTCTATCCTCTCAATGAGGAGCTCATCAAGGAAATTCTAGGTAGAGGGTAGCAGTGTGAAGTTGGTTCGAGTTGGTGTGTGGACCTTGGTGGCAGATTGACTTGCAGAGGTTCTGAGTGTTATCAGTCTCATTGCCTCTCTAACATAGGTGTCTGGGAAAGAGAAGAGGTGGTGCTACCTTTAGAGGAAAAGTCATTTTCTTCTCAAGACCCTAGTTGCAAGAGGTGGTGGTAGTTTGAAGCAGTTGAATAGGAGGCTTCAATATCGATGATGTTGGGCTGCAGGTATGGCACAAGGAGTCGGTAAATATAATCACTGATGACTATGATCTCTGACCTTGGCTTCCTTAACTAGAAAAAGAACCTCATAAAAATACATATGCTTCTGCATGTTTTTTTTGCATCTTATCCTAATCCCGAGGTGTAAGTTGTTTCCATTTTTCCTTTGAGATTATAGAAAATCCCTTGGACCTCCAACTCCTTAAATTCCTTCCACTATATTACAACCGATTAACTTATAAAATTTCCCTTTTTCTACTCTATAGTTACGTAGATAGGTGTACACCTATTGGAAATTGACACAATTAATAGGCTTTTAATGACAGATTGGTTTTTAATGGATATGATTTCATATCTTCAGAATATTCTTCGTCGTCACAATAAATCGAAGGCTGTGATTTCAAGCATTAACTTCCTTGCATGACAAAAGATGTTAGTTAGTCATTAAAAAGGGTGATTAAGATGATTAACATAACAATGACTTATTACTTTAGATTTAGGTGTTTACTGCATTTAAATTTAAGTGTTTTACTGCATTTAAATTTAAGTGTTTTACTGCATTTATGCTATTTTATTTACATTTCTTTACTAAGAGGTCGTCCGCTTCTTTTAACCAGGTGTATATTAATTGGTGAGTGGGGCACCGTGGGCGAATCGAGCGTCGCTTCACCTTACCAACTATGTGTTTTCCTTTACTAGTTGTCCATGTCGTCGTATACAGGTGTGCGTGAGTTTTTTATCTGAAACATATGATCAAATATTAGGTCTACAAATATTATATTTTGGATACAAATAAAATATTAGGTATACAAATATTATAGTCATTTATTTAGATTTCAAAACGTTTTTTCTTGCTCACTTGCATGCAACGACGTACCAGTTTATTTTTTATAAACCGTGGAAACATAAAAATAAAGGTATTTTTTCATGTGTGCCTTTTCACTAATTGTGCATGCTTGGCAAATCATTTTACCGTTACCACTCCCACTGCTATTTCAAATCGTAAGAGTTTTCAGAGTTTTGATGTGTATGCTTCATTTTCAGATTTTCCAGAGCATCCTTTAAGGGTTTTACATTCATGTTTGAGTTTTGATGTGCATTTAATTACACTCAATTGTTTACTGTTCTGATGTGTATGCTTTGTTTGGATGATGCAGGTGTGGCTCCAATATTTTTGCTAAAATCTGATAGAAATCTTCGATTCACAAAAACATGATAACAATCTTTGATTCTTAATGCATGTACAACATGAACATATTCAAGAAAATCTCATAGTAATTTATTAGGGTTAGGGTGAACTAAAATATGATACTTTGATTCTGGATCAAGTCAGATATCTACGAAGATACCCTTTTTTCTCTTTATGATTTGTTTTTTTTCTTTTGAAGATATCATGATACACATCTTTTACTTTTACTAGATTTACAACAATGTTTTAGAGCATCAGATAGGTACTTAACGGTCACAGATTTATCAAGATAATTGACTTCTCTTGTATGTTCATCAAATACTGCGTTCTCTAAAACTATCATAATAATGTTCTATTAAGAATCTGATACAATGAAGATAAATTTGAACCCATATCAAAATTTATGATTAGAATGTTAATTTCCAGTCATGAGAATTCCCTGCTCTAAATTTTCATGAGAATTCCCTGCTCTAAATTTAATGGCGTTCCACATAGTAGTGGTTGATGAATGCAGATAGGCAATTTACAATTTAGATATGCTATAGTGGCTGCCAAACATTTAGTGTGGTACATGTGGTAATGGGGTTTGTTTGTTATTTATCCTCTTTGTGTATTAGGAATAGAATCCAAGGATCTATGAAGGATGAACAATTATTGGACAAGAGATCTCAAACCTAGACTGGAAATGTGCTGATCAATGTACATTTATGGTCAACTACCACACTATTATGGTCAACCCCCTCATGGGCAAGCTTTTTGGGCGCATGATAGAGCGAAGAATCAACAATTGGGCAAAACATGATGGAAAAAGGAAAAAAGGGCAGACAGGTTTTCGACCTAGGCATTCTACCATTGATCATTGTGTCACCCTTAGACATTTGATAAAGAAAATCCGGGAAAAACAAGGTGAGACAACCTATTGTTGTTTTGTGGACTTTAAGAAAGCCTTCAACATAGTGCCCATAGATAAACTATGGAACAAAATGGAAGAGTTGGGTATCCCAGATGGATATAGAGTGACAGTTCATAGATTTTATGAGAAAGTTAGAGATAAAATCAGAAAAAAAATGAAGGAATGTTCAAATGTTTTGGTAGTGATATTGGCATTAAACAGGGATGTCCTCTATCTCCCACTTTGTTTGGTTTATACATTGATAAGTTGGAAGCCTAGTTGAGCATGACAGATGGAGAGGGTGTCCATCTAGTAGGGTATGTGGTGAAGCTACTTTTATACACAGATGATCTTATTCTAATTTAAAAACAACACATGGATTAAGAGAACATCTAAAGGCCTTATAGCACTTTTGTCAGGAGGTAGGGATGCAAGTGAACATTACCAAGACCAAAATCATGATCCTTTCTTTAAATAGAAAAGACAAACCAATCACCTTTCTTTTCGAAGGTAGTGCATTGGAGATAGTGAAAGAATACAAATATCTTGGGATTGACTTCTACTATAAGCTCAGTTGGGAGACTTGTAGGGCGAAAATGATACAGGGAGGGTGGAGAGCCTCATACTTACTCCAAAATAGGTGCAAAAAAGTGGAACTTTGGGATTGGAAAAGAAAACAAACCCTCTTTGGTTTGCTGGTTACGCTGGTTGTTCTCTATGGTTGTGAAATATGGGGAAGCAACATGTCAACTTGCATATGGAGACACCTAGAAAAAATTCAGAAACAATTAATTATGTGCAATCTCAAAGTTAAAGCCACAGTCCCGTATGAAATTCTTTTAGCTGAAACAAGTACTTTTCTGTTGGAGGTGACAATGATAACCAAATTAATAAGCTATTTAAAGAAGGTGGAAAACACGGATAACCAACGCTGGCCCAAGTTAGCTATGGAGGAGGAGTTAGACCGTAGGAAGAAAACTTGGATGAAACAAAATAAAAAGTGGTTGAGTAAGTGGAATATCAAGCTACATGAATGTCCTAACACCAAGGAAGAAAAAAAAAAGATTGTGAATGAAAAATTTAGGACTGCCATGTGGACCAATCACAATGGGCATAAAAAAACATACTACATCAAGGAGTTTAACCCAAATTGTGATCATAGCGAGAAAACATATTTAGGGGCAGCGTTTAAAGAAAAATCAAGATTGTTAGTTGCACAGCTGAGGACGGGTTCACATCACCTTAGATGTGAGACCGGTAGGTGGAGGGTACCCAAGAAAGTTTGGGAGGAGAGAACTTGCATATTCTGCAATAAGGGTGTGGTGGAGACGCAATGACACTTTGTCATGGAATGTGCAGGCTACAGGGATATCTGCAACCAGTATGAAAACATCTTAGAGGTCAACAACATGCACTAACTATTTGACAGGGATAAGATCAACCAAATTGCTAGTCTTCTAGTCAAGATTCACAGCAGAAGATCCGACATTGAAAAGAGTGTGAAGTTGAGTTAGGGTTGTTATTCTCTAGGTCCCTTAGGCTGTTTAGCCTCGTGGACGTCATTAAAGTCAATCAATCAATCAATGCCTCCCCATTTCGTTCATTGTGTGACTAGAGGGACCATAGTTCAACCTACCCGCCCACCCCATGCTAGTGAGTGGATCGGCTTTCTTTAGGTTTGGGCGGGGAAAGAGCCATAGTAATGTATCCTAGCTAGATTTTGCATTAGAAAGGGCGTCTAGGGTTTTGCCTTGCTTCGCTCAAGAAAATAGAAATTGTTTACCATTTCACTTCAATGATAGAATAATGACTCAAAGGTGGGACATTGAAATATGATTTTAGATACTGGGATTGCTCAAGAAAATAGAAATTGTTTACCATTTCACTTCAATGATAGAATAATGACTCAAAGGTGGGACATTGAAATATGATTTTAGATACTGGGATCATGGCGGCACGAAGGGATTTTGTAGAACAATTAGACAATTTCATTTCGCCGTAGTCTAAATGTTCTACGAAATGAATGTTTTTCGCTGATTTTTTCCGGGGACATTTCCCCAAAATCCGAGAGGAAATTGTTACATCCGTTGATTTGAATGATTATTTCTGTATAATCCAAGTGCCTCAGGGGTTTTTCAGCATGCTAAATCCATTTCTGCATTCAGAAATGGATTTTAAACAACAAAAAATAGTGATTTCGTATAGATTTATATCACCAGATTCCAGCTAAAAAAATCGTTTAGTAAAACAGTTAAACAACGCCTTTAATTTCATTAATTCTGCCGTTAATTCCGCAGAGGCACTTAGAATCCCATGCGCCACTGTTGTAGCTGTCAACTGTCAAGCGATTGACGTAATCGCCTAGTTGGATGCGAAATGACGACCCAGTCGAAAAGTCTCTCAAGTTATTAAATAGTCCCCATTCTGCATTCAAAGAATCACGGAGGGAGTCACGAACCGTAAAGATCCAAACGTGTGTAGGGTGAGATCGAACTCCTCCCATGGAGGAGCTTACACAACTCGAACTGGATCCATTCTGAGTGTTGCGGTCGACAACCTGGTGAGGAGGAGTTGAGACCCGTAACGCGGGATGCCGTAAACCCTAGTTTGCTAGGTTAGATAATGCTTTCAATGGCAATACCCAAAAGACTTTCAATAAGAACGTTTGATATCATTACCGACCGTGCTGGAATAGCTCAGTTGGTTAGAGCGTGTGGCTGTTAACCACAAGGTCGGAGGTTCAAGCCCTCCTTCTAGCGTGTGTTTTGGTCTCAGTTGCATAGTCGATTTATTAAACGTTGCACTTTTAGGGCACGCATTTGCTTATAAGTGCACTTTTGGGGCACACCTTTATCAGTTGTATAGTTGATTTATTAAATGTTTGCACTTTTAGGGCACACATTCGCTTATTTCACACTAAGTGTACTTTTGGGTACACCTTTATCAATCACATTAAATCTTTTTCTATGTTTTATTTGCTTATTGCAGTTGCATAGTTGATCATGTTTGCATATTAAACCTTTTTCTATGCTACATTTATTTATTTGATCTATAAATAACTATGCTTTTCGTGTACATTTATATCACTTATATATTTGATCTATAAATAAACATGCTTTTGGTGCACGCCAAGAGTTGATCTATTCAATGCTTGTATACTAATCTCCTTTCTATGTTTCATTTGCTTATTTGATTTATAAATAATTATGCTTTTTGTGTACATCTATATCACTTACATAGTTGATCTATAAATAAAGATGCTTTTGGTGCACATCAAGCCTCTTTTAATGTTTCACTTAAATCAAAGTGCACACCTTTATCAGTTTCATAGTCGATCTTTTAAATGTATTAAACTTCTTTATATGCTTCATTTGTTTATTTCACTTACATATTTGATCTATAAATAAACATGCTTTTGGTGCACGCCAAGAGTCGATCTATTCAATGCTTGCATACTAATCTTCTTTCTATGTTTCATTTGCTTATTTCATTTATAAATAGCTATGCTTTTCGTGTACATCTATATCACTTACATAGTTGATCTATAAATAAACATGCTTTTGGTGCACACCAAGCTTCTTTTAATGTTTCACTTACATCAAAGTGCACACCTTTATCAGTTTCATAGTCGATCTATTAAAAGTATTAAACTTYTTTMYATGCTTCATTTGTTTATTTGATCTATAAATAACTATGCTTTTCGTGTATATCTATATCACTTACATATTTGATCTATAAATAAACATGCTTTTGGTGCACRCCAAGAGTCAATCTATTCAACGCTTGCATGCTAATCTTCTTTCTATGTTTCATTTGCTTATTTGATTTATAAATAACTATGCTTTTCGTGTACATCTATATCACTTACATAGTTGATCTATAAATAAACATGCTTTTGGTGCACACCAAGCTTCTTTTAATGTTTCATTTACATCAAAGTGCACACCTTTATCAGTTTCATAGTCGATCTATTAAAAGTATTAAACTTCTTTCTATGCTTCATTTGTTTATTTGATCTATAAATAACTATGCTTTTCGTGTATATCTATATCACTTACATATTTGATCTAT
>ML800982.1:43903-79847 GCA_009831015.1 Picea engelmannii | reverse complement strand
TATATATATATATATATATATATATATATATATATATATATATATATATATATATATATATATATATATATATATATATATATATATATATATATATATATATATATTGTTGCTCATGAGAAGTATGGCAATTGTTAAGTATTCCTACAAGTTAAACTTTGTGGTATGATTAGAAGATACTAAGGCATGGTATGAATCATTGAATGCACAGTAAAGAAGTCCACACACTCAAAGTTGAAAGAAGTTGCATGCAACATTGGATTGATTGAGTGCACAGTAGTACTTTTGCATAGAATCATTGCACACACAACTCTGTGTGTGTGTGTATTGAAGGGCTAAAGTGCATAGTAGATTTGTGATATTTATTTTGTTGTTATAAATGTATTAAAATAAGTGTACTCGTAGAGCGAGACTCAACACGAGTCTGGGCGCAATTAATCTGGTCTACTTGTACCAAGAGCGTTATAAGTAGTATCCACACACTAGGGATTTTGAAGTAGCATTGTCCAGTACTGAGCTTGGGCTGCTACAAAGAATATCCTAGAGGATGAAGTGGAGATTGTGTGGCATGGCCCAGCCTAATATGGCCAGGGATGTTACATTCTGGTATCAGATTGATTGGTCCAACATTGAACTTATATGGACCATAGACTAGCATGAAATAGACGTGTGCGTTAGGTATTGGTGTTGCGCAATACATAGTTTATTTTGCTCAGAAAACAACTGGTGCACGATATAGAGTGTGATGCATGAAAAAACAATAATGCATGGGTGCACAGTATAGAGTGTGATGCACACAAAAAAAACAATGTGCGGGTGTGCACACTAGAGTTTGGATGTTAAAGAAATCACCCAGGGGGGAAAGAAAAGAAAGGATTCTGAAAACTTGAGCATAGCTTTCATAAAATTGTCGCATTATTTAGTCTAACAAATCTTGCTGACTGCACTTTTTGCATAATTAACAACAATTATTTCAGGGAAAGATCAACACAGAGAGTAAAATCATGGCAGGTGCACAAAGAACCTATATTCAAGATGAAGAAATGGAAAGGTTGTACACTGGTATAGGTGTTGAAGCTAAAAAATCCAATGGACATAGGGAAGGCTTAGAAGAGAGCATGAACTTGGTAGAGACCATAAAAAGTTTGCAAAGGACGTCCAAAGTTATAAAGAAGATAATGACAGGCTTATGAAAGCCAAGGAAGAACAAGAAGGCTTCAACATCAATTTGCTACAAATATTAGATAGAATTGAGAAAAAGATGGATAAGGAGATATAGATAAGTAGGCCAGGAAGACACAGATCTCATGATGAGGGAAGAAAAATAAAAAGTGCTAACAATCATCTCCATCACTCTCCAAGATATTCAGTTGGGAGAGCCTAAAGTAGTTTGAGTCCATATCCTATCAAAAATCATAAGAGAAGGACCATGGTGGACGAGCTACAAGGGGAAATGAATAAGATCAAGCTTTCTACTTTTGATGGTGAGCATAAGAAGGATGATGATGAAAAAACTTGGTTGATGGGTATGAGGAAATACTTCCAGCTGCATAATTGGTCCTCGCAAGCACAAGGGAGAATTGCCATTTATTAGTTCAAGGGGAAAGCATCAATGTGGTGGGATCAGTGGGTGCAAGTGCAACACATTGATGAGAATAAGGTTACTTGGAGCGAATTCAAGCGACATTTTGAAAGGAAATATTTAACCAAGTGCTAATGTCATAGGAAAATGAAGGAGTTCTTTGAACTCAAGCTTGAGATCATGATCATAGACAAGTACGAAATAAGATTTTTAGAACTGCTGAAATATGTGCCTTTTTATCAAGGATGAATAAGTGAATATTCAAAGGTACCTAAGTGGGATGCCATCATTTATTAGCGATAAGATGCAATATGATGATCCCAATACATTGGAAGAAACTGTAAGGAGATCTAAATGTATCTATGATCAACAAAGGGGAAGACCGACTTTCCAAAATTCTTGGGAAGACAAGATGAAAAGCAAGGTGGAATAGAGGAAAAAAGGGCTAAGCCACCGTTTTTCAGAAATACTGCACAAGGGAAGCCAATTTCCAAGGAACGACTTTCCAAAATTCTTGGGAAGACAAGATGAAAAGCAAGGTGGAACAGAGGAAAAAAGGGTTAAGCCACCATTTTTCAGAAATACTGCACAAGGGAAGCCAATTTCCAAGGAACCTAGAATGGCTGAGGCAATGAAAACTAGGCCAAGGCAACAACCAATGAAGTGTTTGGGTTGCAACATAAATCATATGTTTAGAGATTGCCCTCAAAGGGGTGAAAAAGTGAGAACTACTCACAGTGTATGACAAGCTGCGACAATTGAAGACTTGAGTAGAAGTGTACCTAGAATTTATGCAGCCCCGGACAACAAGCAAGCTGAGTTTCAGACGCACATGATCAAGGTGGAAGGTAAGATTAATGACCAACCCATTGCTATTTTAATTGACTTAGGATCTAGCCATAGTTATCTAGATCCTAAAATGGTGGAAAGATTCCAATTGTTGAGAAGCAAGCTTGGAAAACCTTGGTTGGTGTAGTTAGCTACAAGGGAAAAAAGTAAAATTAATGAGATGGTCAAGGCATGACCAATGGAAATGAATGGATTGAAGACAAAGGCTGATTTTAATATCATACCTTTATGCTCGTATGATTGCCTTATTGGCATGGATTGGTTGGACGAGCACCATGCTATCTTGGATTGTTACAATAAGGCATTTACTTGTTTGGATAAGGATGGTGTTGTGTATGTGTTATATTCTTTGCACGAGTAAATGTGTCGTATTTTTGGGCGTTTTTTTGGCACATGGTTTTTGTCGATGGTTTTCTATTTCTGGTTAAGGAATTAGGGTTGTTGACTAATCCAAGTCATTGGGTTAGAGTTTTGGATGCTGCTGACTGCTATATGTATATTGTATTGTAAATAATGTATCACTATGAATGAATATAAAATATGTTGGTTTTCCCGGTTTAGGTTTCCATGGGAAAAATCTCTGTGTAATGTTTGTATTTGGCATTGTATCTTTTCTGTTCTTTTACTGAAAATATGTTTGCAGTAAATATTGTACAAGGTTAAAATCTATAGAAGGGAACTTAAGATCAGTTCAAGGAATTTCAAGAGCTGTGACTATCAGAGAAATTTCAGCCTTGCAATTGAAGAAAAGGTACATGAAAGGATTTCAAGTATTTGCAACACACATGGAAGAGGCACCCAAGGATAAAGTGCCAAGTGTGGAAGAATACACAGTACTAAAGGAATTTGAGGATGTCTTTAAGGAGATACCGAGGTTGCCTCCGAAAAGAGATATCAACTTCTCTATAAATCTGATGCCAGGAGAAACACCTGTATCCAAGACTCCTTATAGGATGAGTATGTATGAATTGAAGGAGTTGTAGATGCAACTTGAAGAGCTTCTGAAGAAGGGGTATACATGCCCAAGTGTGTCGCCTTGAGGTGTGCCAGTTTTGTTCATGAAAAAGAAGGATGGTACAGTGAGACCTTGTATCGACTTCAGACAATTGAACACGGTAACAATGAAGAACAAGTATCCTTTTCCAAGGATAGATGACCTATTTGATCAAGTAAGGGGCACAAGGATATTTTCCAAGATTGATCTCAGATCTGGATATCACCAGGTGAGAATAAAAGAGGAAGACACCAGTAAGACTGCCTTCAAAACAAGGTATGGTCATTACAAGTTCACAATGGTTCCATTTGGGTTGTCAAATGCACCAACTGTCTTCATGTGTTTAATGAATGGAGTTTTCAGAGAGTATTTAGATAAGTCCGTCATTGTATTTTTGGATGACATTCTTATTTACTCAAAGTTTGAAGAAGAGTATGAGAAACACTTGAATATAGTGTTGCAGGTATTGAGGGAGCATCAAATTTATGCAAAGTTGAGCAAGTGTTCATTTTACCAGAAGCAAATTCATTACTTGGGTCATATCATTTCAAAGGAAGGAATAGTCGTGGACCCAATGAAGATAAAATCCATTGAGGAATGGACAACACCAAGAAATGTCGGAGAAGTGAGATCCTTTATGGGACTAACATGGTACTACATAAGGTTTATTGGAGGATTCTCAAAGATTGTGCATCCAATCACATCCCTACATAAGAAAGGTGCGTGATTTGAGTGGACTCCATATTGTGCAAGGAGTTTTCAACACTTGAAGAGTTTGTTGACAAGTACGTCAATTTTGAGAATTGATGATCATGATGTAAACTTCATTGTGTACATAGAGGCATGCAAGGAAGGACTCAATGGAGTTCTAAGTGAGAATGGACATGTGATATGCTACAAATCAAGGAAGTTGAAAGAACATGAAAGGCTCTATGCTACTCATAATTTAGAATTGGGAGCTATAGTGCATGAATTGAAGATGTCGCGACATTATCTCATGGGTAAAATATTTGAGATGAGAATAGACCATTGTGGTCTGAAATATTTGTTTGGACAACCAATTTTAAATTCCAGAAAAAGCAGGTGGGTAGAGTTCCTCAACAGGTATGACTTCGACATAGAGCATATTAGAGGAAAAGAGAACAAGGTAGCTGACACACTCAATATGAGGGTGCATGAGATGCACGCTACAACCATTAACATGTACCAGACAGATTTGTGCGATTTTTTTTTAGAAGTTTCCAAATCATATCTGCGCTACATGGACATAAAGACGACTTTACAATAAGGTGTGTCACAACAAAATTTTAAAGGTTATGAATTAAGAGAGGATGGGATCTTGATGTATAGACACATGGTCTATGTGTCGAATGATCAGGAGTCAAAGAACATGATATTGTCAGAGATGCATAAGGTTCCTTGTGCTGGACATCCAGGTTACCAGAAGACAATTGTCGCAGTCAAGAAGCAATACTTTTGGCTAGGTATGAAAAAGTAGGTTGTTGATTTTATTGCTAGGTTTCTCGAATGTCAAAAGGTTAAGGATGAGCATAGACATCCAATTGGTTTGCTGTAGCCTTTGCCTATTCCCGCGTGGAAGTGGGAAGTTGTGACCATGGATTTTATAACTAAGTTACCTAGATCAACCAAGCAACATGATTCTATTATGGTGGTGGTGGACAACCTTACTAAGGCTGCCCATTTTGTTCTAGTGAAATCAACACACAAGGCAGTCAACATTGTTGAGATATACATGCGAGAAATTGATAAATTTCACGGTATGCATAAGGAAATTATGTTTGACAAAGATCCCAAGTTCACTTCAAATTTTTGGAAGGGATTATTCAAAGGAACTGGGACAAGTCTAAACTTTAGCACAACATATCACCCTGAGACACATGGACAAACATAGAGGGTAAATCAGGTAATAAATGATATGCTAAGGACACATGTCATGGATAAACCATCAAAATGGGAAGACTACTTGCATTTGGTAGAGTTTGCTTACAAGAATGGGTATCAAGCATCTTTAAAGATGAGTCCATTTGAATCATTGAATGGTAGAAGGTGCAACACACCTGTGAGTCGGGATAACCCAGCTGACCACACAATAGTTGGGCCATATCTGCTCTGGGAAATGGAAGAGAAGATGGTAAAAATAAAGCAAAACTTAAAATTTTCCCAAGACAAACATAAAACCCGTGCAGATAAAGGATCAAATTTTAGAGAATTTAAAGTGGGTGACCATGTGTTCCTAAAAGTAAAAGCAAGACAAAGTTCCCCGAAGTTGGGGTATTTCTCTAAGCTAGAAGCACAATATTGTGGGCCATTTTAAATCCTAGAGAGGATTGGTCCTGTCGCATATATGTTGGCTCTACCGACATCCTTGAGTATTCATAATGTATTCCATGTTTATTTACTTAAAAATTATATACCTGATGCTAATCATGTCATTGATTGGAATGTGATTCAGGTGGAGCAAGAGGGCGACTTCCGAGTTCAACCAATGTACATATTGGATAAAAAATTCAAGAAGCTCCATAATCACGTAGTAGGGTTGGTAAAGGTCTAGTGGACCTATTACGGTCCTGAGGATGCAACCTGAGAACATGAAGATTCTATGCCGACATAGTATCCACACCTCTTTGAAAATTTTTGAAACCCTTGGCCGAACCCCACATGTAAATGTAAATATATATATATATATATAAGCTGGTGAGCTGATGGTATCAAGGCTTAGATTCAGTTATGTGCACACATTCCATAGTTTAGTGATTGCGCAAGGATGGTGCATCAAAGAAATAACACACACATTTTATAGTGTATAGTGCACTTGTATAAGTGTGTGGATGGCACACCAAAAGAAGAGTGCGCACATTCCAAAGTATTATGCACAACAAATTAAGCGCGCGGTTTTGAAGCTAGAGAGCCTTTGTATACATGCTTGTATTTTAAGGCTGGTGAGCTTGGATGCAAGGGATAATGCACCTCTATTGTAAATGTAATCACCTCAAGGTTATTAATATAATCACATCACTGTGTGCAGACTCAACTCAAACAAAAAAGAGATGGGGGCTAAACTCTATGGAAAAGGAAAAAAAAGGGGAACATAAGTCAAGGGAATATTTTATTAATATTTCCAAAAGTTTAATTTATGGATATGTATTTATCCTAAGTTCCCGAGGGTAGGGAGCGAGTCACCAAGTGGCTAAAGATACTCCTAAAGTTGAAAAGTGTCAAGTTGAAGGCATGCAATATATATTACTGACATTAGTGTAATTTGGGGGGACTATTCATTTTCTCATGTGCAGAAGGGGGTCAGACCATCTGAGGGAGGACGACTATTACCTTATTTGCACATAGGAGATTGTAAGGGGTTTTTGTGTACTATAATAAAAGTTTTACTATCAAAGAGGCAGGTTGACAAGCCCGTGAGAATTCTCTCAAGGTGAGAGATTTGTTGTCAAAGAGGCAGATTGTCATTCCTGTGAGCATTCTCTCCAGGTGAGAGTTTGTTGAGAATTGTTCCTTGGTGCACTGGGCATTAGATACAGGGCTCTAAGACTTCTTGTCCGACTTGTTGTTGAAGCCTTGGAAGGGAAGTGGGGAAACTGAAGGATTGCTGAGTAGATAAGTGGCACACTTCCTAGGGTGGGACATGCATGTGGGGAATGAGGGATTGTAGTCTAGTTGCAACAATCGACACCTTGGACCAAGTCGTTCGTTGGATCTCAGACCATATCCTGGTAATAGGAACCCTTTTTCTTGTGGAGTTTAATCCCAAATTGGAGGTGACCTGCCATTGAAATATTAGGAGCGACATAGTCTATGGTTGGGAGGAACGTTTGAGTCCTGCACGCAGTTGATGACTTTTTCATAAAAAATGAGCGTCTTTCACCGACTTGTTTAATTACTGTGTGCTCTAATGTTATATTTTAAATGGATTTATCTTCTGTATGAATCTACATCTGCATATTGTGGTTAACTCTGTGCAATGTTATTTCTTATATATGTGTGTGTGTGTGTGTGTGTACCTTATTCTTGTATGTTGTGTGTGTGTATATATATATATATCTATGTTGTTGCTCATGAAAAGTATGACAATTGTTAAGTATTCCTATAATTTAAAATCTGTGGTATGATAACAAGATAGCAAGGCATGGTATGAATAATCGAATGTGCAGTGAAGCAGTCCACACACTCAATGTTGAAAGAAGTTGCGTGCAACATTAGATTGATTGAGCATGCAATAGAACTTGTGCACACAACTATATATATGTTTGTACTGAAGGGATGAAGCACACAATAGATCTGTGATATTTATTTCGCTGCTATAACTATATTAAAATAAGTGTACTTGTAGAGTGAGACTCAAGACGAGTCTAGGCGCAGTACCTTAAGGTTGTGCACAATTATTCCAGTCTACTTGTAACCTGAGCGTTATAAGTAGTATCCATGCACTAGGAATTTTGAAGTATCATTTTCTAGTAGTGAGCTTGGGATGCTACAAAGAATATCCTATAGGCTGAAGTGGATATTGTGTGATGTGGCCCAGCTTGGGGTGGCTGGGGACATTACATATCTCATAACTATAACCCTGTAAAATATGGCACCAACAACATCATACCATTTGGTATTTTTCCAAGAAAAGATATATCCTTCATAACCAACAACCATATGACATGAATACACCAATATCATTACACAAATGAAATTACAACCATATATGTATATCAACCTTACCGTGCCCATGACCAATGACAAAACTTGAAGGGATTATTGTTCAAATACTTCAATAATACCATCTCTCTCTCATTAACATATGTCAAGCACTATATCATGTTCATATGCATAAGATATTTGTCTAGATATAATTAAACCTAGAGGGGTTTCAAGATCAAATCAACAAAGAATTACACATATTCAACTTCTCATAGCCTCTTTGAAATGCTAGTTAAATATATGGTTTCTTACAACACCTTCACTTCACTACTTCTCATTATTTTAATTCATAGAGATTATTCCAAGACACTGTGTAATACTTTTCAACTCTTGCTTTATCTCTTTTGGATGTTGTGCCATTGCCATATGTGATAGCCTCATTTCAACTTCTCTATGTACAAGACATAGAGTTGATGATTTATGAGCTAGATGAAGTAGCTGGATTTGGGCTCCACTTTCTCCCACTTTACGTCGAGAATGATGAAAATGATTTTATGTTTTAGTTTGTTCATTTCCTTAGTGAACATTGCCTTGTTATAAACATTAGTTGCCAACTCAATACAAACAACCCTTTGTGGGAAATACACACCATTTTTTCAACATTCTCTATGCATCATAGTAACTTCACAATACCTTTCTCACAACCATTTTTCTTAGACAAAACATTTATACAAATATATACATATATATGACACTCATCATCTCTAGGAGTCACAAAGAGGATTTTTCTTCTTTTCGAACGTCACACAATCAACAATGGGTAACAACTTTATCTAGGATAATATTAGTTGACTAGGTTATAATGGGTTAGGCTATGATATTTCTCTCAACAATGTAGAGAAAGGATTCACATCTCACTTTACAATGCGAATACACTAAAACCCAACACATTGAACCATACACTTCATCAATATTTACTACCCATAAATTTATTTAGCGCATTTACATTTCTGAAATTGCTATTTTACAATTACAACTAGGTTTTCTTTCACAAAAAATAAATAACACAACATAAATAAATCTGATCTATACTGAAAAATATAACAAGAATCACATCACATAAGGACACTAGTATTTTTGGACAAATTTGTCCCTGGAAAAACCCCGGAGGGAAAACCAGTTCTTCAGATTTTTGGATTTTATTATGTAGCAGAAAATATAGATATCTCTTACATATACAATCATCTCGACCAATTACTGAGGAGAAACACCAACAAAATTCTCCCAAGCAATAATACAACCCTTCTACAAACACCAACAAACCAACCGACTCAGTAAAAATCAGTTGTGAGCCTCTGTGTCACCCGTACGACCTTCTGCATGAGCTTGGTGTCACCTAGTACGACTTCCCTTCAGATCTGAAAAAACCGGCCTATGCTAAAATCCAAGGAAGAAGGCCGATCCTCTTTAAAAGTCTCCTTTGTCTCCTCTACAAAACCTATCCACCAAACCCTCAAGAAATATTCTCTAGATCACTCTCTCTCTTAATGCTCAAATGCATAAGTGTTGCACCCCTCTACGAAGTTGATCTCTTTATCTCTCCATGAGTGAGTGAAAACCCTATCTCCAAAATGATTGAGGGCCAAGATTAACCCTCACTCACTCAGTGAGATGAACGATCATGATTAAAAGATCACAACTTAAATTATTTTCCACTTAAACCTTAGAAAAAGGTACTTATTAAGTCAATAGAAGAATATAACACACCATTGTACTTTTCCTAAGTTAGACTTAGGAAAGAGATTAATTAATCAACTTGGTTAAGTTTCATTGTCCTCCACCCATGCTAGGATGTCACACATAGAGAATACCTTCTAAGTTACACTTCTCAACACTCCCTCTTAACGAGGAAGGGATTTTGAACCAACCCCATCTTGTCTCTGAACTTAAACTTATGTTTGCAAAGTGCCTTGGTGAATATATCTACCTCTGATCACCAGTCTGTATGTATTGGAGCCTCATAACTCCCCTTTGTACACAATCTCATATGAAGTGATAATGTATGTCTATATGCTTGCTACGATCATGAAACACATGATTCTCAGAAATCCTGATGCAATGTATCACAATATCCTCTAACTCCTTACCGAACATTCCCAAGAACAACTTCCTCAACCACAATGCCTCACATGTTGTTAAACTAACTTCCATGTACTTTGCCTTAGTAGAGCTTAATGCCACCGATCTCTTCTTCCTGTTGAACCATGATATAATACCCGATCCTATGCTAAAGCAACTCACTGAAGTTCTCTTTCTGTCCTCTGCACATCCTACCCAATCAACATATGTAAAACCTTCCAATCTCACTCCACCACTATGCTCATACAACAATCTGTACTTCAATGTACGTCAAAAGTAGAGAAGTACATGCTTCACAACTATCCAATGCACTCTCCAAGGGTCCACCATGAACTAACTCAAAGAACTAACTACAAAGCTAATGTCCGACCTAGTGTTGACCAGATACATGAGCGATCCAATAAGGTGAAGATAGATGGTGGGGTATACTCTCTCAACACTAGATACATCAATCTTCCTCCAGTTTGTCACTAGAGGCGTGGAAATGGGCCTACAATTAGTCATCCTGAATCTGCGCAAGATCTCTACTTCATACTTCCCCTGTCCCAAGAAGAAACGCCCATCCTCCTTCCAAACCTCTAGACCAAGGAAGTAATCCATCAAACCAAGGTATTTCATCTCAAACTTAGTGACAAGGTTAGCCCTGGAGTCTGCAATCATCTCCTCAGCTCAAGTAAGAAATATATCATCAACATAAAGAACCAGTATGAGAGGCACCTCACTTGCTATAAAATAGAGGTTCAGATCAACCTCACTCCATTGGAAACTCATCTCTCTCAAATAGATATCGATTCTCAAGTACCAAGCTTGAGGTGCTTGCTTGAGTCCATACAAGGCTCATCTCAACTTGCAAACATGTGTATCCCTGTCTCCAACCTCAAAACCCTCATGCTTCTTAATGTAGAATTCTTCCTCAATAACTCCATTGAGGAAGACAGTCTTCACGTCCATCTAACGAACACACCATGTCATATTTGTTGCTAATGAAATCACTGCTTGGATGGATGAATATCTAGCCACTAGGGACAAAGTCTCCTCATAATCGACTCCCTCTTTATGTGAAAACCCCTTGACTATGAATCATGCCTTATACTTCTCCACGCTTTCATCTATCACATGCTTGACTTTGTATATCCAGTTGGAACCAACCACCTGTTTGCTTTCTGTCCTGGGAACCACCTCCCATACATCGTTCTTCATAATGGAGGCATACGCATCCATCATGGCCTCCTGCCACACTCCATGCTGTGGAGCCTACTCATAAGTGGAAGGCTCTAGATCTATAATCTCTGTCATGAGTGCCATATACCCGAATCTATTTGGTGGTCCACTTTGTCTAAAAGATCTCTCTGGAGGTCCTACTTGTCTAGAATCACTAACTGTGGATCTGTACCACTTAGGTCGTGGCCTAGACTCAATATCTTGTGGACCAACCTCATGTTGCTCATCCTCCTCACCAGTATCCTGACTATCTTGTCCACTAGTACCTGTACCTATAATGTGTGCTTGTGACTCAATACTCTATACCTCCTTAATCTTATGCCCCAAGTCCTATCCTTGCTTGTCCTATACCTGCGTTGGAATATCTCTAGATCTCCTCAATGCTTTCTCCTCCTCAAATTGTATGTCCCTTCTTACCACAATCCTCTTGCGTGCTGACACAAGGATGAGGTAGGCATTGTAGACCTCCCCGTAACCAATCAATATCCCCTTCTCTCATGTGGGGTCCATCTTTGTCCTCTTCTCCGAAGGGACATGACAATAACATACACTCCTAAAGATGTAGAGATGACTCACATATGGCCTAATACCTGTATAAATCTTCTCGGGTGTCAATTTCCCCAACATAGTATGGGGACTCCTATTCTGTATGTATACAACTATGAGACATGCCTCTACCCACAAGAACATCAGTAACGCCTGATCATGTATCATCACACGATTTGCACTCACTATGGTCCCATTTTTGTGCTCTGCCACTCCATTATGCTACAAGTTATAAGGAACTGTGAGCTCCTTCTTAATACCCTCAACAACACAATACTCCAAAAACTCATTAGAGGTGTACTCACCCCCATTATCCGATCTAAGCACCCAGATCCTCCTACCAGATTAGTTCTCCACTAGAGATCTGAACTCCTTGAACTTGTCAAAGACCTCATCCTTGGTCTTAAGGAACTATATCCATGTCTTCTTGGAGTAGTCATCAATACATATCACATATTAGCTGAAGCCACTAACTGAATGCACACTCATATGACCACACAGATCTGAATGGATTAGATCCAAGATCCCCTTGTACCTATGCTCATTAGATGGAAATTCCTTTCGAGCATACTTTCCCAATGTGCAACCCTTACAAGGGTCATGCCTCTATGCTACAACTTGGGGCATTCCTATAACTGTCTGTCTCAAATTCCCTAATGCACCAAAATGTAGATGCCCCATCCGTCTGTGCTACAACTCACCCAAATCTATGCTGCCACTGACTAATGATTTCGTTGGCTCAAAATGTAACATGTACACTTTCTCACCAAAAACCCCAATCACCTTGTCCATCTTGGTTGTAGACCCCTTTGGTCTAATATACACCTTTCCTCCACATAAGGTAACCTCAAACCCTTTTTCCTCCATGGTTGAAACTGATATGAGGTTCTTGGTAAGACCAAGAACATATAAAACGTCAACAAAACATAGTGGTTTACCTGACTCCTTTTGAAATGACACAGTGCCTATGCCCAACGCCTTATAATGCACATGATCTCCTATCTCAATATGGATGTTCACACCTCCCTCCTGCAATCTATTGAAGAACTCCTTGTTCCTAGTCATATGACAAGAGGCACCACTATCCACATACCAAATATTTGTGACAACTAAGCTCGACATACATGCAATAAGGCAAAAATTCTCCTTAAATCTCTTCAGAAACTCCCCTACTCCCGTAGAGGCTACCATCGATGGCTTACTCTTTTTCTTTTTCGGACACTTTGAGGTGAAATTCCCAAACTTTTGACACTGAAAAAACTTGACTTTGGAGAAGTCAATGTTCTTCTTTCCACCTGATCCACTCTTGGAGCCCTTCTTCTTAGAGTTTCCCTTTCATTTTCTTGCAAGAGCCAAAGCCTCCTCATCCACAACCTGAAATGTTGTAGATGATCAACTTTCCTGACCAAGATGAATTTCCTCCTCCAAAAAAACATCCCATAAGCATTGTCAGTCAGGGAGCTTCTCTCGAGCTACAATCCCACACACAAATGAGTCCCATGGCTTTGAAAATCTATTCATGGCTATACGTACTAACTCAAAATACTTTGTCTTTGAGCCAACTGCTTCAAGCTCGTCCCTGATCTGTGTAAGACGTGTGAGGTAAGGAATCACACCTTCAACCTTAGCCATCTTGGTACCTCGTAGCGTTTCCTGAAGCACCATGATCATTTTTTAATTTTTACTTTGTTAGAGGCTACCCAAGGCTGTCCACATATCCTTAGCAGACGTTTTCCCTGAGAGGTGTGGGATTATGTGATCCTTTAGCCCATCAAGTATTATGCTCTTAACCTTAGCCTCACCCTTTTTATAAGGTCCCAACAACGTTGCATCCGTAGGAACTGCTGCTATCTTTGCAATGTGCTCAAGGATGTCATTGACATCCAATATCATGGTAACCCTCTCTTTCCAGGTGGGGGACTTCTGAGCACCTTGGAGTCTATCCTCAACTCTCAAAGTCATGGCTGTTTCTGAAAGTGTCTTTGTCCAAACCCTATGTTGTCTCACAAACTGATCCCATGCTTGGATAATAAATCAATCTTTTGTAATCAACATTCTGATGATTTTATTTCAACAATCATGCTCTAATACCATGTGAATCCACTAAAACCCAACAAGATGAACAATAAACTTCAACAATATTTACTACCCATAAATTTATTTAGCACATTTAAATTTCTGAATTTGCTATTTTACAGTTACAACTAGGTTTCTTTCACAAAAAATAAATAACACATCAGAAATAAATCTGATCTATACTTAAAAAGATAACAACAATTGAATCACATGAGAACACCGGTCTTTTTGGACAAATTTGTCCTTGGAAAAACCCCGGAGGGAAAACCAGTTCTTGAGATTTGTTGATTTTATTATTGCACCAGAAAATATGGAGATCTCTTATAGATAAAATCATCCTAGCCAATTACTGAGGAGAAACCCCATCGAAATGCTCCCAAGCAATAATACGACCCTTCGAAAAACCTCGACAAACTAACCGACTCAACAAAACTCAGTTGTGAGCCTCTGCTTCACCCATACGAATCTCTACATGAGCTTTGTGTCACCTAGTACGATTGCCCTTCAGATTTGAAAATCGACCTCTGCTAAAAGCCAAGGAAGAAGGTCGATCCTCTTAAGAATTCTCGTCTGACGTCTCCTCTACAAAACTTGTCCACCAAACCCTCAAGCGATTTTCTCTAGATCGCTCTCTCTCTCAATGCTCAAATGCATAAGTGTCACGCCCCTCTACCAAGTCAATCTCTTTATCTCTCCATGAGTAAGTGAAATCCATATCTCCAAAATGATTGAGGGCCAATATTAACCCTCACTCACTCAATGAGATGAACAATAATGATTAAAAGATCACAAGTTAAATTATTTTCCACTTAAACCTTAAAAAAAGGTACTCATTAAGTCAACATAAGAATATAAAACATCAACCGTAATTTCCCTAAGTTAAACTTAGGAAGGAGATTAATTAATCAACTTGGTTAAGTTTCATTATCCTCCACCCATACTAAGATGCCACACATAGAAAAAACCTTCTCAATTACACTTCTCAACATACAATGTTAGAAAAGGCAAATACAACACAATGTCTCACACATAGTTCAAACTCTCAATGGGTATCAACAACTTCACTATTTTTACACCTACAACATACACCATTTTTAAGGAAATTCACAAGCACTTTAAATCACCACTCCTTATATAACCACAATCCACTCGATAAAACTGAAAAAACCTCTTCACATTAAAAACACAAAAAATAATAACTTTATAATAATATATTATAAAAAGCTTAATTTTACTTATGGTTAGCAGGGAAAAAAATCTCTCACATACCTAAAAACATCATGGTTCTCTAATAACACAAGGCAAGTCACACTAAAAATCGAATTAAACACTCAAAAGCCACAGTCAAAACTTTCCAATTATAAGCCAAAGTATGTTGCATATCTACTAAACTACTAAATTTCAATCTAGTTGTTTCCTATCAAACTTTTCTAAAATAATCACAGCCTTGCCCATACAAACTATGTGAAAAATTAACATTAACGAAACGGTCAATTCGTTACATTTTCTAACATCAAGTTCATCATTAAATCTATAATATTTTTGGTCTTAAAAACCTTATTAAAATGATAAGGATATGATTCATGTTTGACTTAAAAATATTTTTTATTTTTTTCCAAATCCAATTATATATATAGACACATATAGTAGGTTTAGTTTAATTTTCATAAGTAACATAAACCATTTGTTGTTTTTATAACAAATTTTGTTTATTAATATTTGATAAGAGTGCTAATCTCAATTTCAAGGTTAAATTTGTATTTTAATATATTAAAATATTACACTGTTATTTTTTAATATGATGGTGAGTAGGGTATAAATTTAACGGACACTCTTACCTGTCAAGCAATTTTTTTTATGACATAATTTTTTTTTTAAGTTTTCTTCACATGACGTTTTATATTTATGTTTTCCCGTCATTTAAATATTAAGTATTATATGTGTTTTTGTTAATTTTTGTTGTGAATACAAGAGCAACTTTTGTTGTGAATGAGGAGATGCCCAGAGGGCACATCCAAACCATGAAGAAGCTCCAAAACCCACTAGCAATTGAAATTAATAAAAACAAACATTGCAGAACTTGCTGCTATTAGCAATGTAAAGAACATAAATATACTCAGACAATCATGCTTCTATTATAACAACAATTCTCTAATACCTTTGTATAGGCACATGCCTAATGATATATTGTGGCCAATGGTCACACCAATCATGAATGGGACATGGCGGCTAGATTTCAAATCATCGGGTAGTAGCACAAGCGAACTACATCTTCACCATCACTATGTGATTTATGTGCGACAAATCTCCCAAAGTAGGCCATGTGCTTCTAGGCAGATTCCATTTAAACACTTCAACAACTAGGATAAGCGCTCTTGTCTTACCCTTGTTGGCTTGTTTTACCTTCAGGCTTCAATATCCTCTACTACCAACACTAAATAAACTACATAAAAACCCTCAAAATAAAACAAAAAATCCCATTTCACCCAAACAAACAAGAAAAGTCACTTCTATTATTTCTATTGGACAACAAAAAGACCCTTCAATTTGAATACTCTTTCCTCAAAGGTTGGTATTTTATATAACATACTGATGACCCATGGGTGTGGGCATGCTATGTGAATCTCAACCTTGAGGCTTCAGGCTTCAAGGTTCAACATGCACAATCTTGGATTGCAATTTGTATGATGTGAGTTGTAATGGAGATGGGTTTTTTCTAGCATGCCTAGAGACCCATTATGGGCATGTAGTCTCATCTCAAGGTCTCAAGGGCATAGGCATAGTCTATTCTTATCTATGGAGTCATAATCTCATCTGAGAGTCTCAACACTATGGGCGCAGTATCTGGGAGTCTCAACCAATGGGATTGTTGGCTTGTTTTATTTTTTATTTTTTGCAGTCCCATTTGGAAATGCCTACAATTTCGTATATATATATATATATATATATATGTGGGTAATATTTTAACCCACTCATCAATTTGATGGTTTTAAAAATTAAGTAAACGCCATCAATGACATGCAAATTTTAAAGTTGCCGGTATATGACGGTTAAATAAGCCAAAAACGGGTAAATACCTGACAAATTTAACCCTTGATGGAGAGATTAGAAATGGGAAAAGTCATTGTCTTTACTAAATATAAGATTGCTTTATATATAAGTGGCTTTGTTAAAAACCTATTCTAAAAAGTTGACTCAATAAATTTTGACCTTGAAATCTAGACCAAAAAATATGGTTATTTTGATTTTGTAGGGTTCAAAAATCGACCTTGAAACCTAAGAAAGCTTTTTTTACCTAGTGTTTAGCTATGGGAGGCCTTTTAGTGGCTAAAATATTGTCTTACCTAGGTGTAAAAACCTATGTTGTCCATAGTGTGGGGGAGAAGATGGTATCAAGCATTTATTTTAATTTTGTCCCTTAACCAAGTTTTTGTGGGTTTAGGTTGAGTCTCCATGTCAACAATACTTCCCCACCTCCACATCTTGGTGACTTTCATGGTTAAACAATCAACTACCTTAGGCCATTGAGTTCCATTATACTTGAATGCTTGTAAGAGCCAAAATTTTATATTGGATTTGGAATCAGTGTAATGATGTTGCTTTTAATTAAGCAATCCCATTGAAAATTGTCTCCTGGGACATTGATACATGAACTTGTGCGAGTCTATCTATGCAGATCACAATGCATGTGTCAAAATTAAGGATGAAGATGGACCATTTCCAATATCTTTTGGAATTTTGGGGTGGCCCCCTATACCATGATTAGGGAGACACCTACCCCTCCTGACCCACATTAACAAAAACACATAAAGGCAATAGTAGTCCCCATG
Organism: Picea engelmannii; assembly: GCA_009831015.1. Classification (NCBI taxonomy): domain Eukaryota; kingdom Viridiplantae; phylum Streptophyta; class Pinopsida; order Pinales; family Pinaceae; genus Picea; species Picea engelmannii. The sequence continues at coordinate 61,948 of ML800982.1, read as the reverse complement.
ACAAGGGTAACATACAGGTGCATGAGAAACTTGAGTAAGGAATGAATTATGCCCCCACCCCACTCCACAATGAAAACCATTGCTTGACATTATCACTTGCCATATCTAAAGGGAAAAATCCTTCGAAGCTTGCTACTAATGGTTGGGAACTTATCACATTGAAAAATGTTGCCCCCCTCACTTGTTGGGGCATTGCCCTGGATGATCATGACCGACCTATTCTCAACATTGACACATTTACTTCTTATTATTATTATGTCTCTTTTGTATATGAACTTTTACTTAGCTATTATATGGTTGCATGTGTTTTGTTTATTGGGTGGTTGGATGTAAAACCTTCTTCTAAGTGGTTCAATGTAGGTCCTTATAGATAGTGGATGTTGTAGAGCCTTTTCCAAGATAGTTCGATGTAAATTCTTGTAGATGACATATATTTATAGATATTTGTGCTTGAGGGGTCTTGGAAGCTTAATAAAGTGATCATTGACAACAAATGCTTCTACTACACATTATAAGGATTTACCACTATAAATCTGGGTGTTCTTATCTCTTGTTTTTTTTATTGATTTGCTTTATATTAATGACACATGCTACAAGAAATTAAATAATCAATTATTAATCACAGATTGTTATGTTTTCTAATATTTAAAGTATAGGAAAACAAGAGATTAACATAACCCCTATAGAAAAGCATGTCATTATGAGACCGTATAGGAAAACAAAGGATTAACATAACCCCTATAGAAATGCATGTCATTGTGAGACCAATTCTAGAAATTATGACCAAAGTATACATGAGGGTAAAACTCATTTCAGACCACAAAAGAAGACTCGAATTAAAAGAAGTGGATCCAAATACGTAGTTGGAAAAAAAGAGAGTAAAAAGGCTCCAAGAGTGGTGAAGAGTCAAAGGAGAGGTACTACCAAGAAAGAGAATGTGAAAATAACTTCAAAAGTTGGGTGAAACTCCTCCATAATGCTTTGTAGTAAATATGTGATACTATTAGGTATAATGGGTATCTCTATAGCCCATCCTATGTCTCAATTGTGATTATGTTACATTTTTCTTATTGATACAAGTAACTCACATGTAATGATGTGAAATATTTGAGTGCTTACCAATCATGTATTAATTAATCAACACATTTGAAGTATTAAAACAAAAGAGAAAAGAGGAAAAAATATATTTAAACTTATCAAATTTAAAGTATTAAAATGATAGACAAAAAAAACACATATTTGAAATTATTTATAATAATGTTACTACACTAAATGAATGATTATGGAAAACAAAGTTCTTCATAATTTAATATATTTTTGATTTTACTTTAATTAATTATTATTATTATTTTTTTAGTTATATAAATAGACTAAGTAAACTAAGTGACCAAAACTTTTATATATATATATATATATATATATATATATATATATATATATATATATATATATATATATATATATATATATATAAAGTTTTATATTTTATATTCACTATATATTTTACATTCTAACGTTATTTTTAATTTGAGATGCAATTAATTTAATACTCTAGATCTAGAGAGTCCAAGCTGTTTGAACCCATATACAAATAAATTTAGAATTTTTGTAGTAGAGAATTTTTTTAGTTACCTTTTAAATTTCTTTGAGCTTTAATTTATTTAAGCTTTAAACATTATTCCTAATAAATAATAGGATTTTTTTCCATTAAATTTTCATTAAGTAATTTTTTCATAATTTTATTCGCCACATAAGGCACAAATATGATTTTTCGAAAAAATCACAAGACCTATAGACTAACGCGGGGGAGATTATCTGTCCCAGCTTACCTTCTTAAAAGGTTGGGTGGGATAGCCAATAAGGAAAGATGGGTGGGAGGAGAAAGTAAAGGTGACGCTGTGACGCTGATTGGTCCTACCTTCAGTTAACAGCCGACCGCTCTACCACTGAGCTAATGAGGAACAACAGAGGGTTAGATCCCATATACGTTCAAGATTCTTGTTCTTTGGACCGACCCATGACCGGTGCATTAACTATTGAGACACTCAATAAGGTTTCTTCGTAACTCTTGGAACTTTGTGTACACCCCACCCTAGAGTTATTGAACTCTAAATACAATAGGAGAAATATATATATATATATATATATTTCTTTCAGTAAAAAAAAAGACTTATATTAGTGTAATATAAAAAAGTCTATTACAATATCAGACTTTTGAAACAGTGATTCCAAAGCCCCTTTTAAACAGAGCTTTATAAAGACCCGATCACAAAAAACTCCAAAAAGTTAAAAGATACTTAATCCTTACATGGATAAACTCTGTTTTTCTGTACTATTTTCATACAAACAAAAAAGAAACAAATCTATCACCCTTGCATCTAAAAGCTTTATCATGAAAGCAGTCTTTCAAAGATTTCTAAGCCTTCTTCATTGTCCCCTGCAACATATAATTCATCCTCATCCAATGCTAGAGCTTCCTTGCATAGCTGGTCCGCTTCCTTGTTAAAAACTTTGTATATATGTTGTGCTTTAATCTGTTGAAACTTTCCGCTCAAATCAAAGATTTTCTCCATCCAAGGTTGTAGAGAGACCACCTGAAGATTGTTAACATTTGTAAACCAATCAATAATAACTTTAGAATCACCCACCAACTGTAATCTTGTTATCTTTTTAAAGCAAGAAAAATATAAAATACACCACAAAGAAAGTAGTTCTCCCCTAGTGTTAGTCCCTTTTCCACAGTTCATCTTTATTCTGAAAGTGCCTTCAATGGGACATTTTAAAACAACTCCGGCCCCACATTTCCCTCCCATGTCTTGTGAAGCACCATAAAAAAACCCACTGCCATATCCCATTCAAGTAAAGGAGGCCTTTCTACCTTGCAAACCTTAGAGGAGGTTGACCTTTTAAATTCTCCCATATCCTGAAAAATCCTATTGCAAAATCTACTCAGATTCGGTGGGTGGTTCTCAAAGATAACTAGATTTCTATGTTTCCACACCTCCCAACAGATAAAACACGGGAGTTCTTTCCAACTTACTTCTTTTCTTATCCAGATTTGTAAGCATCCATCAATCTGATCACCCTCCCAACAAGCCGATAGTTTTAAAAACTTTTTAATATTAGCCCAAATATTTTTGGTAAAACTACACTTCACAAAAAGATGAAGTACAATTTCTTCAACATTCCCACAGAGAGCATATCTGCTAGGCCCATTGAATCCTCTTTTGATCAGATTCTCCCAGGTAAGGATTCTCTGTTCGAGCATAATCCAAATAAAAAGTTTGACTTTTAGTGGGAGTTGCCAAATCCAGAGATCTACATACCATAAATTTTGTTCCACCTCCATAGTCTCCATCATTTGAACTTCATAGTCTTTTTTTGCACTTACCTGTCCACCTTTTGTATCCCAAGACCATAATAATTCATCTTTATCACTATTAAGTTTAAAACCCGAACCTATAAGCCCCTTTAATTTTTTTTTTCCATTCCTCTATTAGTTCCCCATCCAACCCCAACAACTCAGCCTTTTTCCATCCAGTGTGTCTTGTGTTCTCTATGCTACCCGTCCCCACTTGTGCCATAAATTCTATAACTTTTGCCTTCAAAACATAAATAAGGTTCCTAGAAAGCTTGTAGTAAGTATGAGCCCCAATCAATTGATCAACTCCAATTCTAATATCCCTCCCATTTCCAGGTTTCGACACCAGCCAATCCGTTAAGATAGCTAAAGAAGAGGTTAATGCTCTCCAAATATTTGAAGCACCATTCCAATTTTTCTTACCTTCTTTGAACCACTCAATGAAAGTTTTCTTCTTAATGTATTTTTTAATTACCACTTCATGCCACAGTCTAGGTATCATGAGACACCTCCACAAGTTTTTTTCCGCTAAGGCTTTCCCAAAAGAAAAAATATTTTTGATACCCCAACCACCATATTTTTTAGGTTTTGCTATCTTTTTCCAACTGATCATATGCATTCCTTCTTTTAGTTTTTTTCCAGTCCATAGGAAGCTAAACATTCTCTTTCTGATATTGTTGAGAATACCTTTAGGATTTTTTGCCACAAAAAATCAATACACATGAATGCTTTCAAGTACAACTTTTACAAGAGTCACCCTTCCCCTTAAAGTAAGCCATTTATGGCTCCAATTTGATATTATTTTTTCAAATTTATTTTCCAGCCATTGTCAGTCAGCCTTAGTATAGCAGTTGGGTTTTAAAAAACAACCAAGGTACTTAAAACCAACTTCTACTGGTTTTACCTCAAAGGGAATTATTTCCTTCAATAAATCCAGATCCTCAGCTTTCCAACCTACTTCATAAAAGATGATTTTTGTGGACTAAAATCCATCCCTGTCGCCTTGCAGAACAAATCCATCACCTCCTTAAAAACTTCCCATTCCGAAATGTTTCCACTCCCAAACATAATGACATCGTCCACAAACATCAGATGGGTAATATTTAGGCCTCTTGCCACAATTATTCCTTCTATATTCTTTTCCCTAACTTGCTCCTGTATAGATCTACTAAGCACTTCTACCATCAACAAGAAAAGTAAAGGGGCTAAGGGGAATCCTTTCCTTAAACCCCTTTTACTCATAAAGAAATTGGTAGGCCTACCATTTATCAACACAACAAAATTTGCAGAAGTCACACACCCTAAAATCCAATCTGTAGCTTCAATAATTAATCCCACCTGGAGCAAAACAAGTCTAAGAAACCTGCAGTCCACTCTATCATAGGCCTTTATCAGATCTAGTTTTAGAACCAATGATTTAAAACACTTTACCTTGATACTGTGTAAAACTTCATGTACTACACCTATAGCATCAGTAATTTGTCTTCCCTCAAGAAAGCCAAGTTGTTCCTTAGAAATTCCGAAAGACAAACAAGATTTAATTCTAGCAACAATAATCTTAGTGATGATCTTATACACCAAGTTACATAAAGCAATAGGTCTAAACCCCCCAAAGGAAACTGGTTTCTCACTCTTAGGTATGAGAGCAAGAAAAGGAGCATTCAGAGCACCACTAACCCTACCTTTTCTCCTAGTCTCTTCAACCATATCCAAAATATCATTTCCCAAAAGTTCAAAGAAAGACATGAAAAATTCTACAGTCCAACCATCCGGACCAAGACCTTTTGAGGCACTAGACCCTTTAAGTTTGGACATAATTTCTGCCAAAGTTATAGGATCAACCACTTTGCATCCTTCTTCCTCTGAGAACATTCTAGGGTAATTTCGTAACATTGCTAACTGATCAATAATATAAATATTTTCCCGTGCCTTGAAAGTATTTTGAAATAAATGAACTGCTTCCTTATGTAGTTCATGATTACAATTAATCACAGTACCATGTTCCTTGGTAATATCCCAAATAGTATTTATATGTTTTCTGGAGTTGGCATATGCATGAAAAAACTTAGTATTTTTATCTCCTGAAGCCAACCGGTTTAACTTGCTCTTTTGCCTCCATGTATCTTCTTCATGTCTCAAAATTATCATTTTCCTTTTTTCTTTTTCTAGCACCAGCACATTGTCTTCCTCCTTCTCAAAACCCTCTAGATAATTTGTGTACAAAGTATCCAATTCCCTTTCAATCTTTGCCAGTTCTTCCTTTGCTACCAATTTTTTCTTTCTTTCCCATTTTATTACCAAAGACTTAAGTACCTTTAGTTTTTTTTCTAGGGAATCCATAGGAGTTAAAGTCTCATTGACCAACAGGCCATTCCAACTTGTTCTCACTAGATTTACAAAATCTGGTTCATCAAGCAAAATTGAATTAAATTTAAAAGGATAACCAATCTGTCCTGTATCATTATCCAAGTGCAGAATAACCGACATGTGATCAGATATTTTTGTATTACAAACCCAAGTTCCATATCTTAAACTTGACAATGATAGATCCTCAGAGATCAAAAAGCGATCGAATCTCTTAGCAATATAATTCTGTCCTCTTTTGCCATTACACCAAGTAGGGATCACTTTTAAAGGCTCAACATCCACTAGTCCCTCAACTTGAATCAACTGATTAAAATAGAGGTGTAAAGGATCAACTCTAACATGGGCTCCCCACAATTCTCTAGTTGAGGTAGTAAAATTTAGGTCTCCTCCTAATATCAGATTTTGTTCTTTGAGAATCCCATCCCTTTTAATTTTTTCCCAAAACACCTCTCTTTCAGCATAAGGACCATACCAATTTATCACTTTCCACCTTTTATTTATATCTTTCACAACTCCATCCAACAATATCCCTGCAAGAGTCAAGAAAGCATAACAATCATCCTTTCTTGGATTCTAGGCAGTTAACAGACCACCAGAAAGTCCTGTAGAGTCTACTCCACAAAAATACCAATTATGAAGGAGCTTCACAAACAATTCTCTCACTTTTTCTACACAAACCATAGTTTCTTGTATTAGTAGAAATCCAATTTTTATGAATCTAAGAACCTTTTGAGGGCTAATAATTTCGAGGTGCCCCCCACTCCCCCGACGTTCAAAGTATCAACTATCATTTTATAACCCTAGCCAGGGATTTCTGTGCTCTAAGCGCCCTCAGACCTTCACTCATCAAAACACTAGGGGAGACACAATTTTCCTTCTCTTGCACTAATTTTCTCGCACTTCTAGTTTTTAGTGGAGATAAATATTTCTCCAGACCACCACACACTGCTCCCTTCAAAAAAGTAGTTTCTCCCCTCGGGGTTTGAACATGCTCACACCTACCCATCTCCCCCTTCCCTAAATTAGCTAAATTCTTTGGGACAGGTTCCTCCCCAACATAAATCGACAAAGGTGCACGGTTTAAAATATCTCTGTATGACGGAATAAAATTTATAATCGAATCATGAATTTCAGAAAGAATAATTGGATCTTGTAAACATAAAGAAATCTGTAAGACTGAATTTCCTTCTGACACGTCTTGAATAGTTTCCAAAGGAAACTCCACCCTCCCCTCCAAACCCACAGATGGGTTTCCCCCAGTATCTTCCACATGATTCAACTCATTTGTCGAACTACCAATGATCCTTCTCTTCCTGGTATCAAGGATCAATGAGGACAAGGAAATGTCAGCAATACCTTTACTCTCAGGTATCCTCTCAGTCTACCCATCCGAGGACAAAGATCCCACTACCACACCCCCAGACAGATCACCAGATCTCTCCTAAAAAAGGTCACCTTTACCTGCTAAGAACAAAGAACCCCCATTCCTAAANAAGGTCCCCCCCCCCCCTCCACCAGATCGCATATATGGGCCTCAATTAACCCCGAATGAGCATGAGCCATCTTTCTGTCGAGTTTCCTAAACCCACCATTCCCTCCAAACTCCCAAAACTGAGAGGCGATCCTATGGATTCTACCCTCCCTTCTTCCAACAATCCCTCGGCCTCAAGGACATACTTCTATAACAAAACTTTCACCATTCTTTAAATTCTCCTTAGTATAATAATTTACCAAGAATACCTCCTTCCCTAAATATTTACTTCGAAAACAATCACTTAAAAGTAGTGAAGAGTTATCTAATGAAAAATATTTTGGGACTTACCGCAATCAACATCACTATCCATACTCGAAGTAGGCAGGGAGTCTATCCAATTCACAATTTCAGACAAAGTTGTAGTAGGATTTGAAAGTGGGTCCGTATTGCTATCCCGTGAATCCCAAACATGTGGCTCTTTCAAATTTTTACTAGAGCACTGGTGCCTTAGATGCCCGATTTCCTTACAGACTGTGCACCTGAACGATACCCCCAAATAATCCAGACGTTGCTGTATCACCTTTCCCCTCCAAACAATTTCCAAATCAGCCGGGAGACCACCATTTGTATCAATTTCCACTAAAAGTTTACCCATCTTCCTATCCAACCCTGACAACAGCTTTGAATCTACACATAGAAACTTTCCAATAACATTTCCTATCTCCTTAAAAGCCTCCAAACTCCACAGAGCTAGCAGACAACTAGGTAACAATACCCACAAGTGCCTAAAATGAAAGCACTCCTTGTCCAGTTTGAATGCACAGTGCCAACACTTAAGCATTAAATTGCCCTGGTTCACCACCTAAACCACATTTAAAACCAACTCTGCATCCACCGAGTTTTTGAAGACAAATCAAAACTAGCCTCTGGTCAACAAGTATACCACCGACGGATAACCAACCACATGTCCCCATTTCTCAGCTACCCAATCATTTATGTTTCGGGAAACCATCGCCCAGTAGCCGAATCTACCAACCAACCCTCTAGCAGAAAGAGCTTCCACTTCCACCATACCTATATCCCGACCAAGATTTAACGTGGCATTTAACTTTTTTACCCTCCACACTTTTGGGCCATCTCACACTTTGACCTCCTCCTTTCTTTTTTGCAACACTATTTTTGAACCTACTAACTTAGAAGTCTTTGATCCCGACACTATCACCACCACTTTGCTGCTGTCTCCCACTGCATTCCATCCAATTCTGTCTCCCCTTATCCCCGCCCCTTCAAACCCTGTACTTGAAACACCAGACCTATCACCCCATCTACTTTCATCACCATTACCTGCTAGTCCGTTCTCCTTACCCTTCTCAGAATCGAAAGGAATCAAATCTGACTCTATGCCTTTCTTACCAAATGGCTCTTCCACCAAAGTTCTTGCAGAAAAGACCGTTGGTACTAAGGCCTTTACTGCGCATGCTTCCCCACCCTTTTCCTCTTCCCAAGCAAAAAGGTCATTTATGACCTCAACCACATCTTTTTCTTTATCCCCATGTAGATATGCGCCATCTATCCCAAGCAACGCACGGACCTCCAACTCATCCCCGCCTTTAAAATCCCTAACGTCATATGGAATTAAAGAGTCGCGGTACTTTCTGAGCTCAACTCTATATTCATCATCTGATCTGAACAGTCCACCCTGGCTCCACCACAGATCTTTTGTCAAGCCACCCATGTGGATCGACACACCTACCTCCATAAACCCTAGTGGAATACATGTCAACCTCTGTAATCAAAGACCCTATTCTACCCCCTACACCTACCCGCAACCAAACCTGCTAGTCACTTGATCTAGGCCGCACAACTCCCCCGACATCTAAGCACCCAGATCCCCAATATTCGATCTCGACCCTTAACTTGAGATCTATTCAATAAATTACTTTACATAAACACGATTTTCCAAAAAAAAATCACAAGAAATAAATTACTTTACATGAAATCCACTTGAATTTAAATTACTTTACATGAAATCCACTTGAATTTAAATTACTTTACATGAAATCCACTTGAATTTAAATTACTTTACATGAAATCCATGATTTCCAAAAAACAAATCACAATAAATAATTTACTTTATATTTTGCGAATGTGATTAAATATATGCTAAAATTGTTGGTGTTTTAAAGGTTTTTGCACGATAGAGATGAAGATTTGGGCACACCATATTGTTAGTGTTTTAAAGGTTTTTGCATGATAGATATGAATAATTGGGCACACCATGCCCCTTACTATGTTTGGTATCAAAGAAAGGTTGAACTCTAGGACACAAAAAACTCACTTGAAGGAAATGCTTAAAGAGGATGATATAAGTGAGATGAAGTGCTTAAAGAGGATGATATAGGTTATGTGCATGGAGGAATGGTAAGAACATGAGGATGATATAGGTTATGTGCATGGAGGAATGGTAAGAACATAAGGTAGAATACTAGTAAACATAGAAGTATAAATGCTAATAAGAAGATTAAGAAGAATATAAGTTTGCGTTGGAAAAATAACAACTAGATATGTTGAAGCATGTGGCTCAAAATTAGAAAGATAATGAATTAGAAGGAGATGAAGAAGAGTTTAGATAAGGTGATGTTGTAGGGCATATAATGAGATAGTTGAAGAGTAAGATATAATTTTCTTACTATGGAGGACACTTGAAAGTAGGGGAGTTTATTAGTTGGTTTAGTTAATATGAGATGTACTTTGAGTTTGAGAGGATGGAAGACCTTAAGAGAACAAAATTTGAAAGCACGAAGTTAAAGGGAACCAACTATACATAGTGAGATTTTACGTAGCATGAATATGTTTGGAAGGGCAAGGAGAAGATAACAAGTTAGAGAAAGATGTTTATGAAGTTGTGAGAGAAGTTATTTCCCAATGATTATAAACAAACATTATTCAACCAATTCAAAAACCTAGGGTAGAAAGAGAAAATGAAAAATATTAGTACACCAAAGTATTATACAAGTTTTGAGTTACACTAGACTTTAGGAAGATGAAGACTAGTAAGTCTTAAGGTATGTGAATGGGTTGAAATTTTCAATTCAAAACGATATAAGTTTGTATGAGTTGCATTTGGTGGAAGAGGTGCCAAAAGTTGAGGAGAAGTTAGCATTCTATGCTATTAGAGGGAATTTTGGTATAGGGCGGGTCACTAAAAATAGAGGCAAATGACATAATTCCAAATATAAGATGGAAGACATGCATGACATAAATGTAGAAAAATCAAAAGAAATATTACGACTACTAGAGGCAAAGGTAGATGTTACAAATAATTTAGAGGAGGAAGAGGATATGGTGGCATATTTATTGCTACATATGCATCCCAAGATGCAAATAATTTGAATGTCCACATAGAGGGTTCACATAGAAATAAGCAAATGATCACATTGACTCAATGCAACACTTTAGATGAAAGAGTGAGAATTGGAACAACGGAAAAACAAGGTAAGGATTTGATGATGAACAAAGGTATGATCATCCCACCTAGTAAAATAACAAGGTTTAGAGAAAGAACATTTTAAGAACCAAGTGTAAAGTATAGGCAATGGTTGTAAAGTTATTATTGATAGCTGTATCACAAAGAACATGGTTGATTTGCAACCATATAAGTCATTTGGTTCCATAAAAATTATAGGTTATGGTGATAGATCAATTTAGGGTGACATTTAATATAAGATAATACGAAGATGAGATTTTGTGTGATATTATACCCATGAAGACTTTCCACTCACTATTTGGAAGGCCATGATAATATGGCATCCGTGCAATACATGATGGAAAGAGGAAACCCTACACCATCACCAAGTATGGAAGGAAACTGTATTTGTTACCCATGAATTATAAAGAACCAAAACAAATATTGTTGTTGTCATCGAATAAAATTTTGAGAACATTGAACAAGACAAATGAGTGTGATGTTGTGATGTCAAATAAAGTAGCAAAGAATTATGGGATGGAGGTTGGTAGGAAAGGTAATAAGATTTTGGAAAAATATAACAATATACTATGCACAACACATGGTATAGACTTGATTCCAAGTGTGAGATCAACGAATCAAGGAGAACATAGTATGAGTTTGACGTAGAGCATGGAGTTGAATTGAATTGTCATCGAGGAGTTGTTGAAAGGTCTGAACAAGGATAACATGAGCCCATAAATGGTTCCAGTGTTGATCTCACCAAATAAAGATGTATTGTGGGGGATTTGTACAAAATTCTTATTGTTGAATAAAATCACATCTAGGGACACATTCCATGTCATAAGGATGAACAATTTGTGATAGTTAGAGTGGTCGCTAATATTTTTTAAAGATATATTCCCAAAGGGGAGATATCACTATATTTAAATTAGAGAGGGTGATGAGTGGAGGAATTCCTTTAGAACCAAGGACAATGGTATGAATGACCAATGCACCTGGTAATTTCAAGTGGTTAATGATATAAGTTGTAAGGCCATACATTGGTGTCACATTGGTAATATTGTCATTATTTACTTGGATGATACTTTGATCTTCAATAAGTGTAGAGAAACACACTTGTAACACATAATGATGGTATTTGAAGTGATAAGGAAAGAGGACTTGTGCATTCACTTGAAAAAGTGCGAGTTATTTAAGGAGCGATTGATGTTCCTTCATTTGATTATGTCCAAGGAAGGGTATTTGTGCCTGTATCTAGAGAAAGTGAAGGTGATTTTTAATTTACTCATACCACACAATGTTATGGAGATGAGAAGTTCTCATGGAATTTCATAACTTTTATAGGAAGTTCATCAAAAGATTTAGTGGTATATTCACATTGATCACAAAACACATATAGTGCAAGGACTCTATTGGAGCGAGAAGTTGTAACACCATTTTGATAACATGAAGATGAAGATCATTAAAGTACTGATTTTGGCACTATGGGATTTTAGCAAGGTGTCCCAAGTTGATTGTGATGTAATCATGGTAGTACTAAGTCAAGATGACATGTTGATAGCATACCTTAGTGAGAAGTTGAGTTAATTTAAAAGAAGTATTCGACATATGATCTATAATTTTATGCTATTGTGTCAGTATTGAAGAATTAGAGGCATTAACTTTTGTAGAAGTTCATTTTATACATAAACCATCAAGCATTGGTCAAGTTCATAGACACTTATGTAAGATTGAATCAATGACACACGAAATGGATGGAATCTCTTTCAAATATACACATTAGTGGTGAAGCACACAATAGGAAAGGAGAGAAGGTTCCATATGTTTTGAGCATACAAGCACTAATGTTGGAAAAAATGAAGAACATGACATTGAAATTTAAGAAAATCAAGGATTTATGTGAGGAGAAAAGAGATTTTTCATAGGTTGCAGAGACATTTAAGAACCTCACATTATAGTTCAAGACAACACAATAAGATTACCTCATATAGGTTGGCTACTTATTCAAAGGATCATAGTTTTACATCCCTAAAGGATTGATGCAAGAGAATTTGGTTTGAGAATTGCATAGTGACAACTTAGGAGGAAATTTTGGGCATGACAAAACATGGGATTTGTTAGGGAAGAAGTATTATTAGATAAATATAAATAAGGAGACATCAAGTTCATGAAGCAATGTCAAATTTTCCAATTTGTGAAAGGATTTCTTGTAAAAGCACCGAATTTTACACATTATCACTCATATAAAATATGCCTTACGAAGATGTTGCAATGGATTGTGTACTTTAATTGCCAAGAACATATCAAAAAAATTACATAGTGTTTTTTGTGGTTGACAATTTTTTGAAGACGAGGTACTTTTTTCCTTTTCAGAAGACCAATGATCATAGAGCTATTCTGCGCAAGGAGATAATGCAAATCCATGGACTTACAAAAACAATTCAATCAGATAAGTTTACCATATTGTTATTTCATTTGGAGGACATTTCGTAGAAATATGAGAGAAAAACCATAGTTTAATTTGATAGATGAAAAAACAAAGGTTCTAAACCAAAGCTTGGGAAATCCTCTAAAACTAAAGATACATTGAAACAATGGGATTATATTTTGATGTTGATGGAGTTATCATATAAAAAAATTCTACACTTGAGCTGATAAGAGACAATGAAACAATGGAATCATGTTTTGGTGTTGATAGAGTTCTCATATAACACCATTATGAACTTGAGCCAATAAAGGAAACTAAAACAATGGAATCAAGTTTTGGAATTGATAGAGTTCTCATATAACAATATTGTGAACTTGTGAATAAGATTCTCATCATTCAATATAATGTATATTAAGGTGAATCCAAAATAAATTACAAGTTTGATAAATTTACTTGTTCATAGAAAAAGTTGTACTAGGGAGGATTTTGCAAAGAAGATATAACAAGTGTACGTGAAAGTCCAAGAGATAATGATATAATTTAGTGCAATGTATCAAGGGAACTAATATGCACAATAAATATTTATGTCTTTTGAAGTTGGAGATCATGTGAAGGTGCACATAAGGAAATAATGATATCCCAAAGGTTCATATAGTGAGTTTGATGTGAAGAAGATTAGACTTTGCTTGATATGAAGATTTTGGAAATAATGCATATGGGGTTATGTTCCAAAAAGAATATGGTAATTTTCCATACTCAACATCCTAGACTTGTATTAATACAAGGAAATGAAAATAGTGATGAAGTAGAAGAATAAAGTGTTGAAGTAGATTGGAGGAAGCAACCACCAAAGGAAATATTGAGCAAGTTTTGGAAGTGAATAACTTCTAGATGTAGAGCACTTAGTACAAATGGAATTGAGTAAATAAAAGGTTAATTTGAATAAACAGAACCCATAAATTTATGAAGCAAAGTATAATAATTGTGCAAGGAGAAGAATTGTGCAAAACTTTAGAGATAGCATGAATGTCATGCACACTGTTTTTCTAGAAAAGATAAGTTAATACAAGAGAACCCGTGACAAGCTTAAGAAATATAATGCACTAGAAGGTTAAGGAAGATAGGAGAAGTGAAGGCGAAGTAGGTTGGTAAAACACACAATTTTGGGATGGAGTTAAATAGTGTGCAATAATTCAAGATAAAGTAAGACATTATTATAAAATATGACGACAAGTCTTCAAAATGAGCACAATAAGAAGACAAAAGTAAGCCAAAAGTAGTTGGAAGGTGGGGTAGATTTAATAGTCAAATAAGATGTTAAAGAGGTAAAAAGGAAGACAAATAATTGGATGATATCCATTGATTATGTACTCATAGTTAAGTTAGAATAAAGAGGAAGTGATAGCCATTGGAGTACTAAATTGAGAATCATAACTATGTTAGAGTATTTTTTTTAAAATAAATGGTTGTTTTTTTATTAGAAAAATGTTATAGCCACACTAGTCAATAGTTTAATAAATCATATTTTCAAATATATCCAATAATAGTTTGTTCTTGATAAAATAAATCATCTTCCCTATATAACACTTTGCTAACTAAACCAATATGTTGATTCAAAATGATTTTAAATGTGTAGATCCTAACGTAGACTCCTAATAGTAAACAAACTTTACAGTACATTAAAAAATAATAGAATTAAGAAATCTTAAGCTTAGTGTTTACAAAGGTCTAAATAATATTATCCATTCCTATTGGGAATATGTTGTATCATACTTTATCCCTCCTTATCTGCAGTTAACCCAATGGAAAGATGAGCCCGAGCATGAGCCATGTTCTGTTAACTCAATAATTTGTTGACAACTGGCCCGAGATGAGTGTTTTTTTGATTTAATTCTTGAATTGCATGACTATGAATACTCATAGATCCCATAATCAATTCTTCCTATCTCTCGCATATTCCCGAGATTGAATCCACACTACCATTCTAGGAATGGCTGATTTGTTTTTCAAAGACACAATTTCTTCTCAATTCTCTCAATAATCTCTCCAGTTTATCACAAACAATGAGATAGAACTAGGGTAGTCCCACTTCCACCCAATGATGCCACATAAGAGTCTTGCCAACACCACAAAGAACAAAACCCTGAGAAGACCATAAAGTAGCTACCTAGCATACCAAAAGAGGGTCATCCTTAGAATTTCCTAACGCCAAAACCCCACCTACAAATATTGAAGAAGAGCCAACCCACACTATCATGTTTCAATATTTTGTCATGGGGATGAAATTTCCCACCTGCATCAGTGATGAAGCAAAGGGATGGTTGATTAAACTTCTCTTGTTGCTTCCCATAACATGAAGTACACTCCACTGCATGGTTGCTTGATGAGATAACATGCGAGATGACGACCCGTCTGAGTGACACACTTGCTTCCATTAATACATTAATTCCCTCATGATTATTCAAAATGCTAAGGGGACCCCCAATTGTTTTTTTTTTAAATTTGATTTTCATTAAAATTATGGCAATAAGGTCCCGTATACCATTTGGTGTTCTAGACCATGGTAGTATTCCACCTCTTTAAATCTCTCCTATGTTGGCAAATTTAGTGAATAGACAACGAATGCTTGCCATTGATGGTAACAATGAAGATGACAGGAAAACAAAAGACAAAGTTCAGAGAGGTGAATGATCGAAAGAAGTGAATGATCGTGCGCAGATGTCAGAATCCTTTAAGGATTCGAGGAGAATAAGCTCAGGAGGAATAGCATTCTTATACGCGCATGAAGCTTAGGAGGGAGCAACCGAAGCCGTCGGATCGACTTGAAGAGAACAGATCTGGACCGTTGGTCTACACATCTAGGAGGAACTCAGGAGGAGCCCACAGGGGAAAGAGACTGAGAGATGTCAGATCTCACTCGGAAATCCCGACATCTGTTGGATCGGGAGAAGCTGCGCAGAGGTTAAGCGCAGGAGTAGGCATGCAGAAGAAGTGATCTGAGCCGTCAGATTGGAAGCAGATACCCGTCAGTCACCGGATCTGCAGAAGGTACACGAAGGTTAAGCCTCAGGAGGAACGCAGAGAGGGAGAATAGATTTGAGCCGTAGGATCTGAGAAGAAAACCCGACATCCATTGGATATGTAAGAGTCACGCAGGGGTTAAGCCCTACTGTGCAGAGGAGAAATCCCCGACAAGTCATCGGGATATTGGCCATCGGGAAATTGGGGATCCCGGTGACAAGTGAATCGAGACATCGAAAGTCTCGAAATCCCGAAGGAATAGGGATCGTCCATCTGCAAGGATAGGTGGCAAAGGATCGGGCGCTATCGGAGTTTTGCTTATCGGAGAATCGGGAATCGGAGTTTCACGAGTCCCGTGTTCAATTACAACAGAAACCCCGAAATCGCGATGAAAGAAATCCCGACTGAACTTGAACCGTCATATCAACATGTGATCTAGACCGTCGATCCAACTCACGTCAGATAGGGAAACGTGGCACAACCAGGTAATGACAGGTGTCAAGCAGATTCAAAACTTCAGGCACATGAAAGTCACGAATCAGAGTGACACATGGAAATATTTAACACGTGTCAAACCACGAGTGACGTCAACAGAGTATCAGGAATCGGGGATAGGGACTTTGAAATGTCCAATTCACTTGACAACGAAAACTCCGAAATCACGATATGCGATTTCGCGATTTGATCGCAACCATTAGAGCAAGAATGAGATCTGGACCATTGATTTCCTTCAAAGGAGCCTTGGGATTTGGACGATCGGGAATCCCGCGGGTGTATGCATTGAGGCATCACAAACTCCGTAGCCCCGACGGGGTAAGGTTGTGGTCACGGAGTGACGGTCACGTTGACCGGGAGCTAAGCTCAGGAGGGCTAGCGCATGAAAGTGCTGAAACCCAATTTAAAAGGCAAGAATAATAAAGATTATCCAACGGTGCGGATAAAGCTTGAACTGATCGGAGGGTTACTATTATTCCACACACATTTAACTCTTTCAGTTACAAATCCGTTAGTGAAACAGACTCATGATTGCCAATTAGTTTTCGATCAGTTGGCTGGACAGTTGTCGTCATTTTGCCCAAGGAGTTGGGAAGTTGAAACGTTGTGCCCGTATGTATAAAATAAGATGAACCAGACTGTGTCAGGTTGGCTGTTCTGGTGTGAAAAGGAGTGAAATAGTAAGGAAGAATAAGGAAGAGGATGCGTGGTAGGTGTTATCACCCCATAAATTATGGGAATCAAATGATGACTTGGATATTATCTGTATCTAGTGATTTTGTTGACAAATGATGTTTCATTCTTCAAATAATTTGTAAAAAGAAAACGAAAAAATAAAAAGAAAAGGAAAAAGAAAAGAAAAGGAAAAAGAAAAAGAAAGAAAAGTAAAAGAGGGCATAAAAGAATTGAAAAGAAAAGCCCCATGCAATAATAGTAACTTGGCCATACCTTTCAAACATGGCCAAGTTCTTTTTAAATTTAATGTTGTTAGGTTAGTGAATAAATCTGACCAGACTGTCTAATCCTGGTCAGATAGCCCTTAGGTAGAGTAATTTCTTAACCCAACAGTTTAATCTGGGTTAATTGTCCTAGGAAGATAGGTTAACATGTAGGTCAGTTGCTTTATTTTTCAAAATCCATTAAAACCAGCTTGAAATCAAGATTACACCATGTTCCAGATGCTTAAAAAATAGTCGTTCAAAGTCCCATGGTGGTGTTCCTTTGTAAAATGGAAGAAAAAACCCATACAATGGCTTTATCCTAAGTTTTCCCCAAGTTCATACGTCTTTCGCTCCTGATCTATGTTTCTTGCACTTATCAACGGTCCCGATCACGACGCCAAGATCCACGACTCACAGCGCATTCCGAACCCCCCTGACCATTCTGCTTTTAACTGGGGGGGGGGTCCGGAATTGGTAATAACGTGGGTG
>ML800982.1:0-29100 GCA_009831015.1 Picea engelmannii | reverse complement strand
TCTTCTTTGACTATTCTATGGATGGTTCTTGTGAAATTATTGTGACTTTTCCTAGATCACTTTCTTACAATTTTCATTATTATCTTAGAATCCCCAACAAGAATTATTTTCCTGTGTATTCTAGCTCAATTAGTCTCAACCCTATTAGCATAATTTTTTGCTCTCAAAGTAAATCTGAAATACACAATAAATCAATGATGAAAAATTGCAAAACTTTAGGAGAAACTGCGATAAACCATTGGGATGGTGCTTTCCAACCTTAGGGGGGCTTCCCTAACCTTTCCTCAAACTATATTCAACCTATAAATATGCACATAAAACAAAAAAACAACAATAAGGAAAGTGATTTTGGCTGCGATTAGACAACCAAAAGGTTAAAATGTTTGATTTAAAATGTTTATGGTGGAATACTCGCAACATTAATTTGTAAAGATAGATGGAAGGAACACGAAAGAAAGAGATATTAAGAGGTTGAATGCACCAAAAAAACATGCTAATAACTTCTAAATCATGCACAAATATCCATAAAAATACCAATGAACCATGAGAGCTTGATACGAGCATAACAAATATTTATTCCTACATTCACCAAGAGGTTGAATGCAACATTGAGACAAATACATAAATTGGTATAGTGACGTTCCCTTGTTTAGAGACAAAAAATGCACAAGTTTTCACGGGATTGGAGAGAGATTTCAGAGGTCCACATGGAAGTTTTGATGGTATATTCAGAATCCTTGCGAACCCACGATTCCGGTGAGCTTATTTTGGATTACATGCATGATACTTCATTCAACAACTCCAGTCTGGAGGCTTGCATGTCAAATTTGATTACATATTCAGATTCCTTGCAAAAAACATCAGTCTGGTGAGCCTAATTTCATTGACATGTGAGCACTTTCTATTTTTAGTAGTATGCCATGCAATGTGGCACATGGAAGCCTTGAATACGTGACATTTAGTGTTTTCTGGGTGTGACATGTGGTGGTCCTTGAGGGTGACATGTGGTATCCTTTAGGAATTACAAGTGGCAGATCTTGGGCACATGTATGAGATTGGGGTGATGTGGCAGTCTCTTGAGTTGACTGAGCACATGCATTGAGTTAACTGATATGAACTAAGTGCATGCATCATTTAGGAGAGAGTTGGTGCATGGAGGAGTTTACGAGGTTGCATGGTTGATTTAACTGAAGAACCATTCTTTCTCTCTCTCACTTCACTTCCTCTCTCTCACTTAGCCACGAGTTAGAATCAAACTTTCTCTAGTTGACTAAGCTACCTCCCTTTCTCTCCCACTTCATCTGACTTAAATTCCTCTCTCTTCCACTTCATCCTCACTTCACTCCACTCTCCCTATGGTCACCCATGCACATATATTACTTTTACTCCACCTCACCTAAGGTACACTCATCTCTGTAGTTCATGCATGATTCAACTAAGAGAGGTTACACACTCCTTAGTGCGCATGGATTCTTTTCTCCTAGTTACTCTTCATTTAGACTCATAGTGCATGGACTTGTCTTTAATCTTCCCTCGATCCACAGGGGTTACACTCACTTTCATTGGAGGCACATCATCACTTCTCTCTAGATGGCACTAGAGCATGAGGACACCATTCCTATCAGTTGAGGTGCATGGCCATATCAGTTCCCTCCATTCACTAATGTGCATGGAAAGAGGAGGAGTCTTTCTTGGGATACACACCCTCATGGTTCAATATAAGTAGGACCACTTCAATTTTTTAGGGTTTGATCTTCTTATCTGATAACATACTTCATTAGATTCTCTTCTCTTATATATTATACCTTCTACTTTCTTTGTGCAAGGTGTTAGCACATAGGATGTGTAGGGGTCAATTTTTTTTAAGTTTATAGGTTTGAGTCATAGGGTCTTTTAATTTTTAGGTTTTGAGTCATGTATTATGTAAATAAATAATGTTTGATTCTTCCATGAGAAAATAAATTTGACCTTAGTCTATGTAAGAGTCTTGGTTTCATGATAGTGTTCATCATCATGAAAGAAATAGGGCTCAGGATTGGACACACCCTTGGTATTAAACTTATCATTATCAAGTGTCTTGTCTCAAAGGGATGTACAAAAGGTTCCTTATGTCATTTTCAACCGTTTGAGGGTTAAATCAAGTGTCAAGTCTACTTGCTGCAAACTCATGTGAAATTTCATAGCGTATCAAGAAAGTACCTCATGCACTAATCACACATCATTATACCTTGGAAATGTGTCAAGAGATATCTCATTGTTTTCAGTGCCATACTGCATCATGTTCTTCAGGTTGGTTTCAAGAAACAAGTCTATCAATTTGAATGAAGCGCACTGCCATTGGTTAGAAATATGGCGCTGTGAACTGGTTGTAGTCGATGAAAGTGGATTGAGTGCTTCCAACAAAATCCCATTCTAGTTCGTGAGACACCAACTAAAGTTTCAGATACAACATGTACCTATTTTTGTGATTGTGCACTTTTTGAAGGTTGATTGGATTGGATACATTTGCTGTCATTTTTCTACATTGCAAACTGTTACATATTATCTGCGCTGCAAAATCTTTTCACTAATAAAATCCTACCGTATTGGTATCCTAAAATTTGGCAATTTTCAAGTTTGATATGTTATAGCAAAAATATCAATTTGCAACTTCCTCTTGCAACAATAACCTTATCCACTATATTTTTGATGATGCTACAAACTGTGTGCTGCGAGCGCTATGTTTTCTGACTAGATCAAACCCTCCTTGACTGTGCTTCACTTAGGTCTGAGGTTTTAACTTTTCAAATTCATTTTTCTTTTCAGACGTGTGAAGTTTTGCAAACCTGTCATAAAACCTAGTCCAACTTTACGCGCTACAAACTCAACAATGCGTTGCGAACCCTTTGTTTTACATAGAGTTGCTACATTTTTTTCTTGACTGCAACCTCATCCAATTTCAGATTTTGTTCTTTTCTTCTCACCTCCTACTTGCATCTTGTTCATCCTCACACTACTGCTCTGCATGAATATTTTTTTCAAGTAAACCCTAAGTTGTGAAATTTCTATCAAAAATCCTATTTTTTCTTGTTTTTATCATATATCTGATAACAAACTGTTATAAGAGGGTAAAGGAGGTTTTCAAAACAATCATAATGGATATTCATCAAGGTAAGAAGGTTCACGAATGGGGAGAGATTGCCAGGGATGAGCCACATGACATGCAACTTATCAATTCTAAACCATTTTTCAAAGAAGAATTCCAGAGGGTGGTATGCTTGAATTTTTGTGAGAAAATGCAAAGATGACATCCTGAGATAGCTAAACAGTTTGCACTCAACTCTAGAGGGACAAAGACTAAGTTCGAGGCACTGGAGTTTGAAGTCTCTGAGCAATCTATTTCTATAGCCACAAATATACTTGATTGTGGTGAAAAATGGTTTAAAGCCATGCCTTTGAATTCTTCTTTCTTCAAGTAATTCCTAAAACCTTAATATCAAGGAGACAACCTATCCAAGGGAGTGCCAAGAAGTTACATGCTAGAGTATTTTGAAATAATTCTCAGAGTTATTCAGAGGTACTTCACGTGTGAAGGAAGGTTCAATATGGTTTAACAATACCATATCATATTGTTACTACACTTTACTGGGAAAGAGTCCACAAACATTCCATTTTATCTTTTCAGGAGTATTGACAAGATGTTAGATAGGGCCCAAGCTAAATCTAAGCAAGTGGATACCAATGTTTTTCACTCTGGTTTAATCAAGATGCTAGTACTAGAAGAGTTGAAGAAGATAAGTACCGACTGGGAGGTTTTCCTAGTTGCATCAAGTTTTCAGCTAGATGTTACTCACACACCATAGTCCAAAAGAAAACACCTACTCTTGTTGAGAATATTATGCACTCATATTCAAGCAAAAAGAGGAATATGACCAGAAGTGATAAATCCATTCAGATTAGTAATAAAACATTTGAAGGTGGCCCCTCACAACCTCCTGATAGATAAGTTTCTCCCGTGGAAGAACCTACACCTATGGAGATATCATCAAGTAAAATAAGGAGTCTGAAGGGTAAAAAACTTGTCTTTTCCCCACCTTTTGCTGCAGAAACAATCAATCCTAGAAGACCTTTCACCAGATCAACAACTAAACAACACATTCCAGTGGAAGAGGGTACAACAAAAGCCTCAACTCAGCAAAAGGATAAAGCTCAGCCTTCCAAGAAACCAATAGAGATTATTGATATCAACACTCCTCCTCGTGAAAGTAATCCTTATTTCAAAAGACTCAGGAGGCAACTTAAGGATACAAGAGCTGAAAATGACAAATTGAAGAAGGAAAATATGGAGGCCCGAATCAAAAGGATATGTTAGATTTATATGAGAAGACTATTGATAAAGAAATATACTTGGCTAAGAGGTCTCTACCCCTTCATAAGTAGCTTAAGAATGTGTATAAACATAAGATATCTTGCCAAGATGAGATCAGGAGATTGAAAGAAGAAATGCAACCTTTCAAAGAGAAGGTAGAAAAAATGAATTTGGATATATTGGCTAAGGTGGATACTAGAAGGAGTACCAGGAAAAGATGAATACATGATATTATTTTTACATCATCATCATTTTTTCCATGGTTCACATATTGCATATACTTATAGCATGAGTAATGGTTTTTGTCTTGAGCTGAGGTTACCATATTCATATGATTTATCCAAAGGTTACTTTATGTTGCAAAAGTTTGTAGCAAGGTCTGGAAGGGTTTTCCCAGCTTCTTGTGCAATCTTTAAAAAGTTGGAATCATTTTGGAGGTAAATATACACCTACAGGAAAGTTCACAATGTGTGAACTCAAAGGCGCTGTGAACTGGTTGTTTTAGGACAGTCTTTAGTGCAAGTTATACGAATTGGGTGTTACGAATATTTTGAGCTGATAAGGATTATCAGGTGTCAGGTTGAGATCGTATAATATTTTCAAGGATCAATTGCACATCAAAGGCCACCTGCCTCAAGGATCTACCTGCAGTAAAACCACATGCATCAAGTTGTCAGTAGTTGTTATTAAAGATGCCAACATTTTCCTGGAAGATAACATTTTGGTTACATTTCTATTGTACACCTAGTGCCACGCCTTTCTTAGGCATATAATCCTATGAAGAATCTAGGTGGTGAATTGTAAACATATTTTTGGATATTTTGTTATTTAAGATGCATTGCAACTCTATGAGGAGGTTTGAATGGTTAGACAATGAAACTCTTATCTTTATTTTCAAACTATAACAAAAGTTCTTGATGTATGTATCAGACTCAAGAATCTTTAATCATGAAAGATAAATTTACTTTCCTACTGTCACATCTGTTTCTATCTCACTTTGATGTTGGTTGCTGGTGAAGGATTCATCATTATGCTTGTTCCTTACTACAATAAATGATTTATTGTTGGTAATTCATGCAAGTATGTTCAATGTGTTCTCTCTTGTTGATTAAGAGGTCCTTATTCAATGGGATTTCTTCTATATATGTGTTTCAGAAGTACTTGATGTAACCTGATGCATGTCTTTCATTTTCCTTGCTAAGTCTTCTATCTTCCAACTAAGCACTGTTTTGAAGCTATTCAAATCCTTTCTTGCTGGTGTGTATTTCATGGAGGTTTTGTGTTGATATCATAAAACTGAGTATCACACCCATTTGCCACACATCAAAAACAATTATTATTCACATTTTGATGGGTATTAGGCCTACATCACAGTCTAGGTGTGACTTCTAGTGCTAACATTTTTGGCGTCATTCTCAGGGAGGCAAATTGAAGATCTTTCCTTGGGTTGCACGACAAGGATACTATTGATTTTGTTGGTGTACATAAATCAGTAAACAAAATGACTTCATAGTGCACTTGATGACTCCAAAGTTTAGTTATGGCTCCTAAGAGAAGGCATACGAGGGCTAACCCACAATCACCTCTGGCTACACCTGAACCTGATGCAAAAAAAATCATAAGGAAGGGAAAAGATTTGCAGAGAGCTTCCTCTTCTAAATTATCAGGTATTTTTGGAGACCTACCTGACTCTATTTTTCATACATCATTTTATCTTTTTGATGTTTCTCATTTACTTATAACTGAAATTACCATAAATTCAGAATTGAAATATTTTCCTATTGAATACACAACTTTTTCTCCTCACTTGAAAGAAGAAAACTTAAAAAGCTTTGATTTTATTGCATCTCCTGAAATTGTAAAGTAGTTTAGACTTGAAATTTTGGAAGATTTCCCTTTCTTAGGTTCTCCAACTCCTCATTTATTTAAATTTCCTGTAACTAAATAAGAAGGAAGCTCAGTTTCCTTTGAAATATCCTCAACTCTACCCAAGTCCAAGCAAGTTTCTATTAAATATGAATATTCTCGACCTTATACTCCTCCTTTTTCAAAACCTCCTATTATACAGATTGAATTTTCACCTGTTAAGTCACCTCCTACTTCTCCTAAGAGTCAGAGTCTACCTTTTCCAAATCAAATGGTAGGAATTAATCCTCCTCAGAACAAAATGGATGCCATTGTGGCTGCTAGGTATGCACCATTAGTGCTTCCTCAACCCATGAATTCTCTCCCAGTAGGAGATTACCTTAAGTACATGCCTAAATTTTCTGGAGATGAAGATATCACTGCAGGATAACATCTTGCTGCATTTTACAGTTATGCAAATAATTTGAATATTGAAAATGAAGATGTCTCGATGAGAGTCTTTGTGAAAAGCCTAGATGGATAAGCTAGGAAGTGGTTTAGAAGTTTGGATCCTAGATCAATAGATGAAATTGAGGCCTTGGATGGTGCCTTTTTAAGGCATTGGGGTGAAAAAAAAGACTTATTATATTACATTACATAGTTTGGGGCTCTAAAAAGGAAAGAGGGCGAAACAATGTCAGATATTTCAAAAAGATTTAACAAGATGTACAACAAAATTCCTATTGAAATTAAACCCACTGAAACCTCTGCTAAAATAACTTATGCAAGTGCTTTTGACCTATAATTTTGACTTTTTTTGAGAGAAAGAAGGTCTACAACATTGGCCCATATGCAAGATGCTACACTAGAGGTTGAATCAAATATACTAGCAGCAGATAAGTTGAGGGGCAAATTTGACACAGATAGAAGAAAACAAAAAACATAAGCCTCATCTTCAGATGCTTCAGGGATTGATCCCAAAGTTGATTAATTGACCAAGTTGGTTAAGTCATTATCTGTAGAGATGGAAAGGTTGAAGCTTGAAGGGAGACAAGAAAATAGAAATCCTCAATATTTTGGAAACATAAATAATTTCAGAAGGCCTAATAATACACCTCAAATTCTGCAGAGAGATAAAATAAATAGAGAGGATCAAAAAGTTCAAAATCCTCTACAAAACAATTTGGTTTATGATGAAGAAGGAAATAATGAGGAGGAAGACCAAGAAATTCATTGTTTAGGGGATACAACTGCCTCTCCTCATTTAATCCAGACTGCTTATGAAGAGTCTTTTAATGTGCAATTAATTGAATGAGTTAAGTAAAGGATACAAATTCAAGGAAGCTCAAAACAAGTATAATCAGAGATCAAAACAGAAGGAAGGAAAACCAAGTGCATCTACTCAGCCTAAAAAGTTAGATACCCCTTCAAAGGTTGTGGCTACACCAAATAAAGAAACAATAGAACAAAAAAGTCAACCCATTATCAAGTCTCATGTTCAAGAGATAAAGGAAATCCAAAAAAACCACTCATATTTTAATTTTGAGAATGAAATCCAGAAAATCAAGATTCATGTCCCACTGCAAGAATTGATGAAAAGAAAAGATTTTAAGAAGTCTATCTCAAAAATGTTGCAGTATGAATCTTAATCCCCTTCAACAGACTCAGTTAACTTGCAGGATGAGAAGCCTACAATTATATTAGGACCACTGGTATAAGACAAAGATGACTCCTCTCCCCCATTTTACACTTCTTTGAATGTACATGACAAAATCTTGCACAATTTTCTTATGGATTCGAGAGTGTCCCACAACTTGATGCCTATGTCTGTCATGGATGAATTGCATCTGGAAATTACTAAATCATATCATGACTTGTATTATTTTGACTCAATAAAAGTAAAATGTCTTGGAGTTATTAAAGATCTAGTTGTCACTCTTTTCCAATTACCTATGAAAGACATAGTCATGGAAATTGTAGTTGCAGATGTTCCTCCCAAATTTGGGATGTTGCTGTCTAGATCATGGATCAAGAAGTTATGAGGGAATTTACAAATGGATATTTCTTATGCTACCATACCATACTTTGGGGTTGATCACATGAGACTGTACAAAAAATCTCAGTTAGCATATATCATAAGTGCTGAGAGAAACCCAACAAACCATCCCATCTATGTTGTTGATACTAATTTAGGGTATAGTATTCTTCATATTACTGAGTTTCCCCAGTCACCATTAGAGATAAAAAATCAGTGATCAACAAGATGTGAAATAACTAGACAGGGTGTTCAAATGTGGAAGATATATTTTGATGGTGCATCTTACAAGGATAGTGTTGGTGCTGGAGTACTGTTCATTTCTCCCTCTCAGGATGTCACAATCTTGTCTTTAAAGCTAGAGTTTGAAACAACAAACAATATTGTAGAATATGAAGCCTTATTTTTGGGGCTTAGAACTGCAAAGGACATGAAAATTGAAGGACTCTCAGTTTTTGGAGATGCAGAGATGATTGTGCATCAAGTCAAAAACATCTATCAAACAAAGAATCCTAGACTAAAAGATTATATGAATGAGGTTTGGGACCTCATTGATGATTTCTTCTCAGCCTTCAACATATATTTTGTTCCTAGAGAGGCTAATACATTGGCTGATTCCTTAGCTGTTTCTGCCAACAATTTTAAAATCCCATTACCTCCAAAGCCTAAGTATAATGTTGAGGTGAAATACAAACCTGCTATACCTGAGAATGTCAAGCATTGGAATGTTGTTGAATATGATCAAGAAATAAAGAGGTTTTTGGAAATAATAGATGAATTTTATGTTCTTCATATTGACCAAGATTGAAATGATGATAAAAATCTACATGCTGATAAATTATTGAACAAGATTGTAGATCACAAAATTGTTCAGTTGCCTAGCAATCACATTCCTAAAGGATTGGTTACTTTGGAAAGAATATTTGATAACAATGATGTTGCTGCGAAGGTGAGTGGTTCTAAGGAAAATTCAGACCTGAAAGAATGTAATATAGGCACTGAAGAAGAACCCAAATATGTTAAATTGTCCAGTAGCTTGTCAGAAAATCAAAGGGCTGAATATATCGAACTATTGAAAGAATTTTTTGATGTTTTTGCATGGAAGTATGAAGACCTGGAAACTTATGATATTAGCATCATTGAGCATAGAATACCTTTGAAATATGACACCAAACCTTTCAGACAAAAACTTAGGCAGATTGACCCCATGTTGTTGCTTATTATGGAAAAAGAGGTCAAAAAACTGCTTGATGCTCAAATGATTATACCTATGAGGTATTATAACTGGGTAGCTAATTTGGTCCCTATTAAAAAGAAGAATGGTGAGATCAAGATTTATGTTGACTCCAAGAACTTAAATACGTGTTCTATAAAAGACAACTACCCCTTACCAAAAATGGAACATATCTTGCAAAGGGTGACAGACTTAGTAAGGATTTCAAGATTGATGGGTTTTCGGGCTACAATCAGATTTTATGTTATCAGAGGAAAGAGAAAAGACAACATTTACCACTCCTTCAGGTACATTTATGTATGCCAAGATTCCATTCAGTCTCATGAATGTAGAGGCAACTTTCCAATGTGAAATGGACATTTCATTTATTGGAGAGAAAGACAAGTTTGTGGTTATATATTTGGATAATATTACAATGTTTTCCAAGTCTGATCAAGAGAATTACCATCATTTAGAAAAGATGTTTCTAAAGTGTAGAAAGTATGGGTTGTCCCTAAATTCCAAGAATTCTCTTTTTTTCCATGAAGGAAGGTAAGATGCTAGGACACATTGTCTCAGTTGAAGGAGTAACAATTGACCCAAATAGAGTAGAGGCTATCAAAACCCTTTCTCTTATAACATCCAAGAAATAAATTCAGCCCTTCTTAGGTAAGATAAAATTATTAAGGAGATTTATATCTAACTTTTGTGAGTTAGTGAAATTCATCACTGCCATGCTGAGAAAAGGAAACAAAGTAAAATGGACACCATAAGCTAGGAGTTATTTTGAGAATATAAAACAAGCACTGGATGATGCTCCTATTTTGATCAGTCCTGACTACTCAAAGGAATTTTTGATTTTTTCTTTTTCCTCCAATGATACACCAGCTGCTGTCCTTCTTCATAAGAATTCAGATGGAATGGAGCAAACTATCTCTTTTTTCAGTAGGGACTTGAGAGATGCTGAAGTTAGATATGACATTATGGAGAAACAAGCTTATGCTTTAGTTGAAGCTCTTAAGGATTTCAGGGTATATGTTCTTCATTAAAAAATCATTGCTTATGTTCCTTCAAGTTTTGTGAAATAAATTTTGATTCAGCCTGATATAGATGAGAAAAGAAGTAAGTGGATTGCTAAGATTTTGGAGTTTGATCTTGAGGTGAAACCCACCAAGCTGGTAAAAGGTCAAGGTTTGGCTAGATTGCTAGCTGAATCCAATTGTAAGGCATTGGGAGTAAATTTCATGAGTACTAACTCTATAAATCAACAATATGATATTCCTAACAACAACTTGCAAATCAACTCAAAATTGGTAGAATGCAATTGGTACAAGGACATCATCTATTTCCTGCAAAATTTGCATCCTCCCACTAGACTTCAGAAGACCAAGGTAAGAGCTCTGAAACTTAAAGCAATCATGTATTGTATTGTTGATCAGATTATGTATTGGAAATATCCTTCATGGATTCTTTTAAGATGTTTAGACCCAGGAGAGGAAAAAAAAATTATGACTGAATTTAATGGGATTTTATGTGGATGTCATCACTTCTGGATAACCACAACATACAAGATACTCAGAGCTGGGTATTTCTAGACTAATTTATTCACTGATGTGTGTGAAAAGATTAGGACTTGTGACAAATGTAAAAAATTCTTAGGTAAACAACAACTCAAATCTTTACCTCTGAAGCCCATAGTAGTATCTGGCCCTTTCCAACAATGGGGGTTAGACTTTACTGGAGAAATTCATCCATCCTCAAGTGGCCAACACCGTTGGATTTTGACTGCTATTGATTAATTTACCAAATGGATAGAAGCCATTCCCACCAGAAATGCAACACACAAAGTAATTATTGGTTTCTTGGAAGATATTCTATCAAGGTTTGGTTTCCCAAATAAAATTGTCACTGATAATGAAACAACCTTTAAAGCTGAGCCCCTGGTGAATTTTTGTGAAAAATTTGGTATTCAACTTATCCACTCCACTCCATATTACCCTCAGGGCTATAATGGCTTAGCAAAATCCTCCAATAAAATATTAGTAAAGATTATCAGAAAATTTCTGGAAGATAATAAGAATTGATGGGATTCTAAATTGAAAATTTCCCTATGGGCATACAGAGTAACCACCAAAAGGTCAATTGGCACCACACCATTTCAATTGGTTTATGGAACTAAAGCTGTTTTCCCTGCTCAATTAGCTTTACCTCTAGAAAAGTTTCTTCAAGACCAAGAAGGGGAACCGTATTACATGATCAGGAGGATGCATCAACTTGTGGAAGTACAACAAACTAGAGAGCGGTTTTTTGACAAAGAACAAAGTCATCAATAAAAAATAAAACAAATTTTTGACAAGAAGGTTAAGAAGGAAGATTTTCAGCTTGGAGACCTGGTACTCAAATGGTATGCTCAAAGGAAGGATAAGGGAAAACATGGTAAATTCAAATCCCTTTGGGTTGGTCCTTTTAAAATTTATGAAGTTTTGCAAAATAATACTTTTAAGCTGCAGAATTTGGAAGATCCTGAAATTTCTGGTGGCCTAGTCAATGGGCATTTTCTAAAAAACTTCTTTTTCTAAAAAATACTTTTTATAAAATCCATGGGTGGCTTCATTTTATTGTAAATACTAGTCTATTAGTTAGTTGTGTTTTCTTTTAATAATGTCTCCTTGCCTAATGGATAAGACATTGGAATTACATGTTCTTGGAGCCTTGCAGGGAGGTCTCCATCCCCTGTGGAGCAAGATGTTAGCACATAGGTGTTATAACCCTAAATTGCACTACACATGCTTACCTGGCATCAGGCCAACTCATATCCCTTCTTTGCCAAAACTCTGTTGAACAACTCTTTGAAAATCCTCTTGTGTCAAGGCCCACACGCCCTAACCCATTATTGCACGTGTGTACACGCTGGCTGACTCACAACAGCCTGTGTGTACCTAACGAAGCACGAAAAAATGAAAGTTGCCGATGGAACAAAAAGCTATGGGTCAGTTAACTGAAACTCCCGGCCATGCATGGCCGAGGGTTCGTCCAAAACCCTAGCTCCTTCTAGCCTATAAAAGAAGGGGTAGGGGTACCATTTGGAAGAGGAAAAAATATAGCGAAGAAACTCTGCCCATTTATGTAATCCATTGTCCCAACCCTTTAGCCTTTCCTCATGCCAAAGGAGATTTAATGCAAAGCAGTTGAAGGACAAAAGAAGAGGAGCCCAGGATCAGGTTCAAGGAGCGGTGGCCGGTCTCAGCTTTTGTAAGTTGATTCACTTTCAGTAATAAAAAGAATGCTTTTCCTGTCCCAATTCATGAATTGTCTATGGTTTGATTAATTTATGCTTGATTTATAACCCTTGAGTATAAAAGTAGCATGCATGCATAGTTGTTGTTTGTCTTGAGGGTAGGTCATCTGTGGAAGGAGCAACGCAAGAAAGTAATCAAAGTGCAATGGAGGATCTACATCGAATGCCAGTAATAAGGTAGGTGGTCCTTTTCCATGCATTTACTGAGAAAAAGGGATTTAAATCTTGGGATGTAGGTAAAAAAGTAGTTTCTATTCGGTCAAATCTGCATGCAATTCTGACCCTAGTTTGCTAGTCTGTAGGGTGTTTTTCCCAACAACAGAATTGGCGACCATACTGGGGAGAATACTCTTTAGGGTTCCTGGATTTATTTAAGTTTTTGGGTAGTTAAAGACTAGTTTTTCTATTTTTTCTTTGCCTGTCTTTTCTGTTTCTGTAAGGTCTGAGCTAGCAGGGAGTCTGGTTTTCCATACCAACTTTCCTTGACTTTTTCTTGACTGTATTTTTTGAGACACACAGAGGTACACACGGCCTGCAGAAGGCCTGAACGCGTGTACCCGCACCCTATCCTCTGACAGCCTGCGTGTGAATGCTAGCTGTAGAGATAGAAGTAGCATGTAGGAGTTAAGAGAACCTTAGAGGCAGTCCTCCTCTTCCCTGTCAGAATTACATATTCTCAGGGGGTTTTCTGGAATCCTGTTTGAGTCTTGCTAGTTCACAGTCCTATCTCAGATTGTTTTTTTTTGCCTTATTATTCTTTGCATTATTTGTCTTTTCTGTTAGAAAGAGCATCCAAGCCTTCAAGGGATCCTGGTTATCAATACCAGAGGCTTCTTCCTGGTCTGGACTGCCTGTTTTCACATTTTTCCTTAGAATTTAGATATACATGTGGCCTGTACAAGGTCAGCCCACGTGTACACGCTTTCTGTCTCTATTCAGCACGCGTTTGCACGCATGCTGTTTTAGTGACAATCGCGTGCCTATATAGGCTACTTTTTGCTTAGGGTGGGGAAGTCATCCCCTCCTTTGATAAGAAGTATTCCTCTCAGGTTTTTGAATCTAGGTTTGAACAATCAGTAGGTTAGGATTCATCTTACCCTTAGCCTATTTTTTCTCAGTTAATAGTTGACAGAAAAATAAAAAATAAAAATTTTGTTTTATGGTTTTTAGACAAGCATGAGAGTCATTGTTTGTTCAATTGCTTTTGTGTCATGCTTCAATTTGATTCTTTGCGATCTGCGCTTTAAGCCATAATTGTTTTTCTTGGTTTTTTGCTTGTCGGTATTTTCCCTTTTTGGCTTTACTAGCACTTAAATAATAATAAAAAAAAATCTCTTTTCATTTTCTTCTTTGGTTGAAGAGTGTGTTTCTGCATCATTAGCTAGGGAAAAGTATTTTATTTCATAAGTTTTTTGCAGTTCACTTAGATCATAAGTAGCTCATAGTCGAGAAAAATTCCTTTGAGTTGGTTGTATAAAATCTTAGAAAAAAGAAAAGAAAAAAAAGAAATCTGTTTTTGTGAAAAGTGGTTGAAAATTTTCATTTAGTAAAAGTCTTTTGTTTCCAGCTTTTTTCATTCATTTTTGCTTTCGTCTTTACACATCATCAGTTTCACCCTCATACTCCTTGACGTAAGACAAATCCATAAAAGCAACGCTGATTTTAAAATCTACTAGACTTTTATGTTTGGAGGGTTCACAAACTAGTTCAGGACTAGGGCCTTGGATTAGGTTGGAGAGGAAACTCTTCAAGGCCATTCAAAACCAAACATTAGAGTCTGAGATAGGGAGTGTCTAAGTCCATTTTCATGGAATTTATCTGGGACCCCCCTCTAACATAGGGGATAAACACAAGGTCGCGTGCGGAAAGGTAGTGGAGATAACCCCTCCAAAGCTGGACCAATCGTAGTGGAGAACACATATAGAGGGCTTGTTTTTGGATTCCGTCGTTTGCATTTTCCACGGGGCTTCGTGGGTCTAGAATCTGTTCGAGGTCCTCAATTGTCTTCCGGACCATTTTCTCTCGATACCCTTGATAGGTTTCGGGATCGTATCCTGCTCATTGTGGTCTACCCGACTTTCGACTGTACCTGCCTGATGACTGTTCGCGTGCTGGCAACCTAGTTGTCAATCTTTTTAGGGACATACACAGGTGACTGTGGGGGTATACCACAGTACCTAGGACATACATCGAGCCACACTTTGTAGAGTATACCCAGAGGGTGCTTCCATGTTCGAGTTGCACTTGCACCGGTAATTTGCTCTAGTGTTGGTTGTTGTAATTGTTCTTCCAAATAGTTTCTTATCTCTTAGGGGCTTATTTTTAGTGTGTGTTACTTTTGAACATTTATAATACCTTAGCATACAATTCCTGCACTAATACCTTAGCGTATGGTATGCCTAGTTTGGGTACAAGTCCTGCACTAACCTACTCCACTTTACAGACTTTGGGTCTGGGGGTAGGGAGCTCTAACGCTCCTCTGCAAGGTCATCTTGAGGGCACTCCTGTCCCTTTTAACACTTTTCCTTATGCAAGAGGTCATATCCCTCCTTCATCCCCTTCTCTTGGTGGTCCGCATCAGCAGTCCGTCGAGCAGCCTACACACACTAGTTTATTTGGAGCAGGGAGTCAGGGACCCCCTTCGCACAGTATGCCGGTAGGTTCAACACCGTTTTCTTGGAACGAAACGTTTGGTAACAACACTTTCTCGTCAACCTCTTTCCCATCTAGGGGAAACCTCATTTTTGGACAATCTACTCCTGCACAGGGTACTATTCCTGCACAGGGGACACACATAGCAGGACCTTGGAATTCAGGACAAGGATCCGTTCCCCTATCTGGAATTCCGTTCTGGGGTAATTCTTTCAACATTCAATGGAACCCCGTACAGACTACTATGCCTCTCCCCATAGGACCGGCATGGGGTAATCCTTCCCAAAGTCCTCCGAATACAATGCATCCCCAACACTCTATGTCCTTTTTGGGAAATCAGCCGATGATGTCTCCACAGATGCAAAATCCTTACGCTGGTCAGGGCCATGGTTTCTACCAGAATCCGGGCCAGTAGCCAAACTTTTCCTGGAAACCTGGTGCCAATCAAACTCCAGGACCCTTTTTCCCAGGTTATCAACAACAACCCAAACTACCATTCCTGGCGACTTTACACTTGCCAGATTTGACAAGGTTGTTAAATGATGTGTAGGGGTCAATTTTTTTTTAGTTTCTAGGTTTGAGTCATAGGGTTTTTTAATTTTTAGGTTTTGAGTCATGTCTTATGTAAATAAATCATGTTTTATTCTTCCATGAGAAAATAAATTTGACCTTAGTCCATGTAAGAGTCTTGGTGTCATGATAATGTTCATCATCATGAAAGAAATAAGGGTCAACATTGGACACACCCTTGGTCTTAAAATTATCATTATCATGTGTATTGTCTCAAAGGGATGTACAAAAGGTTCCTTATGTCATTTTCAACCATTTGAGGGTCAAATAAAGTGTCAAGTCTACTTGATGCAAACTCACCTGAAAGTTCGTAGCGTATCAAGAAAGTACCTCATGCACTAATCACACATCATTATACCTTAGAAACATGTCAAAGGATATCTCATTGTTTTTAGTTCCTTTAATGCATCATGCTCTTCAGGTTGGTTTCAAGAAACAAGTCTATCAATGTGAATGAAGCACATTTCCATTGGTTTGAAATATGGTGCTATGAACTGGCTGTACTCGATGAAAGTGGATTGAGCTCTTCCAACAAAATCCCAGTCTAGTTCGTGAGACACCAGCTGAAGTTTCAGATACAACATGTACCTCTTTTTGTGAATGTGCAGTGTCTGAAGGTTGATTGGACTAGAAACATTTACTATCATTTTTCTACGCTGCAAACTGTTATATATTATCTGCGCTGAAAAATATTTTCACTAATCAAAGCCTAAAATATTGGTATCCTAAAATTTGGCAATTTTCAAGTTTGATATGTTATACCAAAAAGATCAATTTGCAGCTTCCTCTTGTAGAAATAACCTTATCCACTATATTTTTGATGATGCTACAAACTGTGTGCTGCGAACCCTCTGTTTTCTGACTAGATCAAACCCTCCTCAACTATTATTCACTTAGGTCTGAGGTTTTAAATTTTCAAATTCAATTTCCTTTTCAGGCGTGTGAAGTTTTGCAAACCTGTCATAAAACCTAGTCCAACTTTGCGTGCTGTGAACTTGCGCTGCGAACTCAACAGTGCATTGCGAACCCTCTGTTTTACACATAGTTGCTACAATTTTTGCTGGACTGCAATCTCATCCAATTTGGGATTCTGTTCCTTTCTTCTCACCTCCTACTTGTGGCCTGTTCATCCTCACATTGTTGTTGTGCATGAATATTTTATTCAAGTAAATCCTAAGTTGTGACATTTCTATCAAAAACCCTAATTTTTCTTGTTTTTATCATATATAGGATAACAAACTATTATATGAGAGTAAAGGAGGTTTTCAAAACAATAATCATGGACAATGATCAAGGTAAGAAGGTTCACGAAGGGGGAGAGATTGTCAGGGTTGAGCCATATGACATACAACTTATCAATTTTGAACCATTTTTCAAAGAAGCATTCTAGAGAATGGGATACTTGAATTTTTGTGAGAAAATGCAAAGAGGATATCCTGAGATAGATAAACAATTTTCACTCAACTTCAGTGGGACAAAGAATAATGTGGGGGCACTGGAGTTTGAATTCTCGAAGCAATCTATTTATATAGTCATAGAGATACCTGATTGTGGTGAAAAGTGATTTAAAGCCATGTCTTTGAATTCTTGTTTCTCCAATGAATTCCTAAAACCTGAATATCAAGGAGACAACCTATCCAAGGGAGTACCAAGAAGTCACATGATGGAGTATTTTGAAAAAATGCTCAGAGTTATTCAGAGGTACTTCACATGTGAATGAAGGTTCAATATGGTTTATCAATACCATATCAGATTGATACTACACTTTACTGGAAAAGAGTCCATGAACCTTCCCTTTTATCTTTTCAGGAGTATTGGAAAGATGTCAGATAGGGTCCAAGATAAATCTAAGGAATTGAATACCAGTGTTTTTCACTCCAGTTTAATCAATACGCTAGTACTAGAAAATTTGAAGAAGACAAGTACTGACTGGGAGGTTTTCCTAGATGCATCAGGTTTTCATCCAAATGTTTCTGACATACCACAATAAAAAATATAAACACCTACTCTTGCTGAGAAGACTATGCACTCAGAGTCAAGAAAAAAGAGGAAGATGACAAGAAGTGATAAATCCATTCAGATTACTGATAAAACATTTGAAGGTGGCCCCTCACAACCTCCTGATAGAGAAGTTTCTTCTGTAGCAAAACCTACACCTATGGAGATATCATCAAGTAAAATAAGGAGTCTGAAGGTTAAAAATATTTCTTTACCCCACCTATTGATGCAAAAACAATCAAACCTAGAATACCTTTCATTAGATCAGTAGATAAACAACATATTCCCGTCGAAGAGGGTACACTAGAAGCCTCAACTCAACAAAAGGATAAATCTCAACCTTCCAAGCAACCAATAGATATTATTGATATCATCACTCCTTGTCATGAAAGTAATCCTACTTTCAAAAGACTTAGGAGGCAACTTAAGGATACAAGAGCTGAAAATGACAAATTGAAGAAGGAAAATCTGGAGGCCCAAATCAAACTGAAGGATATGTTAGATTTATATGAGAAGACTATTGATAAAGCAAGATACTTGGCTAAGAGGTCTCTACCCCTTCATAGGAAGCTTAATAATGTGTATACACATAAGATAGTTTGCCAAGATGAGATTAGGAGATTGAAAACATAATTGAAACCTTTCAAAGAGCAGGTAGCAAAAATGAATTTGGATATATTGTCTAGGGTGGCTACTAGAAGGAGTACGAGGAAAAGATGAATACATGATATTATTTTTACATCAACATCATTTTTTCCATGGTTCACTTTTTGCATATACTTATAGCCCGAGTAATGATTTTTGTCTTGATCTAAGGTTACTATATTCATATGATTCCTCTAAAGGTCACTTTATGTTGCAAACGTTTTCTAGCAGGCTCTTGAAGGGTTTTCCCAGCTTCTTGTGCAGGTTTTAAAAAGTTGGAATCATTTTGGAGGTAAAAAGGCACCTACAGGAAAGTTCATAGTGCGTGAACTCAAAGGCGATGCGAACTGGTTGTTTTAGAACAGTCTGTAGCATAAGTGTTATGAACTAGGCGTTATGAAGATTTTGAGCTGATATGGACTGCTAGGTGTCAGGTTGAGCTCAAATAAGCTTTTTAAGGATCAATTATACATCAAAGGCCACCTGCCTCAAGGATCTTCCTGTAGTAAAACCACATGCATCAAGTTGTCAGCAGTTGTTATTATTGATGCAAACATTTTCCTAAAAAATAACATTCTGGTTACATTTCTGTTGTACACCTAGTGCCACACCTTTCTTAGGCATGGAATCCTATGAAGAATCTAGGTGGTGAATTGTCAACATATTTTTGGATATTTTGCTATTTAAGATGAATTGTAACTCTACGAGGACGTTCAAATGGTTAGACAATGAGACTCTTATCTTTAGTTTCAAAACGTAATAGAGTTTCCTGATGTATGAGCGCATAATGAGCACCAATAATTACATATATAATAATAATATGGTAAAATTATTTCATTCAAAAAATACACCATAACAGGCTCTATTTCTAGTAATGACTCTCAAACTGCCTCTACCTCCTTTGCTACTTACTCTGTCCCTGGTGCTTATTCAACTTTTCAAATTGTGAATGCTTTAATTTTCCTATTCTATCACTTCCACCACCAGGAGCATAGACAGTTGAAACATGTTCATATCCATCACTAGACTGTCCCCATGTGCTCAAGCATGTTGTGTTCCTTGCTCCAATATTTCCCATCTCCTCTACCCTTTTTCATCATCCTTCTTTCCCTTGAACTTCACATTGTGGATAACCTCATCTGTATCTCCCTCCCTTTCTCGACAACCCTCCTTCCTTTCCCTTGCTCTGCCAAGGGAAAATACTATGGCCTCTTCTTTTTGATCCTCTAGACCTCTATCAGGGATAACCTGCCTTTTTATGGTACCTAATATTATAAATGTATTTTCATACACCCATAACTAAGGTATACCCTGATTTGTATGGGTTCTTATTTTCATTATTTCCTTTTTCCCCAATTGGAGTTTGAGCAGATTCAACAACGGCATAGTGAGTTCCATATTGATGATATTGATACCCAACAACAACAGAGCATGCAAAGGTATATGTGTGGACAAAGACGAAGGTAGTTTACCACCTAGTAGCAGGAAAAAATTGTAGAAGGAGGAAAAAATGGAAGGATACCGGTTCCACTCATTGCAAAATCAATCCCATAAGAACCTGTATATCCACCAGTAGAGGATCCAATAAAAGAATCTGTTCCAATTGATATAGATCGAGAGCCATACCCCACTGCAAAGGGAATTGACTCTACTTGAAAATACTATGACGCCTGTGAGGCTACAACTAATGCAATGGCTTCTGAGTAAACATAGTAAACAATTACCTTTGTATATCAATTTCCCAATCGACGAATCGAAACATGAGACAATCACGCCTTTACTTCGATATCATAGTTTCACTTACTCTATGACCTAAGCTGAGAACCCGCAAAGGCGTAGGAAAATGCATCATAGTTAGAGGCAGAGGCACCATCTACCACTCTTCCACCAACATTTCGTTTGGCATCCCTTCCAGGTTGAAAGTTTATTCCAGAGCCTATAGATCCAGATCCTATTATAGTCCCAGGGACATATCCCGTTAGAGTAGTAGCATGGCTAGTTTTAGTTCTTCTTAGTGGTGTTTTGATAAAAAATCTTGTTCTCGCTAATGATGTTAGTATGAATGATGTTATGACATGGCCTATTTATCCTATAGATTATGCAAATGCAACATAAACATAGCCAATTCCAGTTCCTATAGGTGTTCCTACATCCACATATGTTCCTAGTCAAGTTGTTTCGACATATGCATGTGTTTCCACCTTAGTGTCATTTGCTTGTGTCATTCCATCATTTGGTCATGTTCGAAGAAGTAATGATAACAAAGTATCAGACTCAAGAATATTTAATAGTGAAAGATCAATTTACTTTCCTACTGTCACATCTGTTTCTATCTCACTTTGATGTTAGTTGCTGGTGAAGGATTCATCATTATGCTTGTTCCTTACTACAATAAATGATTTTTTGTTGGTAATTTATGCAAGTATGATCAAAGTGTTCTCTCTTGTTGATTAAGAGGTTCTTATTCAATGATATTTATTCTATATATGTGTTTCAAAAGTACTTGATGTAACTTGATGCATGTATTTCATTTTCCTTTCTAAGTCTTCTATATTTCAATTGATATCTCTAAACACTGATTTGAAGATATTCAAATCCTTTCTTGTTGGTGCGTATTTCATGGAGGTTTTGTGTTGATATCATAAAAGTGAGTATCACACCCATTTGCCACACATTGAAATGAATTATTATTCACATTCTGATGGGTATTAGGCTTACATATACAATAGTCTAGGTGTGACTTCTAGTGTTAACACACATAACATCACTATACCAATTTTTGTATTTTTCTCAATGTCACATTCAATCTCTTGGTGAACGCAAGGATAATACTTTGTTTTGGTTGTATCAAGATCTCATGGTATGTTGGTATTTGATGGATGTTTTTGCATGATTTAGAAGTTATTAGCCTGTTATTTTGGTGCAATCAACCTCTTAATAGTGCTTTCTTTCTCCTTCTTTCTATCTATATTTATAGACTGACGTTGTATGGATTCCACCATAAACATTTTAAATCAAACACTATAACCTTTTGGTTGTCTAGTCATAACCAAAATCACTTTCCTTGCTAACTTTTATTATTATTTTATGTGTAGATTTACATGTTGAAGACAATTTGAGGAAATGTTGGGAACAATCCCCCGAGATTGGCAATCACCAACCCAAATGGAGAGGGGTTCTACCAATGACATTTTTGGGTAGCTCCTCCTAAAGTTTCATATCTTTTTTGTTGTTGATTTATTGTGTATTTTAGATTTACTTTGAGTGCAAAATACTGTGCTAACAAGACCCATATAGAGGGCCAACACCTCGACCTGACTGTTGGATGCTCTTTCTTGACTCCATGCAAATGAGATTCCTTTGTTTCCTTTAGAATAAAAAATGATCCCTCCCACTCCTGTCACCCCTTATGATAGAATAATTTTTAATAGGTAGGAGGAAGTGATATTGACTTGACTTGGAAGATCTATTTTAACCTAAACCTATTAAGTTCTCAAAATACATAAATGTCTTAGGTTTAAAATATCTTAATTAAAAAGGTTCTACATCTATTTTAACTCAATTTTTTTAAACACTTATATAAATTAAAAATTAAAAAGAAATCAAGACACAATTTTCTTGATCTTAAAATATCCCATTAATTTATTTTATTATTATAATTTATTTGGTTGGATCTTAAGCGACAAACTTCTCTCATTGAAATTTATTTTTTCCAAGAAAATAACAAATCATTATTATTACATTTAGAAAATACAAAGAATACATAGATATATGCCTTAAGCCCTAAAGATTTCTCTTTAAAAGATCCTTTAAGAAATCTTCAATTATTCCTGGATAGTTTTCCTTATCAGTTTTGTTTATACAATCATCCTTAAAAAACAACAAATATATACTTTACATAAATACTCTCAAAATAAACCAACAAGTCTTCAACATCTTCTTCATAATCATTTAAGACTTTTTTTGGATATGTTCTCATTTAGTGGAGAAAAATAATCATACATGAATTTGGATATGACTATAGGATGTGTACCCACCTCTTTTTCTCCTTACTTGAAAATGTTAGGTTAGAGAGAAAAGTTGTCTTCAAAAATATCATTAGCCTCATAATTTAGTTCTCTGTAAATATGTTGAAAATATTTTTTTGTGAATTTTCCTCTTAGTTCTTTAATTCTTTCCATAGTTGGAAGAAGGGACATGTTTTGCATATGATTTTTACTATTGATCTAGTCTTTTACAAGCTTGGAGTCCCCAAAATTTGAATTTTAACCACTCTTTTTTCTACTACTAGCGTCATAAACATCCATAGAGCATTTAGTTCTACCCAATTATTTGATCAAGCTCCTAATGATACCTTAAAACAAATTGTGTGCTCTTCTTTTAAGAAAATAACACCTTTAACCCCACTTGTCCCATAATTTTCTTGACTTTCCCCATTGAATTTTTCCCAGACATATGATTTATCAACAATTGGGCTGGTAACCACTCCTAGACACTTTGTCATACTTCTTCCATACCCCTCCATAAACATACTTTATTTGATAACAAACTTTAATGGGGAATTTTTTTGTTTTGAAATATCATATAATTCCTAGCAAGCCAAAGGGACCATAGGATTGTGCAAGTTAGGTATTTATGCTCCTTAACATATTTTCCCTTGAACTAGATACCCAAGCATTCATCCTACTAATTTAAGAGTTTTTGCCGATATTGCTTTTGTAAAAGGGAAACATGTCATTAGGTGAGGTAAAGTCTCATCATTGCTTTTGCAAACAACACATCTTCTGATGCTTACCAAGTTCTCTTTTTACAATTGTCCTAAGTCAATATTTTTTTTTCTAATGCTATCTGTTGGTCACTATAATTGCTTAATTAATTTTAAACAACCAAGTGAAACATAAATTATCAACCCAGGGAAGTATTTTATTTCAAAGATAACCACGCACAATATATGCTCAATTCCAAAAGCAACTTAGTGTTGTAGTAAAGAAACTCATACTAATTATACTTTCTTGAATGAACTGAAGCTCTTGAACTAAATCACAGGAAAGTAACTTTCCTATTGCAATTCTTTAAAGTTCAATCTAAGAATCCTGGATTACATTAAAATAATACTTGCAATGGGAAAGAACAACTATTCTGCAATCAGAGAACAGGACCCTTACTCTCAAACAGAGACTTAAGCACTAACAGTCTTTTCATGAAAACAATAATGCAGAAAACAATTAACTCTATCTAACAGAGAACAAAGCCACCTAATTCATTTCTTTCTAAGAAGGAGCCTTGAGCCTTATTTATGTTTTAGCACACTTGTGAGGTTGAGGTCTACAGAGAACATGGCAGTCTGATTACTTCCTTTCTGAGCAGGGATCCCTAACCCAGTTTCTGGCTAACACACTTGCAGAGGTAAATGAATTCTATAGAAGACAAGGTGTCGTGATTCCTTCCTGTCTGAGCAGGAACCCTTTAACCAAATCTCTGGCTAGCACACTTGCAGAAGTAAATGAAATCTACAAAAGACAAGGTGTTGTGATTCCTTCCTGTCTGAGAAGGAACCCTTTAACCAAATCTCTGGCTAGCACACTTGCAGAAGTAAATGAAATCTACATAAGACAAGGTGTTGTGATTCCTTCCTGTCTAAGCAGGAACCCTTTAACCAAATCTCTGGCTAGCACACTTGCAACAATAAATGAATTCTACAGAGGGTATGATGTTTCGATTCCTTTCTGTCTGAGCAGGAACCTTTAACCAATTTCTCTGCTATCCTCCTAAAATCATCACACAAGATTACTGATAAAAAGAATTACAAATTCCATTCAATAACTAAGACAGAGTCAGTAGTGTTTCAACAAAGCGGAATCCATTAAAAACAGTGTTTCAGCAAATGAGAGTTAAACAAAACATGAACAGAAATTATAATAACACACTTCTAACTAATGGGTGAATCTTGTGATGAAGGTGGGCCCTCCCTTCTCACAAGATTCACCTGAACGAAGAGCTAGAGAAGGATACTCAAAGCAGTCTTATATTCATCTGTCGAAATATCACATTACAAATTGGAAGAATATAATACGTCCCGCTTCCCTGGAGTTGCTTCAATGCATCAAAACTTGGATATCTCGAATGGTGATTTCCTCTGATTTTAAAGAGGAAATCCCTTCGATTCAATCATTACAATACATATCTGAATCCTATCCTAGATCGAATCTTCTTTCTAAATCAGCATAGGATGTCCTGGTCTTACGCAACCGAATGCTATTATAGGAACTGAACGAGGTATTGCTGTTACGGCTGGTGTAACAGCTTCTCCTCATCGTTGCTGATGTTGTTTCAACATCGCAATTCGCGGGCTGTTTCAGCCACGTGAATTGCGCTCTGACTGCGTTGACCGCTGACTGTGGCGGCTCCCTTGTGTTTCAGCATCGTCGGTTCTGGCGGTTTCCTCTGTGTTTCAGCATCTGCAACTCAGGACTGTGTAACGACTCCGTGTTTCAGCATCTGCGTCTTCGAACTATAA
Organism: Picea engelmannii; assembly: GCA_009831015.1. NCBI lineage: Eukaryota > Viridiplantae > Streptophyta > Pinopsida > Pinales > Pinaceae > Picea > Picea engelmannii. Next base: position 3,979 of record ML800982.1, on the reverse strand, counting down.
GGCAGCTTCGTGTTTCAGCCTCTGCGACCACAGACTGTGTAGCAGCTCCGTGTTTCAGCATCAGTTCTGTGTTTCAACAACATCGACCTTGGACAGAGGAGGTGCTGATCCCTGGTAGAGGCAGCTACAAAATTTTTGATAAAATCTGTTGATTGAATGACTTCATGGGGTTTTCCTTCTATAATAGACTTAATCTGAAACCATATGAGTCTCTCCATGAGAAATAAAGAATAGTTACAAGATGGTTTCCTTGTGGCCATTAGTTTCTGCATCATATCAAATGCCAGGATCAATCTGTCCTTCAAGTCTTTGTTTTTCTTCTTAAGCTCACGAACTACCTGGCGTGTCTGGTCCAATGCTTCCCAATTTGAGAAGGTTTGATTGATCCAGATCTGTTTGTGCACTTGCAGATTTTTGGCCCGTGTTTCAGCATACTCCTTCTTCCATTTCTGTATCTCTGCCTGCTCATCCCATAACTGGGAAGTCTGAGTTTCAGCGTGGGAAGTAGTGGGATGGGGTGAGGTTTGAGTAGATTGTTCCCTGGAAGTGGAGAGATTGGTTTGATTGGGAGGTGCAAATTCCTCCATGGGCATTGTTTGCACAACCTTGTTGACAACAGTAGGGGATTCCTTCTTGAGCCTGAAAAGGCCTGCTGGTTCTTGTGTTGCAGTAGGTTCAGTCTTGGCCTTGCTAAGGCCTGCTGGTTCTTGTGTTACAAGAGGTTCAGTTTTGAGCTTTGTAGGGCCTGTTGGTTCTTGTGTTGCAGCAGGTTCTGCTTTGGCTACAAAAGGTGAAGGAATGGGGGCTGCTCCTGGCACTGGCACTTGAATTATCTTATAGCCTGCTTGATGGTAAATATCGCCACATTGACAACACATGTATTCCTTACATACGCTTTCTGTGGTCTCCTCTGACAAGTTTGCTGTTCGGGCTAAGGTGTACAGACTTAGTTCTTTTTCATATGCGTCCCTCGCCCTGACTAATTCTTGCAGTATGCTTCCAATTGAGACTTCAAAAAGTTGTTTTCTTCCAAGACATCGGCCATTGTTTGTTTGGATTTGGAGGTGACTGGTTCTTGTGTGACAGTCACAGCCTCATGGGCTGATTCTTGTGGAGCAGCTACAGGAATGGCAATTGATGCTTGTGTTTCAGCCTCCTGGTGTAAGGAGAGTAGTGTTTCAACACCCTCAACCTCTGATTCCTGAATCTCAATGTCAATATTAGTGGCTGGTTCTTGTGTTTCAGCCACTAGATGTTGTGTTGCAGCATCCGGGGTCTCAATTTCCTCAATTTCAAAATCAGTGGCTGGTTCTTGTGTTTCAGCCACTGGATGTTGTGTTGCAGCATCCAGGGTCTCAGATTTCTGTAATTCGATTTCAATACCAGTGGTTGGTTCTTGTGTTTCAGCCACTGGATGGGTAGCTGGTTGTGTTTCAGCTACTTCAAAAACAAATGATGTCTGGACTTCTAATTCCTGCAACTCAATATCGGTGGCTGGTTCTTGTGTTGCATCCACCGAGGTTGGAATAGGCAAAGATCCCGGGGTTTGGGAAGTTGAAGATGTACGGCGTATCAGTCGAATAGGTGGGGGATCTAGGGTAGTGGTCATCCAGGGTGGCCTCATTGAGGCTCTTGTCCACTTTTTGCGCAAGAAGGGTGGAAAGGGGGCAATCTGTTTTCGTTTCCGTGGAGGTCTTTCCTAGATGATAGGGCAGGGGACATTTTCTGGTTCATATTCATCACTGAGAATATGGAGGGCGGGAGTGGATGACTCTGGTAGGGTATGCGGTGGATTAGGTGAGGTAGGGGCAATGGCTGGACTGGTTGGTTCTGTGGGCAGAATATTGGGTATTTCGGGGATGTCTGGGGGGTTTTGCTGCTGCTGTTCCTGGGGAATTTCAACAGCTGGTTGAGGGTTTATGGGCGGGTTATTGAGTGGACGGTTTTGTTATTCAAAACCCCTATTGATGAGTAATTGAACAAGACGGTGGTGGGTAAGTGACTGGGTTGGATCTTTTGCCTTTCGACTGTAATGTGCCATGTTCTTTAAACAACCCAACAAATAATATGGAATATTGACCCTTTTGTTATGTCTTAAATGAGAAAGCAAAAGGAAGTCGTGCTGATAGACTACCTGATAGCAACCTTCACAGGTCAGGTAGTGCTTGATAAATCGGGCGACCTCCGGCCACGGGGGTGGTAGTGAACTGAGCTGAACGCCTCTGCCCTTCAATACAATTCTTTCGTCAGCCAGGAAGAAACTCTGCTGGACATCCCCGATGATATGCTTCCGGTTGAACTGTCGAGTGCCATCAATGGGGAGGCCTGAGACCTCTGATATGTCTTGCTCTGTTACAGAGATTCAGATGCCTGCAACGAAAGAATGGTTCTCCTGAAGATTTCGGGCGAACTGTAGTACTTGCCGTTCATTATATCCCTGAAGCCTGCGGAAGTAATTAAGCCAGCCTGCTTGCTTGAAGATTTGATATGCTGTTGGATAGTGTTCGAGCAGCGCTGTGGTGGCGGGTTCTTTGCGCATGACAGCTCCTCCCATAGCTACTAGCTTAGTAAGATACAGGCGTCAAGAGTGTGTGTATCAGCTCTGGCACAGAGTAAGTTTTCCGAGGGGTTGTATGCAGGAATAGTGGTTAAATGCGCAAAAAGGTGATGAAATGGGGATGGCGGCCATAAAATCGAAGGAAATGATGGTATCGCGGATTTGACGTGTACTTCCCCTCCCGTTAAGTGCGATTAGTAATAATGACACTTAAATGGTATTAATGGCTTAAAATCTTTCTCATTAACTATAGTCTAATCTGAATTACATTATATTTACATACCTCGCCTTACCATTTGGTTCATTCAACCAACCAGATATCATGCCTGTCCGTGGTGGTCCTGTTGTGGCGGCGACTTTTGATTGTGTCGAGGGTCTGCTATTTAGAAGGTCAAACTATGATTTGAGGGCGTAAAATCTTGCTGACAGACGATGGTGAAAGACCGGTGTTTCATAAACAGAGAAGAACGGAACAATTGTTGTAGATGAAGAATTGCTGATGAATGGTGTTTCAGTATCGGAAGAAAGTCAAAAAGTGCTGAACGGTGGTGTTTCAGCATCGGGAAGAAGTCGAACATGCTGACCAGTGGTGTTTCAGCATCATGAAAAAGTCAAACGTGCTGAACAGTGGTGTTTCAGCATCGTGAAAAAAAATGATGAAGGGTTGCTGACAATGGTGTTTCAGCAACGGAAAAAGGCGAAACAATTGCTGGACGAAATTGTTTCGTCAATGATGGAGGGTGAGAAAATGATGGACTGTAGTGTTCTGGGAGTGGGAAGAAAAAGTGCTGAATAGTGGTGTTTCAACATTGGGAAAAAGTCAACAGTGCTGAGTGATGGTGTTGCAGCATTGGAAGGGGAAAGGCGAAACAATTGCTGGACGGAGTTGTTTCGTCAATGAAGGATGATGAGGAAATGAAAAAGGTAGTGTGAGTTTGGTGTTTTAGAAATGGAGAAGAAGGGAGGATTGCTGATAGTGGTGTTTCGGCAACAGAGAAAAGTAGAAAATGGAGAATGGTGGTTGTTCAGCCTCAGAAGTAATTCAAGAGGGTTGACCAGTGGTGTTTCAGCAGCATGAAGGTCATCAGTGCTGAACAACGGTGTTTCAACATGGTGAAAGTTAACAGTGTTGAACAACGGTGTTTCAGCATCGTGAAGGCTCGTCTCTCTGAAATGGAATTGTCCTCTTCTGGTGGTTGTGATTTGATCGGGAATCTGCAAAACATCTGTAGCATAGTATTTCTTGACAGGGATTATTAGAAAAATGAAATCTAATCTAATATAATACTAAAGAAAATCAATTTTGAAAGAATTAATTGTTATTAGGGGTAGAAACCCCCTCAACGAAGAGAAAATGAGCGTCTGCCATGCATGTAGCCTTGAAATCTTCTTTAGAAATAGGTTTCTGGTACAGACGGAGCC
>ML800981.1:102173-117244 GCA_009831015.1 Picea engelmannii | reverse complement strand
TCTAAGCCACAATCAATATCAATGATATCATACTCGGTCATGTAGGCAACCTATGGATTAAGACTGCTCATTTATTCTTGTCATCTTGCAACATAATTGAATTGTAAATGAACCTATTCCTATTGACTCTTCTAGTAGAGAAGGCATTTTTGAAGATACATCATGATGCTGACCTAGTTATAGAATGTTTGTACCTTCTCATAAAAATTACTCTGTCGAGTGTTTAGCTTGTCCTGAATTTTAGAAGAATAATTTATAAAAATAGTGGGGTCACATTGATTGGTCTTATAATAACTTACCTCATTTTCCAATTTAGCAATATTTTCTAATTGTTTCTTAAAGAGAAATATCATAGATATATAACGTTTGGACATAGATATATGTAACTTAAGACAACTAAATAAAGGTCAACGCTTACTGACAAGATGAATAACATCATATAAAACAGGATCAATATGAGCTTCAAGAACCATAATAGTGGAACACCATCTTTATGAAAATTTACATGCCGAAATAAAAACAACATCTAAAAGCTGATCATTTAAGTAGTGGAAGAGGGTTACCCGATCAGAAACATCGTCAAGATGTAAAGAGAGGTAATAGGATTCCATCTCAGGATGTCAGAAATCAAAAGGCGCAGTCACTTTTTCATTTGACATGGAAAATACCTCATGTACAGCAAGATCAAGACACGTAATATATAAAATTCCCACAGTCATATATAAATGGCCATAGTCATATAAAAACGCCCACATTAATATAAAAACACCCACTGTAATATATAATACACCCACAGTGATATAAAACACCCACAGTAATATATAAAACACCCACAGTCATATATAAACGCCCACGGTCATATAAAAGAACCCACATTAATATAAAAATGCCCACTACAATACATAAACACCCACAGTGATACAAACACAGTCATAAATGTAGGAAACGGTAGGTAAAATGCAGGATTAAGTGGTCAAAATTCGTGTGGGTATCCTCCACAAAATCGCAAAGATATACAATAGAAAAAAAAGTAGAGGAGAGTGTTGAATCGAGGCGGTTTCTTCCATTGAAATGCATGGAAATGCTAACATAAAAACACAGAAAAAACAAACATAAGGCACAACTGTAGATCACACAGAACCAAGGAAGGTAGGCAACGCCAAGGTCATAAAATCTCTTTTATCCAATACCGACATGCAACAATAGAGTAAGAAGAAATATTTTTATAACCGTAACACCATTACAATCGCCAAGGAACATAAAGGAAAACCAATCAATCTGACGAGAACCCATGCAGAGTTAAGCCAAGTAGTTTTCATCTCACAAGCTAAGATAAAAAAAAATGTTGATAACAATAAGAGAGGGCTAAGGTCCTAGTACCTTCTATCATGCAAATTGAAAAACATACCATTGCCTGATCACCTGCTCCGGGTGACGTCCGTGCGCTCCATGCCGCTCTCGCTCGTTGACCATCGAGACCTCGGCGGTACCTCCCAGCCAATGCTAAGGGTACTCTACTTCCCCCTTAGCCCTCCGAGCCGCAAAGTGGCCACACACTATCAAGATGGTACGTCTAGCTCCCAGCTCACCTCGCAAGGTTGAGCTACCACTCCTATCCGAGCTAGGAAATCCCAACTCCTCACAAGTAAATCAGTCAAGTCACTAATACGACAGCGTAACGTTAAGCTAAAAACCGATCCCCGTTCTTCCTTCTCTTCCCTAGCTTTTATATATTTTTAGAACATCCATCTTTCCCTAAATCTAATTTAATTTAAGTTTTAATAAAAATCTACTAAAAACTCTCCTTCATACAAGTGTCATCCATCCCCCACATTTCTCCATTAACTATTTTCCTTAATTTATTAAATTGTCTTATTTCCCTCACCCACTTAGATTTGCTCCTAAATTTACTCCTAGGTGTTCCTAGATTCCCTCACAGGTTTAAATACTTTCCCTAAAATGAAGTTTCTAATTTAGTTCAATTTAGAAGGTTCTTAATTGCAGATTCTTTAATAAGTTGACCTCGCTTTTTACCATAAGTTCCCCTCTTTCCATTATTATGTTTCCTCCATTTATTAGTTTCCTAATTTTTATTATTCCCCCTTTTCCCCTTTTTTATTAGAGCCAAAATGGAAGTTGTGCAAATTAACCCCTTTTCCTTTTTATTAATAATTTAATATCTTTTACACTTTCACAAGTTAATTAATTAAATTCTTCTTTACCCCCCTTTTTTTCCCACATATTTTATTTAATTTCTTACTCTCTTCATTTTACCCAAAAATTCATGAAGTCCACAATTATTACTTAAGTGGTTTTATTTTAAACTTTATTATTTTTTTTTATTTTTTATTTTTTATTTTTTAGAGAGATAATTTCTTATGGGTAGACAAAATTTTACCCCTAGTGAAGTTTTAGACTTAGGACTTAGATTATGAACTAGGCGACATTTTAATTAGGGAATTTGTTTTAAAATTTCTTGATGAGATATTAGTCTTAGGGCCATCTAGGTTCGTTCCTTTAACATCATCAACGCGATGTGCCCTTCAGGACGCACTACGTGCTCCAAGAATGCCACTCACCTCTAGTGTTTCTTTTGTGTGACATGCCCTTCAAGATGCACTACATGCTCCAAGGGTGCCACTTGCCTCTAGTGTTTCTTTTGCACGACGTGCCCTTCAAGATGCATCACGTTCTCCAAGGGTGCCACTCGCCTCTTGATTGATTGGTAGACATGAATAACCCCTAGAGTCAACACTCTGCCAAGTGAACTTGTGGAAGACTAAGGGATTCTAAAGAATAAGGCCCCTGCCTTATTGCGTGCCCCTTAGAATCATTACGAGTGACTATCGCAGTCTACCCTCGCGGAATCGTGGGTCCTCTCGAACTAGGTAATCGTTAACCTACAGTTCGAGCCATGGCGAGAGTGCTGGTAGGCTGTGGCAGGGATATTGTCCACACCTCTCCCTCAACCTCTATGGTAGTTGTGTGTGGCCCCTTTACTCCATATATGAGTCTGGTCGGCAAGCTTTTGTCATCCTACATCATCAACAATCATGTCAGACATGTCCACATCATATCATCTAATCAAAGGTACTAAAATCACAGTAAAACAGTCAAACCCCAATAGCACACTCCTTGACTCGATCTAGAGTCCAAGGGGTTTCGTCAATGCCTCTACATCCTCAAGGTCAAAAACCCTACATACTCAGTAAAACTGAGTCAATATCACTTATCTAGGTCAATGCAGTAAACATCATATCATCTATCATAACGCATCATAATCAAGGAAAAATGTTTCAATATCATAATAGTTCGGATCACTTGTGATCAAGTGTCCTCAAAGAATAATTGTTCTCAGTGCGCTAGAGTGGGATGTTACAATGGCAGGATAGAGAGTTCTCTGACTAGATTGGGCTTTACCAAGAGTAAAGAAAATTCTAACCTCTACTTCAAGGTTATGAAAGAGGAGTCAATGATATTGTTGTTGTATGTGGATGACTTATTCTTAACTGGAGAAGAAATGCTCATCATTGAATGTAAGAAGAATCTCACTTCAGAATTTGAGGTGAAAGACCTTGGCCTAATGTATTATTTCTTAGGTCTAGAGATATGGCAGAGTCTAGAGAGAATCTTCCTTAACCAAGGGAAGTATGCAGTCAAAATCATGTATGACCCATAACGGAGTGGGAGAAGGTTTCGATGGGGTCCTGTAAGGATTTCTTTCTGCAAGTGAAACCAAACTTTGTCGCCCACTTGAAACTTATGTGCCACTTGATGTTGATCATGGCGCGGTTTGTACTTGTCATTGGACTTCTGTAGGATATTCTGAACCTATTGGCGGATGTGCTGGATCCACTCAATGAACCGGGTGGCTTTTTCAGCTTTAGTCAGAGCAGGATATGAGTCGGTTGAGGTGAGCGCAAGGGGAAGTGAAGCATCTATGGAACCCAATGGTTGGAATCCAAACCCCACTTGAAAGGGGTTGTGGCCGGTTGAGATATGCAGGGCTCAGTTGTAGCTATGTTGGACATAGGGAAGGATCTCATCCCATGTGAGAGGGTGCTTTGAATTATACATGCAAAGGATATGCACAATCATTTGATTTACAACCTCGGTTTGGCCATCTGTCTGGGGGTGGAAGGCCATGGATTTGGTGAGCTTGGTGTCTAGCAGTGACTAGAGGCTCAACTAGAATTTACTGAGAAATCGACTATCCCAATCTGAGACAATGGTTTGTGGGATTCCAAAATGTACCCAGACTCGTTCAAAGAAGATCTTGGTAGTGGCCTCTACTGTGATGCTCTTCTTGCCGGCAACCAGAATCGCCATCTTAGAGAAGTGATCAACAACCACAAAACATAGTCATTTCCCCACTTGGTGGATGGGAGGCCTGACATGTAGTCCATTGATATGGATTCCCATGGCTTGTCATGAGTGGGAAGAGGGGTGTACATGCCATGTTTCTTAGTGGTTAGTTTGGCAATAATGTAGGCAGTGCAGAACCTGATATACTTGCTGACCCTCTGTCGAAGTTTCGGCCAGTATAAATGTTTCTGTAGCATTGCCACTATCTTTTCAATGCCGAAGTGTCCTACCACCCAACTTTAGTGGGATTCCCAGATCATCTTCGATCATTCACTTGATGGAACATAGATATGGCCCAGACGACACAACAACTGATCCTGAAGATGGAAATTATCGACAACTGCGTTTTCACCCAAAATTTGGTAGGTGTTGGCGAAGTCAATGTCTGTTTCATAGATTCAGAGTGATCCATATGTCTCATGGCTGTAAGAGTCTAGCACTGTGGTGAGTGCTGCTACTAGAGGTCTACTGAGGAAATGAGATTGATTAGTGCTTCCTGTTTTATACTTGATGTTGAGGTGAAATTGCTGCAAGTATGTGGAGCACTTTTGATGGCGGTCATTCTGCAATTTTCCCTATGTCTGCATGAAATGTGATCAGTGTGGATTACTGTCTCCTTCCCAAGAATGTAATGTCTCCACTGGCAGCATGATTACACATTGGAGTATATTTATTTAACATAAGTAGGGTACTTACGGACATTATCTGACAGTGTCTCACTATGATAGGCCACGGGGTGGCTATGCTGAGTGAGAACGGTGCCTAGAACATAGTCTGAAGCATCTGTCTCGATCTCAAAAGGATGTTGCAAGTATGGTAGTGAAAGTACTAGGGCTTAGCACAAGCGATGCTTCAAATCATCGAACACTTTTTGTTGGGACCGGCCCACACAAATTTTTCCTTACCACCACCCATGTTTATTTGGCTGAGGTCCCATGCAATATGGGAGAAACCCAACACAAACCTGTGATAGAAATTGGCAAGGCCCAAGAAGCTTTGAAGCTTATTGAGTGTTTTTGGGTCTATCCAGTCATAGATGACTTGGATCTTAGCTGGATCCACATGTATGCCATGTTGATCAATGATGTAGCCCAGGTAATGTACCCTGTCCATGCCGAAGGAGAATTTTTCCAAGTTGGCGTATATCTTGTGCTATCACAGATTGTGCAGAATCTACTGAATATGCTGCAAGTGTTCAGCCCAAGTCTTGTTGTAAATTAGAATTTCATCCAGACACACCACTACAAAATTATTGGTGAATGGTCGTAGGATATCTTCCATCATCCTCATGAAATTAGCTGGATCATTTGTCAAACCAAAGGGCATGACAAACCATTCAAAAAGGCATTCCTTTGACTTGAAGGCGGTCTTCCATACATATGTTTGTTCTATCAATACCTGGTGGTAGCCAGACTTCAGATCAATCTTACTGAAGTATTTGGTCCTGTGAGTTCATCAAGGAGGTCATCTATTTGGGGAACGGGTATCGATTTCTGACTGTGATTTTATTCAGAGCCCGGTAATCAATACAGAGTCATTAGGTCCCATCTTTCTTCCGTACCAGCATGATTGGGCTCCCACAAGGTGATGAGATGGGGCGTATGTGCCCCTTATGGAGCACTTCTTGGATCTATCACTTGATCTCCTAATTCTCTAACAAAGAGCGATGATAGACTGGCCCATTGGGTAGCGGCACACTGGGGGTCAGATCGATGGGGTGCTTGACCTGGCAGTGCAGAGGTACCCCTGTAGGTGAGGAGAAGATATCTAAGTATCTTCCATGACCTTATCTACTTGCTTCTGTTATGTGGAGAGGTTGGCTACAAAGACCCTGGATGTGGCTGTGATCTTTCACTTTTTCTAAGAGTGAATCACGTAGAAGACAAACTTCCCCATCTTCGAGATGACCTTCCTGCATTGCTTAGTGGAGATCAAGAAAATAGAACTAGGTGGGAGTGCCTCAGGTATTCTATACAATTTCCTCTTCAAAGTAATAATAACACTATGAGGCCTAGGCTCATATACAACATGACATTTCCATAAATAAGGTTGGCCCAAAAGAACATCACAAACTTTGAGAGGAGCAACATCACACAATACCTCATCTTTTAAGGGCTTGGTGTCGTAGGATAGTCGACGTTGTTGGCTGACATAGAGATTTCTTCCTTGGCGGAGCCATCCAATGGTGTACGATTGTGGGTGTGGTGTTGTTGGCAGGGCAAGGCACTTGATGACCTCTGCTAAGATGAGGTTCTTCTGGCTATCGCTATCAACAATGAAGTGCATCAGGGTGCCTTTAACCCACATCAGTGAATGGAAGAGGTGCTCTCCTTATTCTACTAGATCGTCTGGTTCACCAGGCTGGAGCTTGGTGGTAGAAACGGTGGAACTGGGTTCCACTTCAGTGATCCATATTCCCCTTTCTAGTTCTGTCTCAAAGTCATAATCTGCATTTGATTCAGAGGCTTTCACTTTGGACAACAACGACTTCTTTGAGCGACAGTCAACAGTGTTATGCAAAGGGATCTTATGGAAGTCACACCACTTCCAAGTATATTTCTTTGTCTTTCTGGTGTCCTTCTTTGCTTACGGATTGGAACGTTTGTCCCGATACTATCCATATTTTATTTGTCCTTTTTTCGGTGGGTTGGGGCTTCCCTTTCTTGGCTTTTGTTGTGAGGGGTTCCCATGCCCAAATTGTCGCATCTTTTGTTTGAGCTTCTGCTCGATTTTGATAGCATATTAGTAGGCCACGCCCAAGGATGAGATGTCAAAAAATTCCATTTCAGTATGGATGTATCTATGCAGAGCACCATGATACTTGAGCACTAGATGTCACTCTGAACCTTTGATACCCAACTTGGTGCGCAAGGTATGGAAGATATTTGTGAAATCTGGCATTGCTTGGTCTCTTTCTTGCCGTAGTGTGGTCCATTTGGTATACAGGTCGTCATAACTTCCAAAAAGGTAGTATTGTTCCTTAATATCATCCCTGAAGGATTCCCAGGAGGCCTTGACTGAAAATAATGAGGTTTCCTCTATTTTCTTTTGCTCACAGAAATTTTCCCACCAATCTTTGACATGGGGAACAACTTTGAGGAGCGCAAAAGTAATTTTTTCTTTATTCGAAAAGTTATGGATAGAATAATACCCTTCTATTAGATTCAACCACTTGTCTACAACATATGTGTCTATCTGACCTTCAAATATAGGAATATAGAATTTTATTTGTACCTTGAAGGGGGTGGCACCTCTATTCGAAGAAGATGCATCGCCTGTTGGTAGCTGCCGAAGGATTTGCACGAAACTATCCATCATCTTGTTATTTTGTTGTGTGAGGGATTCGTTAATAAACAGTTTGAAAGGATCTCATGTCCTATCATATTTCTTTTCTCCTACCATGGGAGGTCGCTTGGGCATGTGAGAGCTTCTTTCCTCAAGAGAAACAATCTCGAGACCCAACTCTTTGTACTCCGACCTCGTTGGGGACATGCATTAAGATGACAAGGAGCATACCGCTTTGATACCACTGATCAAAATTTTATGAGAAGAACAAAATGAATAAAGATTATTAAAAGGTGCTCAACAGAAAATAACATAGATACAATAAAACTGGTTTTCTATTCAATAACGAAATAAGTTGAAACTGTAAAATGCAACGGAAACAAGCTTGCTGGAATTGTGGCGGCTTATCTCTGAGACAAGATGTGATGGTAGCGCGCATTCATGAGAAGAAGGTTACAATGAGGCTATGAAGGAATTTTTAAAATAAGAAAGAATTCAAAAAAACCTAGACATCCATAAACCTAACCCTAGGAGATGAAGTGCCAAAAGTCATGTGGACCTCATTTGAGTAAGTTAGTACATCAACTTCGCGGAGTCGTAACGTTTGCATACGATATCTGTTTTATGCGTGTGATAGCTCGTTGGAAAGGTATCATTGAGGAGATTCATTTTTGGGGCTCAATCATGCCAATGGTAATAATTTAGGATCTTGATCCTGAAAAAACTTCGTTTAGGCCCTCAAAATGGCCCCGAAAGTTAAAACTGCTAAAAATAGTAAATTGCCAAAATTGTCAGAAAACTGTTTTGAGCCAGTTGGAAAATGTGGGTGTCCATCGATATCCATCTAGATAGATCCTCCCTCCTTATCAATAAATGGTCTCCATTGCATTGATTTCCCCCATCAGATGAGGAAATTTCTGCTGAACTTGGCTGCGGGTGAGCTACATGCCTTGCTGCAGGAGCTATCCTGCTTTGACGACTCAATAAAGATGGATCCTTTGTTATCGAGTGCCCTTGATTTTTCTCTCCAAAATATAATCATTGGATGCTTTTTCTATGTAGTCAAGGTTGAGCTTTGTTGGTGTCAACTATTCTGCTACTTCTGGGGTGTCTAATAATGGTGGGAAATAAGGGTGAAGGAGATCCACATTGAACACTGGGTGCAGGCCAAGGAAAGGAAGAATGTTGAGCTCAAAAGAATTATCCCCCATAGCCTTGGTAATAGTGTAAAATCTATAACGGAGTGGGAAAAGGTTCCGATGGGGTCATGTAAGGTGTTCTTTCTGCAAGTGTAACCAAACTTTGTCACCCACTTGAAACTTATGTGGCACCCGATGTTGATCACTGCATTGTTTGTACTTGTCATTGGACTTCTGTAGGATTTCCTGAACCTACTGGCAGATCTACTGGATCCGCTCAATGAACCAGGTGGCTATGTCAGCTTCAGTTGGAGCAGGAGATGAGTCGGTTGAGGTGACCACAAGGGGAAGTGAAACATCTATGGAACCCAATGGTTGGAATCCCAACCCCACTTGAAAGGGGTTGTGGACGGTTGATCTATGCAGGGATCGGTTGTAGCTATGTTGGACATAGGGAAGGATCACATCCCATGTACGAGGGTGATTTCAATTATACATGCGAAGGATATGCACAATCATTCGATTTAAAACCTTGGTTTGGCCATCTCTCTGGGGGTAGAAGGTCATGGATTTGGTGAGCTTGGTGTCCAACAGTGACCAGAGGCTCGACCAGAATGTGCTGAGAATTCGACTATCTCGATCTGAGACAATGGTTTGTGGGATTCCAAAATGTACCTAGACTCGTTCAAAGAAGATCTTAGCAGTGGCCTCTACTATGATGCTCTTCTTGAAGGCAACCAAAATCGCCATCTTAGAGAAGTGATCAACAACCACAAAAACATAGTCATTTCCCCGCTTGGTGAATGGGAGGCCCGACATGTAGTTCATTGAGATGGATTCCCATGGCCCATCAGGAGTGGGAAGAGGGGTGTATAGTCCTTATTTATTAATGGTCAAATTGGCAATAGCACAGGCACTGTAGGACCTGATATACTTATTGACCTCCTGTCAAAGTTTCATCCAGTAGAAATGTTTCTGTAGCATCACCACTATCTTTTTGACACCTAAGTGTCCTGGCACCCAACTGTAGTGGGCTTCCCAGATCAGCTTCACTCGCTCACTTGATGGAACATAGATATGGCCCAAACAACACAACAACCCATCCTGAAGATGGAAATTATCAACAACTGTGTTTGCACCCAACATTTGTTAGGTGGTGGTGAAGTCAAAGTTTGTCTCATAGTGTTGGGGCCATCTAGATGTCTCATGGCCGCAAGAGTCTAGCACCGTGGTGAGTGCCGCGACTGGCAGTCTGCTGAGTCAATCAACAATGGGATTGGTGCTTCATGTTTTATACTTGATGTTGAGGTGGGATTGCTGCAAGTATGTGGACCACTTTTGATGGCGATCATTCTGCAATTTTCCCTATGGCTGCATGAAATGCAGTGGCTTATGATCAGTGTGGATGATTGTCTCCTTCCTAATAATGTAATGTCTCCACTGGCGGCATGCTTGCACAATGGAGTATATTTATTTGTCGTAAGTAGGGTACTTACGGACAGTATCTGATAGTGTCTTACTATGATAGGCCATGGGGTGCCCATACTGAGTGAGAACAACACCCACAACATAGTTTGAATCATCTGTCTTGATCTCAAAAGGATGCTGCAAGTTTGGTAGTGAAAGTATTGGGGCTGAGCACAAGCTTTGAGGAACGCAAAAGTAATTTTTTCTTTATTAGAAAATTTATGGATAGAAAAATACAATTCTAGTAGATTCAACCACTTGTCTATAGGATCTGCATCTATCTAACCTTTAAATATAGAAATATCGATGTTTATTTGTACCTTGAAGGGGGTGGTGCCTCCGTTCGAAGAAGATGCATCACCTGTTGGTAGCCGCCGAAGGATTTGCATGAAACTATCCATCATCTCGTTCCTCTATTGCGTGAGGGCTTTCTCAATCAACATTTTGAAAGGATCTCCTGTCCTATCATCTTTCTTTTCTCCTACCATGGGAGGTCGCTTGGGCATGAAATAGCTTCTTTCCTCAAGAGAAATAAGCTCGAGACCCAACTCTTTGTACTCCGACCTTGTTGGGGACATGCATTAAGACTTCAAGGAGCAAACCGCTCTGATACCACTGAAAAGGACTTTATGAGAAGAAAAAAATGAATATAGATTATTAATAGGTTCTTAACACAAAATAACAGAGATACATTAAAATTGGTTTTCTATTCAATAACAAAATAAGCTGAAACTATAAAATGCAGTGGAAACAAGCTTGATGGAATGATGACGACTTATCTCTGAGAAGAGATGTGATGGTAGCGCACAGTCGCAAGAGGAATGTTACAATGAGGCTCTAAAGGCCTTTTTACAATAAGTGAGAATTCCAAAAACCATTGACATCCAAAAACCTAACCCTAGGAGATGAAGCACCAAAAGTCATGTGGGCCCCATTTGGGTAAGTTAGTACATCAAGTTCCTGGGATCGTAATGTTTGCATATGATCTCCGTTTTAGGCGTGTGATAGACCATTGGAAAGGATTCATTGAGGAGATTCATTTTGGGGGATCAATCATGCATTCTAATATCATTGAGGAGATCGATCCTGAAAAACCTTCATTTAGGTCCTCAAAATGGCCCCTGAAGTTAAAACTGCTAAAAATAGTAAATTGCGAAAATTGTCAGAAAATTGTTTTGAGCCAGTTGGAAAAGATGGGTAGCCACCGATATCCATATGGATCAATCCTCCCTCCTTAGGAAGCAATGGTCTCCATTGTTTTGAGTTCCCCCATCAAATGAGAAAATTTATGTTGAACTTGGCCCTGGGTGAGCAACTTGCCTTGGTGTAGGAGATGCCCTGCTTTGACGACTCGATAAAGTTGGATCCTTTGTTGTCGAGTTCCCTTGATCTGTCTATCCACAATATGATCATTGGATTTCTGTTGTATGTAGTCAGGGTTGATCTCTATTGGTTTCAGTTGTTCTGCTACTTCTGAGGTGTCCAATAATGGTGGGAAATAAGGATGAAGGAGATCCACGTTGAACACTGGGTACAGGCCAAGGAAAGGATGAATGTTGAGCCCAAAAGAATTATCCCCCACAGCCTTGGTGATAGTGTACGAACCATAATGGAGTGGTTGAAGCTTCCAATAGGGTCCCGTAAGGCATTCCTTTTGCAAGTGAAACCAAACTTTGTCGCCCATCTGAAACTTATGTGGCACCCGATGTTGATCATGGTGTTTTTGTACTTGTCATTGGACTTTTGTAGGATATCCTGAACCTGTTGGTAGATGTGTTAGATCTGTTCAATGAATTGGGTGGATTTGTCAGCTTCAGTTGGAGTAGGAGATGAGTCGGTCGAGGTGACCACAAGGGGAAGTGCAACATCTATGGAACCCAATGGTTGGAATCCCAACCCCACTTGAAAGGGTTTTTGGCCAGTTGAGCTATGAAGGGCTCGATTGTAGCTATGATGGACATAGGGAAGTATCTCATCCCATGTGCGAGGGTGATTTCAATTATACATGTGAAGGATATGCAAAATCATTCGATTTACAACTTCGGTTTGGCCATCTGTCTCGGGTGGAAGGTCGTGGATTGTTAGAAAAACAGGACCGCGGAGCAATAAAATAAAACAAATGTAGAAACAAAACACAGAAGACACACAATACAAGAGAGACATGGATTTACGGGGTTCACCCAGTGTGGGCTACGTACACCAGAGAAATTGTTAGGTCCTTCCTTTATTATTATCCAACAAATGAAGGGATACAACCTACAGCAAAACCCGTTGTAAGTTCCTCTTCTTTCTCTCACCGTCTCCTCTCTCAGAATACAATATTCACCATCATCCATAGCCGCAATACATTTCCCTCATAAAATAGGGTTGTCTTCTAGGGAAAAAAACCCTAACATAATCTCTATTGTTAGATCTGTGACCTTATAATGAACGGTCCAGATTTACAATGAAATTACAATATACTTTTACAAGGTAATTTTTGCTTCGGGGGATTCTCCCCCGAACCCCCGCTGGGGGCCCACTTTCCCCCAGACCCCCCAGCCGGGGGGATAGCCCCCCCAGACCTCGCAGAGGGGGTACCCCCCTCTGCACTCCCCTGCTTGGAAGATTGTACATACTTATGGGGTGTAAATACTTCATGGGGTATTAACACGGTTGAAATAAAGGACCTCTAAATCAGGAATATAATCAAGCTCCACAACCAACAATCTCCCACTTGGAGACTGATCTCAACAACTCCACCGCTGTTGTATATGCTGGACTCTCAACCTTCTTGGACCTAGAAAATTTCTCATCTTCATCTTCATTCTTGAAGACCAACTAAAACTGAGCAAGAACTCAGTTTCTCCCTGGTTACTCCCTTTGTTAACATGTCTGCAGGATTTTGGCTAGTGTGTATCTTTTCCAACTTCAATTGTCCATCTTCCAAGGAGGATCGTATGAAGTGGTACCTCAACTATATATTCTTAGTCTTCGAATGGAAGGCTGAGTTCTTTGTAATGTGAATGGCACTCTGACTGTCATAGTACAACATGTTGTTCTCCTGCTTCTTTCCTAATTCCTCCATAAACCTTTGTAACCAAATCATCTCTTTACTAACCTCTGTAGCAGCAACATACTCTGCCTCTGTTGTTGAAAGTGAAACAACCTTTTTCATTTTCGAAATCCAACTTACTGTTGTTCCACCTATAGTAAAAACATACCTTGTGGTTCTCCTCCTGCTGTCTTTATCACCTACCATATTTGAATCAACATATCCCTGTAGAAAAGTGTCTGAACTGTCAAAACACAATGCATGTGTAGTAGTACCTCTCAAATACCTGAGAATCCACTTTACTGCCTCCCAATGTTATTTACTTGGATTGTTCATATACCTGCTCACAACTCCCACTGCATGTGCAATATCTGGTCTTGTGCAAACCATTGCATACATCAAGCTGCCAACTGCTGATGAATATGGGACCCTGGACATGTATTCTATCTCCTCCTGTTTCTTGGGACACATTTCCTTAGTTAATTTGAAATGGCTGGCCAAAGGTGTACTAACTGGTTTTTCATTCTACATTCTAAACCTCTCCAACACCTTGTCTATGTAGTCACCCTGAGACAATGTCAGTTTGCAATTTTTCATGTCTCTTGTTATTCTCATACCAAGGATTTTCTTTGCAGCACCCAAATCCTTCATCGCAAATGAATTGGCTAATTTCTTCTTGAGCACATTTATATCCTTCATATTAGACCATGCAACAAGCATGTCATCTACATACAATAGCAAGATAATATAGCTTCCATTTTCTAGCCTTTTAAAATAAACACAATGATCAGAATGGCATCTATTATAAGCCTGTTCTGTCATAAACCTGTCAAACTTCAGATACCACTGCCTTGGATCTTTCTTTAGGCCATATAAGCGCTTCTTCAACCTGCATACCAAATTCTCTTTCCCTTTGACCTCATACCCCTGTGGCTGCTGCATATAAATCTCTTCCTCCAATTCCCCATGGAGAAAAGTTATTTTTACATCTAACTATTCAAGATGCAAATATTCTACTACCACAAGACTTAAAATAGTCCTAATTGAAGTCATTTTAACAACAGGATAAAATATTTCATCAAAATCTATACCTTTCTTTTATGCAAACCCCTTTACAGCAAGTCTAGCCTTGTACCTCTTTTCTCCTCCATCTTCTTCCTTCAACTTGTAAACCCATTTATTCTGCAATGCTCTTTTTCCTGTAGGCAACTGAACCAAGTCCCAAGTCTGGTTATTCGCTAAGGAATCTATTTCCTCTTTGATGCCTTGCTCCCACTTGTTTTTGGTGTCTACTTGCATTGCCTCTTCATAACATTCTAGTTCACTAGAATCAATCAACAATAAATAATATAATGAAGGAGAGTATCGTTCAAGGGGTATAATTAACCTAGTAGATCTTCTAACAACACTTGCAGGTGTTTGAGGTACTTGCTGCTCCTGTTGTTGTACATTTTGATTTTTAGGTTCCTTTGGAATTTCTTTTTCAGTGATCTCATCAAGCACTATGTATTCTTGTTTTTTTGTTTCCTGTTTCTTTCCCTGCAATTGATCTTTGTACATGAACTTTTCATTGAATATGACATCTCTACTCCTAATGATTTTTTTATTTTCATAATCCCATAAGTGATAACCAAAATCATTAACACCATATCCAATAAAGGTACACTTCTTGGATTTTGCCTCAAGCTTTATTCTATTTTCTTTATCAATATGGACAAATGCTTCACAACCGAAAGTTTTCAAAAAATAATAGTTTACCTTTTTTCCTGTCCATTCCTCCT
>ML800981.1:88885-101645 GCA_009831015.1 Picea engelmannii | reverse complement strand
GTAGAAGCTAAAGATATAGAAGAGTCAGTATTACCAGTACATAGATACAATGTACCTACCTTCTCTCCTTTCGCTATCACCAATGATCCTTTGATGACCTTCCACGTCTTATCTGTAAATATGGATATACAACCTTCACTTGCCAACTGCCCTATTGAATTCATATTTTTACTTAAATCTAGAACATGTTTTACCTCTTTCAACAACCATTGGTTTCCATTTCGTTGCTTTATTTTTACCTTTCCCATTCCAACAATTTTGCATGGTTTATCATCACCCAAATGAACCTGTCCAAAATCACCTTGAACATAATATAGAAAATGTTTCCTATGGGGTGTGGCATGAAATGAAGCTCTTGAATCTACTACCCAAGACTCAGAAATATTATCTACAGAAAGAATCAAAGCATCTTGTAACACATCACCTGTTACATTTGCTTCCTGATTTCTCTCCTGTTGTCCATCTCTTTGTTTCTTCCCACAATTCCAACACTCTATCTTTCCAAGTCTGGATTTGGATCTGCCCTTCCTAGAATTCCCATGGTTCCCTGAGCCCTTTCCTCTATCCTTTTGTCATCCCCTGTTCTCCATGTTCAACGCATTACCTGATGTCTCACCTGTTCTTTTTTGTTGCATTTCCTCACTAAGGATAACACCAATAACATCATCAAATTTTAAAGTATTTGAACCAGAGACAAAGTTACTTATAGCCATGACCAAGCCATTCCAACTTTCTAGCAATGAGCACAAGATTAGAAGATCCCTAACCTCATCATCAAAGTCCACTTTTACAAAACTTAGTTGATTAGTAATCGTATTAAATTCATTCAAATGATCTGCAACAGACCCACCTTCCGACATATTCATATTAAATAATCTCTTCATTAGAAATACCTTATTGGACACCGAGGGTTTTTAATACAATTTGGCCAATGCATCCATCAAACCCTTCGTTGTCTTTTCTTTCAAGATATTGAAAGCCACCGATGCTTCCAGGCTCAGCCGTATCGTTCCTAGAGCCTTTCTATCAAGAATCTCCCATTCTTCATCCTTCATGGCCACCGAATTCTTTGCTACTCCGCTCAATGGTAGGAATAGATCCTTTTGATATAAATAATCTTCCATCTGCATCTTCCATAACTGGTAGTTTTGGCCATTAAATTTCTCGACCCTAAACTTTCCATCTTCTGACATTGCTCCCACTCGAACCAGGAACCCTCTTTTCCTACGAGTTACCTTACGCTCTGATACCAGTTGTTAGAAAAACAGTACCGTGGAGCAATAAAATATAACAAATGCAGAAACAAAACACAGAAGACACATAATACAAGAGAGACACAGATTTACATGGTTCACCCAATGTGGGCTACGTCCACCAGAGAAATTTCCAGGTCCTTCCTTTATTATTATCCAACAAATGAAGGAATACAACCTACAACAAAACCCATTGTAACTTCCTCTTCTTTCTCTCACAGACTCCTCTCTCAGAATACAATATTCACCATCATCCATAGCCGCAATACATTTCCCTCATAAAAGAGGGTTGTCTTCTAGGGAAAAAAACCCTAACATAATCTCTACCGTTAGATCTGTGACCTTATAATGAATGGTCTAGGTTTACAATGAAATTACAATATACTTTTACAAGGAAATTTTTGCTTCGGTGGATTTTCCCCTGAACCCCCACTGGGGGCCCGCTTGCCCCCAGACCCCCCAGCCGGGGGGATAGCCGCCCCAGACCCCGCAGAGGGGTACCCCCCTCTACACTCCCCTGCGTGGAAAAGTGTACATACTTATGGGGTGTAAATACTTCATGGGTTATAAACACGGATGAAAGAAAGGACCTCTGAATCAGGAAGATAATCAGGCTCCATAACCAACATGGATTTGGTGAGCTTCGTGTCCAATAGTGACCAGAGGCTCAACAAGAATGTGTTGAGAAATCGACTATCCCAATCTGAGACAATTCTTTGTTGGATTCCAAAATGTACCCAGACTCGTTCAAAGAAGAGATTGGTAGTGGCCTCTATTGTGATGCTCTTCTTGCAGGCAACCAGAATCACCATCTTAGACAAGCGATCAACAACCACAAAAACACAGTCATTTCCCTGCTTTATGGATGGGAGGCCTAACATGTAGTCCATTGAGATGGATTCCCATGGCCTATCAGGAGTGGGAAGAGGGGTGTACATGATCGATTTCTTATTGGTCGGTTTGGAAATAGTGCAGGCAGTGCAGGACCTGATATACTTTCTAACCTCTTGTCAAATTTTTAGCCAGTAGAAATTTTTCTGTAACATCACCACTATCTTGTCAACACTGAAGTGTCCTGCCACCCGACTATAGTGTTCTTCCCAGATCAGCTTCACTCGCTCACTTGATGGAACACAGATATGGCCCATACGACACAACAACCCATCCTGAAGATGGAAATTATCGAAAACTATGTTTTCACCCAACATTTGGTAGGTGGTGGCGAAGTCAGGGTCTGTCTCATAGAGTTGGGGGCATCCAGATGTCTCATGGCCATAAAATTCTAGCACCGTGGTGAGTGCCACGACTGGTGGTCTGTTGAGGCAATGAGAGACGTGATTGGTGCTTCATGTTTTATACTTGATGTTGCGGTGGAATTGCTGCAAGTATGTGGACCACTTTTGATGGAAATCATTATGCAATTTTCCCTATGCCTACATGAACTCCAGTGGCTTATGATGAGTGTGGATTACTGTCTCCTTCCCAAGAATGTACTGTCTCCACTGGTGGAATGCTTTCACAATGGAGTACATTTCTTTGTCATAATTAGGGAACTTACGAACAATATCTGATAGTGTCTCACTATGATAGGCCATGGGGTGGATGCGCTAAGTGAGAATGACACCCACAACATAGTCTGAAGAATTTCTATCGATCTCAAAAGGATGTTGCAGGTCTGGTAGTGAAAGTATTGGGGATGGGCACACGCGCTACTTCAAATCATTAAACGCTTGTTGTTGGGACTGGCCCCACACAAATTTCTCCTTACCACCACCCCTGTTTATTTGGCTGAGGGCCCATGCAATATGGGAGAAACCCAACATGAACCTGCGGTAGAAATTGGCAAGGCCCAAGAAGCTCTGAATCTTAGTGAGTGTTGCTCGGGCTGGCCATTCATGGATGACTTGGATCTTGGCTAGATCCACATGTACTCCATGCTGATCAATGATGTAGCCCAGGTAATGGAACATGTCCATGCCGAAGAATCATTTTTCCAAGTTGGAGTATAACTTGTGTTGTTGCAGGGTGTGCAGAACCTGTTGAATATGCTGCAAGTGTTCAACCCAAGTATTAATGTAAATTAGAATGTCATCAAGATACACCACTACAAAAGTATTGGTGAATGGTCACAGGATATCATCCATCATCCTCATGAAAGTGGATAGAGTATTTGTCAAACCAAAGGGCATGACCAACCTTTAAAAAAGGCCTTCCTTTGACTTGAAGGTGGTCTTCCATACATCTATCTATTCTATCAGGACCTGGTGGTAGCTAGACTTTAGATCATTCTTATTGAAGTATTTGTCCCCCGTGAGTTGATCAAGGAGGTCATTGATTTGGAGAATTGGGTACCAGTTTCTGACTGTGATTTTGTTCATATCCTGGTAATTAATACAGAGTCACCAGGTCCCATCTTTCTTCTGTACCAGCATGATTGGGCTCCTGCAAGGTGATGAGTTGGGGTGGATGTGCCCCTTGTGGAGCAGTTCTTGGATCTATCACTTGATCTCCTCATTCTCTAACAAAGAGAGATGATAGACTGGCCCATTGGGTAGCGGTGTGTTAGGGGTCAGATCGATTGGGTGCTTGACCTGGCAGTGCAAAGGTACCCTTGTAGGTGAGGAGAAGATATCTCAGTATTCTTCCACGACCTTATCTACTTGCTTCTACTGTGTGGAGAGGTTATCCGCAGAGACCCTGGATGTGGCTGTGATCTTTCTCTTATTCTGAGAGCGAATCATGAAGAAGAAAAACTTCCCCATTTAAGAGACGACCTTCCTGCATTGCTTAGTAGAGATCAAGGAAATAACACTAGGTGGGATTGCCTTGGGTATCCTATATAATTTCCTGTTCAAAATAATAATAACACTACAAGGACTAGACTCATATACAACATGATGTTTCCATAAATAAGGTTGGTCCAAAATAACATCACAAACTTCGAGAGGAGAAACATCACACAATACCTCGTCTTTGAAGGGATTGATGTCATACGACAGTCGACACTGTTGGCTGACACGAAGATCGCTTCCTTGGCAGAGCCATCCAATGGTGTACAGTTGTGGGTGCGACATTGTTGGCAGGGCCAACCACTTGATGACCTCTGTTGAGATTTGATTCCTCTAACTACCGCTATCAACGACAAAGTGTAGTGGGGTGCCTTTTACCCACATCTATGAATGGAAGAGGCACTCTCCTTCTTCTGGCTCATCTGGTTCACCAGGCTAGAGCTTGGTGGTAGCAATAGTGGCACTGGGTTCCACATCAATTATCTGTCTTCCCCTTTTTGGTTCTATCTCAGAGTCATAATCTGCATCTGATTTAGAGGCTTTCACTTCGACCACCAGTGACTGCTTTGAGTGGCATTCAACAGGGTTATTCCAAGGGCTCTTATGGAAGTCACACCACTTCTCAGTATATTTCTTTGTATTTTCGGTGTCCTTCTTTTCTTACGGCTTGGACTAATTGTCTTGATACTATCCATATTTTCTTTGTCCCTTGTTTGGTGGGTTGGGGCCACCCTTTCCTGGATTTCATTGTGAGGGTTTCCCAGGCCCAAATTGTCGCATCTTTTGTTTGAGCTTCTGCTCAATTTTGATGGCATATCGGTAGGTCGCGCCCAAGGATGAGATGTCTAGAAATTCCATTTCAGTCTAGATGTATCTATGTAGAGTACCGAGATACTTGAGCACTAGAGGTCGCTTCGAATCTTTGATACCCAACTTAGTGCGCAAGGTATCGAAGATATTTGTGAAATCTGGCACTGCTTGGTCTCTTTCTTGTTGCAGTGTGGTCCATTTGGTATACAGGTCATCATAACTTCCCATAGGGTAGTATTGTTCCTTAATAGCATCCCTGAAGGATTCCCAGGTGGCCGTGACTAAAAATAATGAGGTTTCCTTTGTTTCCTTTTGCTCACAGAAAGTTTCCCACCAATCTTTGACACGAGGAACGACTTTGAGGAGCGTAAAAGTAATATTCTCTTTATTTGAAAAGTTATGGACAGAAAAATACCCTTCTAGTAGATTCAACCACTTATCTACAACATATGCATCTATCCAAACTTCAAATATAGTAATATTAAATTTTATTTATAACTTGAAGGGGGCAACGCCTCCTTTCGAAGAAGATGCGTCGTCTGTTGGTAGCCACTGAAGGATTTGCGCAAAACTATCCATCATCTCGTTCCTCTATTGTGTGAGGGCTTCCTCAATCAAAAATTTGAAAGGATATCCTATCCCATCATATTTATTTTCTCCTGCCATGGGAGGTCTCTTGGGCATGCAAGAGCTTCATTCCTAAAGAGAAACAAGCTCGAGACCTAACTCTTTGTACTCCGACCTCGTTGGGGACATGCATTAAGACGACAAGGAGCAGACCGCTCTGATACCACTGATCCATATTTTATGAGCAGAATGAAATGAATACAGATTATTAATAGGTTCTTAACACAAAATAATAGAGATACAGTAAAATTGGTTTTCTATTCAATAACGAAATAAGATGAAACTGTAAAATGCAGCGGAAACAAGCTTGTTGGAATGGTGGTGGTTTATCTCTGAGAAGAGATGTGACGACAACACACATTTGCAAGAATAAGGTTACAATGAGGCTCTGAAGGCCTATTTACAATAGGAAAGAATTCCAAAAACTCTATACATCCAAAAACCTAACCCTAGGAGATGAAGTGCCAAAAGTCATGTGGGCCCTGTTTGGGTAATTTAGTACATCAACTTCCCGGGGTCGTAACTTTTGCATACGATCTTCGTTTTAGGCATGTGATAGCCCATTGGAAATGTATCATTGTGGAGATTAATTTTGTGGGATTAATCATGCCTTCATCCATGATGAAGGAGCTTGATAACGAAAAACCTTCATTTAGGCCCTCAAAATGGCCCCGAAAGTTAAAACTGCTAAAAATAGTAAATTGCCAAAATTGTCAGAAAATTGTTTTGAGCTAGTTGGAAAAGGTAGGTGGCCACCGATATCCATATGGATCAATCCTCTCTCATTAGGAATCAATGGTCTCCATTACATTGAGGTCCCCCATCAAATGAGGAAATTTCTGCTGAACTTGGCCCTGGGTGAGCCACTTGCCTTGGTGCAGGAGCTTCCCTGCTTTAATGACTCGATAAATCTGGATCCTTTGTTGTCGAGTACCCTTGATCTGTTTGTCCACGATATGATCATTGGATGCCTGTTGTATGTAGTTGAGGTTGATCTCTTTTGGTGTCAATTGTTCTGCTACTTTTGAGGTGTCCAATAATTGTGGGAAATAAGGGTGAAGGAGATCCATGTTGAACACTAGATGCAGGCCAAGGAAAGGAGGAATGTTGAGCTCAAAATCATTATCCCCCACAACCTTAGTGATAGTGTATGACCCATAACAAAGTAGGTGAAGCTTTTGATGGGGTCCTGGAAGGCGTTCTTTCTGCAAGTGCAACCAAACTTTGTCTCCCACTTTAAACTTATGTGGCACCCGATCTTGATCACGACATTGTTTGTACTTGTCATTGAACTTCTGTAGGATATCCTGAACCTATTGGTGGATGTGTTGGATCTACTCAATGAACTGGGTGGATTTTTCAGCTTCAGTTGGAGCAGGAGATGAGTTGGTCGAGGTGATCGCAAGGGGAAGTGCAACATCTATGGAACCCAATGGTTGGAATCCCAACCCTACTTGAAAGAGGATGTGGCCGGTTGAGCTTTACAGGGCTCGGTTGTAGCTATGCTAGACATAGGGAAGGATCTCATCCCATTTTCAAGGGTTCTTTCAATTATACATGCGAAGGATATGCACAATCATTTGATTTACAACCTTGGTTTGGCCATTTGTCTGGGGGTGGAAGGTCGTGGATTTGGTGAGCTTGGTGTCCAGCAGTGACCAGAGGCTCGACCAAAATGTGTTGAGAAATTGACTATCCCGATCTGAGACAATGGTTTGTGGGATTCCAAAATGTACTCAAACTCATTCAAAGAAGAGCTTGGACATGGCCTCTGTTGTGCTACTCTTCTTGCAGGCAACCAGAATCGCCATCTTAGAGAAGCGATCAACAACCACAAAAACATAGTCATTTCCTTGCTTGGTGGATGGGAGGCCTGACATGTAGTCCATTGAGATGGATTCCCATGGCCTGTCAGGAGTGGGAAGAGGGGTGTACAGGCCCTGTTTCTTAGTGGTCAGTTTGGAAATAGTGTAGGCAGTGCAGGACTTGATATACTTGGTGACCTCCTGTCGAAGTTTCGACCAGTAGAAATATTTTTGTTACATCGCCACTATCTTTTCGACGCTGAAGTGTCTTGCCACTCGAATGTAGTGGGATTCCCAGATCAACTTCACTCACTCACTTGATGGAACACAGATATGGCCCAGACGACACAACAACCCATCCTGAAGATGGAAATTATCAACAACTGCATTCGCACCCAAAATGTTTTAGGTAGTGGTGAAGTCAGTGTCTATCTCATAGAGTTGGGGCCATCCATATGTCTCATGGCCGCAAGAGTATATCACTGTGGTGAGTGACGTGACTGGCAGTCTGCTGAGGCAATCAGTGACACAATTGGTGCTTCTTGTTTTATACTTGATGTTGAGGTGGAATTGTTTCAGGTATGTGAACCACTTTTGATGATGGTCATTCTGCAATTTTCCCTATGTCTGCATGAACTGCAATGGCTTATGATAATTATGGATGGTTGTCTCCTTCCCAAGAATGTAATGTCTCCATTGGTAGCATGCTTGCAAAATGGAGTAAATTTCTTTATCGTAAGTAGGGTACTTACAGACAGTATCTGACTGTGTCTCACTATGATAGGCCACGAGGTGGTCGTGCTGAGTTAGAATGGCACCACAAAATAGTCTGAAGCATCTGTCTCAATCTCAAAAGGATGTTGCGGGTATGTTAGTGAAAGTACTGGGGATGAGCACAGGTGTTGCTTCAAATCATCGAACACTTGTTGTTGGGACCAACCTCACGCAAATTTCTCCTTACCACCATCGTTGTTTATTTGGTTGAGGGACCATGCAATATGGGAGAAACCCAACACGAACCTGTGGTAGAAATTGGCAAGGCCCAAGAAGCTCCGAAGCTCAGTGAGTTTTGTTGGGGCTGGCCAGTCATGGATGACTTAGATCTTGGCTGGATCCACATGTACACCATGTTGATCAATGATGTAGCCCAGGTAATGGACCCTGTCCATACCGAAGGATTATTTTTCCAAGTTGGCGTATAGATTGTGTTGTCGCAAGGTGTGCAGAACCTGTTGAATATGTTGCAAGTGTTCGACCCAAGTCTTGCTGTAAATTAGAATGTCATCCAGATACACCACTACAAAAGTATTGGTGAATTGTCATAGGATATATTCCATCATCCTCATGAAAGTGGCTGGAGCGTTTTTCAAACCAAAGCGCATGACCAACCATTCAAAAAGGCCTTCCTATGACTTGAAGGCAGTATTCCATACATTTGTTTGTTCTATAGGGACCTGATGGTAGATAGACTTCAGATCAATATTACTGAAGTATTTGGCCCCCGTGAGTTGATCAAGGAGGTCATCGATTCATGGAATTGGGTACTGGTTTCTGGCTTTGATTTTATTCAGATCCCGATAATCAATACAAAGTCTCCAGGTCCCAACTTTCTTATGTACCAGCATGATTGGGCTCCTGCAAGGTGATGAGCTGGGGCAGATGTGCCCCTTGTGGATCAGTTCTTGGATATATCGCTTGATCTCCTCATTCTCTAACAAAGAGCGATGATCGACTGGCCCATTGGGTAGTGGTGAGATGGGGGTTAGATTGATGGGGTGCTTGACTTGGAAGTGCAGAGGTACCCCTGTAGGTGAGGAGAAGAAATATGAGTATTCTTCCATGACCTTATCTACTTGCTTCTACTATGTGGAGAGGTTAGCTGCAGAGACCCTGGATGTGGCTCTGATCTTTTGCTTATTCTGAGAATGAATCATGAAGAAGACAAACTTCCCCATCTAAGAGATGACCTTCCTGCATTGCTTAGCAGAGATCAAGGAAAGAACACTAGGTGGGATTGCCTCAAGTATCCTGTACAATTTCCTGTTCAAAGTAATAATAACATTATGAGGCCTAGACTCATATGAAACATGATGTTTCCATAAATAAGGTTGGCCCAAAATAACATCACAAACTTCGAGAGGAGAAACATCACACAATACCTCATCTTTGAAGGGCTTGATGTCATATGATAGTTGACACTGTTGGCTGACGTGGAGATTGCTTCCTTGGCGGAGTCATCCAATGGTGTATGGTAGTGGGTGCAGCATTGTTGGCAGGTCCAACCACTTGACAACCTCTGCTGAGATGAGTTTCTTGTGGCTACCTCTATCAATGACGAAGTGCAACGGGGTGCCTTTTACCCACATCTATGAATGTAAGAGGCACTCTCCTTCTTCTGGCTTGTCTGGTTCACCAGGCTGGAGCTTGGTGGTAGTAACAGTGGCACTGGGTTACGTGTCAATGATCCATCTTCCCCTTTTTCATTCTGGCTCAGAGTCATAATTTGCATCTTATTCAGAGGGTTTCACTTCGGCCACCATCGACTGCTTTGAGTGGTAGTCAACAGTGTTATGCCAAGGGATCTTATGGAAGTCACACCACTTCCCGATATCTTTCTTTGTCTTTCCAGTGTCCTTATTTGCTTGCGACTTGGATTGGTTGTCTTGATACTATCCATATTTTATTTATCCTTTGTTTAGTGGGTTGGGGCCACCCTTTCCTGGGTTTTGTTGTGAGGGGTTCCCAGGCCCAAATTGTCGCGTCTTTTGTTTGAGATTTTGCTTGATTTTTACGGCATATCAGTAGGCCGTGCCCAAGGATGAGATGTTTAAAAATTCCATTTTGGTCTAGATGTATCTATGTAGAGAACCAGATGTTTCTCTGAATCTTTGATACCCAACTTGGTGCGCAAGGTATGGAAGATATTTGTGAAATCTGGCACTACTTGGTCTCTTTCTTGCCGCAGTGTGGTCCATTTTTTATACAGGTCGTCATAACTTATGATAGGGTAGTATTGTTCCTTAATAGAATCCCTAAAGGATTCCCACGTGGCCGTGAAGGGGGCGACACCTCCGTTCGAAGAATATGCATCGCCTGTTGGTAGTCGCCGAAGGATTTGCGCGAAACTATCCATCATCTCATTCCTCTGTTGCGTGAGGGATTCCTCAATCAACAGTTTGAAAGGATCTCCTGTCCCATCATATTTCTTTTCTCTTTCCATGGGAGGTCACTTGGGAATGCAAGAGCTTCTTTCCTCAAGAGAAACAAGATCGAGACCCAACTCTTTGTACTCTGACCTCGTTGGGGACATGCATTAAGACGATAAGGGGCATAATGCTTTGATACCACTGATATGGATTTTATGAGTAGAACAAAACGAATATAGATTATTAACAGATGCTTAACACAAAATAATAGAGATACAGTAAAACATATTTTCTATTCAATAACGAAGTAAGCTGAAACTGTAAAATGCAGGGGAAACAAGCTTGTTGGAATGGTGGCAGCTTATCTCTGAGAAGAGATGTGACGACAGTGTGCATTCAAAAGAAGAAGGTTACAATGAGGTTCTGAAGGAATTTTTAAAATAATAAAGAATTCCAAAAACCCTAGACATCCAAAAACCTAACCGTAGGATATGAAGCGCCAAAATTCATGTGGGCCCCATTTGGGTAAGTTAGTACATCAACTTCTCGGGGTCGTAACTTTTGCATATGATCTCCGTTTTAGGCGTGTGATAGCTTGTTGGAAAGGTATCATCGCGGAGATTCATTTTGGGTGGTCAATAATTATTTTGGATATAATTGAGGATATATATCCTAAAAATCCTTCATTTAGGCCCTCAAAATTTCCTTGGAAGTTAAAATTGCTAAAAATAGTAAATTGCCAAAATTGTCAGAAAACTGTTTTGAGCTAGTTGGAAAAGGTGGGTGGCCACCGATATCCAAATGGATCAATTCTCATTCCTTAGGAATCAATGGTCTCTATTGCATTGAGTTCCCCCATCATATGAGGAAATTTCTGTTGAACTTCGCCCCGGGTGAGCCACTTGCCTTGGTGCAGGAGCTTCCCTTATTTGACGACTCAATAAAGATCTATCCTTTGTTATCGAGTGCCCTTGATTTGTATATCCATAATATGATCATTGGATGCCTTTTGTATGCATTCGGGGTTGATCTCTGTTGGTCTCATCTTTTCTGCTACTTCTGAGGTGTCCAATAATGGTGGGAAATAAGGGCGAAGGAGATCCACGTTCAACATTGGGTGCAGGCCAAGGAAAGGAGGAATGTTGAGCTCAAAAGAATTATCCCCCAGAGCCTTGGTGATAGTGTACAACCCATAATAGAGTGGGAGAATATTTCGATGGGGTCCTGTAAGGCGTTCTTTCTGCAAGTGAAACCAAACTTTGTCGCCCACCTGAAACTTATGTGGCACCCGATGTTGACAATGGCACTGTTTGTACTTGTCATTGGACTTCTGTAGGATATCCTGAACCTGTTGGTGAATGTGCTGGATCCTCTCAATGAACTGGGTGGCTTTGTCAGCTTCAGTTGGAGCAGGAGATGAGTCGGTCGAGGTGACCGCAAGGGGAAGTGCAACATCTATGGAACCCAATGGTTGGAATCCAAACCCCACTTGAAAGGGGTTGTGGTTGGTTGAGCTATGCAGGGCTTAGTTGTAGCTATGTTGGACATAGGGAAGGCTCTCATCCCATGTGCGAGGGTGATTTGAATTATACATGTGAAGGATATGCACAATCATTTGATTTACAACCTCGGTTTGGCCATATGTTTGGGGGTGGAAGGCCATGGATTTGGTGATCTTGGTGTCTAGCAGTGACTAGAGGCTCGACTAGAATGTACTGAGAAATCGACTATCCCAATCTGAGAAAATAGTTTGTGGGATTCCAAAATGTACCCAGACTCATTCAAAGAAGAGCTTGGTAGTGGCCTCTACTATGATGCTCTTCTTGTCGGCAACCAGAATCGCCATCTTAGAGAAGTGATCAACAACCACAAAACACAGTCATTTCCCCACTTGGTGGATGGGAGGCCCGACATGTAGTCCATTGAGATGGATTCCCATGTCCTGTCAAGAGTGGGAAGAGGGGTGTACAGGCCGTTATTCTTAGTGGTTGGTTTGGAAATAGCACAGGCAGTGCAGGACCTAATATACTTGCTGACCTCTTATCGAAGTTTCAACCAGTAGAAAAGTTACTATAAGATCACCACTATCTTTTTGACGCTGAAGTGTCCTGCCACCTGACTGTAGTGGGCTTCCTAGATCAGCTTCGCTCACTTACTTGATGGAACACATATATGGCCCAGACGACACAACAACCAATCCTGAAGATGGAAATTATTGACAACTGCGTTTGCATCCAACATTTGGTAGGTGGTGGAGGAAGTTTTGGTGGATGACTTTGTGATATATTCTCCACTGTCACTTCTGTGACATATGGTATGTGTTATCACTC
>ML800981.1:18703-31776 GCA_009831015.1 Picea engelmannii | reverse complement strand
AAAAAAACAACAACAACAAATATTTTGACATATATATATATATATATAATCTACACAAAAAAACAACAACACTAGTTATAAATAAATAGACATAGATATATTTTGAAATATTCTGAACACTATACAAAAAAAAAAAAAATATTATCAAGCATCAACGCTCTATTGCTCCAGGAGAAAAATACTCATGAATAATCTTCCTCCAAAATCCTATGCCATTATCCTATGGTCAATTTCTTTGATATTGAATATAAAGCATAAGAATCTCAAGACACTGTGAGGTGATGGCTCCAGGCATTTGACTTCGCACTCCCGCATCAACACTATTGCCAACATAGCATAAAAATTTCAAAGTTGGGTGCGTCTTCAGAACTCTCCCTCCCTTCATCATTCCTCTCAAGATGATGTGACAGAGATCCTTCTTCCTCCCACTGTTTTGGCTGCTGACATAGCCTCCCTTTCCCAACACAAACTCACCACAAAGTCATCACACATGCAACAAGAAATTGTCACAAGTCACAACGCCTTTCATTGGGCGTTGAGCTGTGTGTTGTATAATAATGAGTAGCATAATGAACATCATCATGAGCAGCGCTAAGAAAATAATGAACACACAATAGTGCTGAGCAAATAATTCATGGGATCCTCCTTTGTGGCTTGGTACTTGGCCACATTGATCAAATAATTCCCCTTGTGGGCTCTGACTTGCGCTTGGTCACTTGGGAGTTGACTTTGGGATGCGTTGTGGCGAGGGGGAGCCATCTCGCAAGCTCCCCTTGGACCTTAATGCTTGGGCACTTTGTGTTGAGCCGTGCATTATGTGGTGACTAGAATTGGTCACCAACAAAGAGCTCCCCTTCTCATTTTCATAACTGCCTTCGTTTTTCTCTATATCTTTCATTGTTGGGTGCACTCGCTGGTTATCTTCCATCATCCCAAACCGCTCAAAGAAGCGACTAAGCACCAAATTTTTGAGCTTTAAGCCCCATCTCAGACAACAAGCCAAGATCCTGAGAACATTAAGAAGTCACCTGTCAAATTTTACAACACCACTTGCTTGTGGTTCTCATTGCACTACTACCATTGCAGAGTGGGGGGAGAAACCCCTATCACAATTGCATAATGAGAGAGGCAGCAGAGTAGGGAGTGTATGAGAGCAAGTGGGTGTAGGGTTTGGGGATTGAGAGTCGGGGGAGAGTGAGTGTAGGGTTTGGTAATTGAGAGTGGGTGGAGAGGGGCACGTGGGCCTCATGCAAGGACCCACGATACTTGACTTTGATTTTTTTTTTTAAATTTAAATTATTTAATTTTTTTATTTTTTATTTTTATTTTTATTTTTTTAACCCTTTTGGGTTTTAATTATTTTAAAACATTATTTTAAAATTTAATTATTTATATTTAGTGTAAATTTTAATTATTTTAAATTATTATTTAGTGTAAATTTTAAATTTTAAATTTTATTTCAAACTATGGACATTAGTGATTAATTAATTAACTAGTGATTAATTAATTAGAATGATTAATTAATTAAGTGATCAATTAATTTTAATATGTACTTAATTATTAACATTAATTAAGTAAGTAATTAAGATTAACATTAACATATCTAATAATATTTAGTAATAATATTTAATAATTAACATAACATTATGATACTAATAATAATATTTATTTTATGGATCAGATTAAATGTGTTGATTAAGACTATTGAAACTTAGGCTAATGGATTAAACTAGGTTATAGGGTTTATAATAATTAATCAACCTTATGTTCAAGATCACATTAACTAGTCTTAAAAGAAAATTTTAAGGACTTAAACCATGATAAAGGGGGAGGGGGCTTCATGCGCGCTAAGAAGGTAAGTTAGAGAAATTGGCGAGTGTGGTACAATGATAGCGTAGCGAGAAAGGTATAGAGTTAGTGTCTTTTCTAGACGAAGTTACCAAACTTAGAGGCTTTCGACCCCGACCCTTAGCCACTTACCCTAAAGAGAGTAGCGTCTGTTTACAGACAAGTAAAAAACAAAACTTACACCTAACCTTATGTTTACAAGTATAAGTTGAATGGATGTGAACTTCCTTAGACTTTTCCCTGACAAACATTTGGTTTGATGCAGATTCAATTATTCAGGATGGTTAGGACTCAGGGAAATCAAGGCTGAGGGGCATCGTCGCAAGGACCGCCAACATCGATACTACCACCACCCTCACCTGAATTAGCTCTCATTTTTCTCTCTTTGGAGGCTATTAATGAGACTTTAAAGGGGCATCAACTAGCAKATGTCAAAGTGGAACACCCATCATCTAGAGTGGGTAACCCTGAAGTGTTGAGGGATTCAGAAGGAGGACCTCCACCCGGGGACATCACTAGAAAACTACAGAAGATAAAACTCCTAGAGTTTTTCGGGGGTCATGCCAGTGAAAGTGCAGAGGCATGGTTGGAAGGAATGACATGATGTTTCTCCTTAAGAGACTATGCTTCCACATCAAAGGTGAAAATAATGATCTTTCAGTTGAGGGACAATACCTTGAACTGGTGGGAAAACCTGGAGAGGCAGTTTCACCTTACCCGAGACACCGTCTCATGGAAACTTTTTGAGGAAAGATTTTGGAGGAAATATTTGCCAGCTTATTACGAGGAACAACAAGTGGGAGAATTTCATTCTCTAGTTCAGGGAAACATGACCGTGGAAGAGTACGAGATCAAGTTCATGGAGTTGGTCAAATATGTTTCGTACATGGATAATAATCAATGACAGGMAGAACACTTTGCCTATGGGTTAAACCCTAAGATAAGGGCCATGGTACGGATGTGGAAACTATCATCAGTAGCGGAAACAGTTGAAAATGCACGTTATGCAGAGGAACATATGAGCTTAAATGGAGGTATGAGATCGACCTTTCCGCAACATCCTGGATTCATGGGGAAGGCCCCTAGGACCTTCTCCAGGGGAGTGAGATCTAGACCACCTCCTTATGGTAATAGAGTTTCACCTAGGATAGTTGCTACAGGTATTTCAAYGGMAGAAAGTGCAACATCCCACTCATCAACAATGACACAGGCAGGTCCACGACATTCTTAGGGAGAAGCAAGTAGGGGCAGGGGCTCCAGGGGAAGAAACTCATTTTAGAGACTGTCACAGAGCAGTGTGCATGTTCCATCTCATGTTACATGTTGGGGATGTGGAGGACCCCATTACCAGCATGACTGCCCAGAGTTGCAATCAGGATTTGTACATAGAGAAGGAAAGGCCCCGATGGGAAGAGCAAGTAGTAGCCACCAGATTTATGAAGCGGTTAATAATCACCAGACAGAACATCAATCCACGGTGTTGGATTTGTCAGGTACACTAAATCATGTCAATGTTAAAATTTTATTTGATTCTGGTGCTACAAATAGTTTCATTTCACCATTTGCATTAGAAAATTGTGGGTTGGCAGCCTACGATCACGATGAATTTAAACAAGTCAAGATGGCTTTGGGGGAAAAAAAAGCGGTAGGACCTAGCATTGATAATTGTCTAGTAGACATAGGAGTGTGTAATACTAGGTTGAAGGTATACGTCACTACTCTGGGGACGTATGACCTAATCATTGGAATGGATTGGTTAGAATCCCATCGAGCTATGGTAGATTGCTTCGCGAAAAGGGTGCTTTGTGTTGACGATGAAGGAAGGCCAGTAGAGATCTATGGTGTATAGAGGAAGGTGTCTCTACACTTTATCTCGACCATGAAGGTTAAAAGTTGCATGAGGCAAAGGTGTCAACTATATGTAGTGGAAGCAGTGAATGAAAGGAAAGGACCCTCCTTGGATCAATACCTAGTATTTTTGGAGTTTAAGGATGTTTTTTCGAAAGAGTTTCCAGGGTTACCTCCTAAGAGGGAGCTTGATTTTACTATTGAGCTAAAACTGGGTGTAGAGCCAATTTCCAAGACTTTGTATAGGATGGCAGTGCCAAAACTTTGTGAGTTGTAGATGCAGTTGAAAGAACTACTCGACTTAGGACTAATAAGGCTTAGTGTCTCACCTTGGGGTGCACCAGTAATTTTTGTGAAGAAGAAGGATGGTTCCTTATGACTATGTATAGACTAGAGGGACTTTAACTATGCTACAATGAAAAATAGGTACCCAATGCCACAGATAGAGGATCTCTTTGATCAAATGAAAGGATCAACGGTGTTCTCAAAAATTGATTTGTGATCAAGGTATCACTAGTTAAGGATTAAGGAAGGAGATATTCCTAAAAATGCATTTCAAACTCGGTTTGGTCATTACGATTTCGTTGTAGTACCTTTCGGTTTGACCAATGCACCAAGAGTATTCATGAGCCTCATGAATGGTGTATTCTAGAAGTACTTAAACCGCTTTGTACAGGTATTTCTAGATGATATACTCATCTATTCCAAGAACGAAAGAGAACATGAGGAACACTTACGAGTGGTGTTATCCTACCTTACAGAGAACCAATTGTATGGAAAGTTGTCGAAGTGTTATTTCTTATAGAAAGAAATTCACTATTTGGGTCATATCATTTCCGGTGAAGGAATCTCTGTGGAACCAGAAAAGGTAAAGGCCATTATGGAATGGCCAGTGTTGAAAAATGTGCATGAGGTAAGAAGCTTCATGGGGCTAGCAGGCTATTACCAAAGATTTGTGGAAGGGTTCTCTAAAATAGCGAAACCCATCACCACTCTGTAGTGCAAGGGGGTCAGTTATGAGTGGATAGAAGAATGCGATATTGCATTCATCAAGCTTAAGAGGTTACTAACCAGTGCACCAATTCTATGAGTGTCGGATATGGAAAAATACTTCACAATTTGCACGAATGCCTTGTATCAAGGGCTAGGGGCCGTGCTAATGCAGGATGGAGGAGTAATATCATATGTGTCAAGGAAGTCAAAGCAACATGAGGAGCTTTATGCTACTCATGATTTAGAGTTGGCAGCTATAATGCTAGCTCTGAAAATTTGGCAACACTATCTAGTGGGGCGAAACTTTGAGCTCCAAACGAACCATGGAAGTTTAAAACATACCTTCAGTCAAAGGGATCTCAATGCCAGGCAGAGGCGATGGAGTGAGTTTATGAGTGAGTACGATTTTGTAATTTTGTACATCAAGGGAAAGGAGAATGTGGTCATGGATACCTTGAGTAGGAGACCATGTATCTTCTTCTTGGTACCCTTAAAAGTCAATCTTAGGGAGCAGGTGTTGGGACAAATCCTTGGAGATAGTTGGTATTTAAAGGTTACTTCAACCCTCCATAGTGGGAGGCAATTAGATCCAAAGTATTAAGGATATAGCTTGGAAGTAGATGGACTATTAAGATATCAAGGAAGGATGTACATCCCCAAAGGTGGGGATATTCAAAGCATCATACTGAAGGAAACCCATAGAGAACTGTATTGTGCGCATCCGGGTGTGAAGAAAATGTACGCAGACATGAAGAAGATTTTCTTCTGGGTAGGCATGAAGTGCGATGTAGTCCATTTCATTGCTAAGTGCCTAGAGTGTCAACAAGTGAAAGCTGACCACCACCACCTGACAATTCTCCTACAACTACATGATGTCCCTATGTCCAAATGGGAAGTCATTTCTATGGATTTTGTTGTGGGGTTGCCACTCACATCACATAGACTCAATTCTATTCTTGTGATAGTTGGTAAGTTGACCAAGAGTGCTCATTTTATTCTGGTTAGAGACACTTATGATGTCAATGATGTGGCATGCATGTTTGTAAGTGAGGTCATCCGTTTGCACGGGATACCCAAAAATATAATTTCAGATAAGGACTCCAGATTCACTTCTAGGTTTTGGAAAAGTTTGTAGTCGGCGCTGGGGACTCAGTTGAACTTAAGCACAAGTTATCATTCTAAAACAGGTGGGCAAACCAAGACAATAAATCAGGTTATGGAAGGCATGCTTAGGATGTATGTTATGAATAATCAGACCCATTGGGAGAAGTACCTACCTTTGGTAGAATTCGCCTACAATAACAATTTTCATAGCTTCATCAGAATGCCACCCTACGAAGCTCTGTATGGAAGGCCATGCAGAACACCATTGAGTTGGGAAATGTTAGAAGATCGAGTGACAGTTGGGCCAGAATTGATTCAAGAGATGGAGGAATAGGTGGTTTAGATTAGGCATAGACTAAAGGAAGCACATGATAGACAGAAAAGTTATGTTGATTCACATAGGACTAACCGAAGTTATAAAGTGGGAGATCAATTCTTCATTCGTATCAGGCCTAATAAGAGTACCATTCGGTTCAGGAACGGGACAAAGATGTCACCTTGATTTATAAGACCATTCAAAATCCAAGAGAGAATTGGACCTGTTGCCTATCGTCTCGTATTTCCACTCCACTTGCATAAAACCCATAATGTTTTTCATGTATCGGTTCTACGTCATTATGTTGCTGACGAATATCATAAACTGAATTGGAAGGAATTGCAGGTATCGGACGCGGGAACCCTCACGGTAGAACCATTATGCATATTGGACCATAGAGTCTGACATCTCGAGAACTATTTGGTAGACCAAGTTAAGGTCCAGTGGGACAAGTATAGTCCATGATCTACTACTTGGGAGGATGYCGAGACCTTATGACAATATCATCCCTCACTTTTTTTACCACCTCGAGAATATGTTTCTCGAAGGTTTGGTGTATGTAACACCACATTTTGACTTATACAACTAGGATTACCTGAGGCCTAATCACCTTTATTTTCTATTCACTGTGAAACTATTAATGATACACTTGAACTTTTAAGATGTAGGAACCTATGTGAATGTCAATTCTACAAATGTTTAACGTTATTTGAATGATGATGGATATTATGCAATCTACTATGTGAATTCCAATTCTATGAATGTTTAACATTATTTGAATGATGATTGGTATTATGCAATCTATTATGTGAATGCCAATTCTATGAATGTTTAACGTTATTTGAATGATGATGGGTATTATGCAATATACTATGTGAATGTCAATTCTATGAATGTTTAACATTATTTGAATGATGAGAGCTATTATGCAATCTATTATGTGAATGTCAATTCTATGAATGGTTAATGTTATTTGAATAATTATGAATATTATGCGATCTATTTCTAACTTGAAATTTTGAAATTTAAATTTGTTGGTACATGGATAATGAGTTGAGATTATGGTTGAATGCATTTACATGATGATAATGCATAGATATGTATGATTTTTTTTTATAGACTAATCTATAGGTCAATGGGCTAAGAAATGGCCAAAGCATATAATAATAAAAGTGGATGTCATGAACACCGAACGAGAAACAATATGGTATGAATCCTTGTATGTGAAATTATGTTGGTTTTAATGCGTTGCTATGATATGTGGACCATTGCAGGTTTTTCAGGTGGTGAGACTTCCTAAAGTTGAGTATACGATGACAAAATTCCCAGCAACACAGTGCCATTGTATATTCCATGGTAGGGTGTGGACCCTAGTCCTATTAGGAGGGGTGGAGGCATTTCCCAATGTGTATCCTCTGAAACCTGGAGTCATGGAAAGACGGTGTTAGCTCACACTCCCCTAGATGTGTGATGATGACTATCAGTTGCTTGTTGGGGAAGCTTGGTCAAGAGAGTGACACTTCCACTTACGGGTTCTATTTAGAGTTAGGTCAATATAGTTGATGCTCCAAGATATTCTAGCAGAGGAAGGATAGGGATGGAGAACAAAAGTAATTTAGGGAGGAAGGATGAATAAAAATAGTTGAGAGTGTGTTGGAGCCACCTTTTTCAACATGTTTAAATATATATTTTTAAAATCAAATGTTGGTTTTTGAGTTCTTTTTCGCTTTGTGACATTTACATACTGAAAATCTCAGTAGTCTCGACATGCGAAATAGCAAAGGATGTTATGTTTCATAAGTTACCACTTTTTATCATTAAACAAAAGTTTTTACTCTTTGTACCTCAGAATATCTCTCTTCGAGAGTTACAAGTCACAAGATTTACCAGCCCTGTTGTGCGAGGTCGCGAAAAGTTTTAAAAAATCCTACCTCAGGTGAAATCCGAGAGTAAAATTCTTTAAACCCTAGGCAAGTGTTGTCAGGATTTTGCATCTTGGTGTTCACTCTCTCCTAAAACATAATTTCATAACTCCAAAAGATGAAGCTGTGATACTTTCACATAAATAACCCGGGTTAGTGTCCAGGGTGATTAGTTTTGACCATGGTTAAAGTCTCTCGGGATTTCGTGACTCGACGTACGTTCCTCCCGGAAACTAGACCTTTGAAACCCCGAGTGGCGAAGTCGCGATGTTGCTCAAACATAATTAATTAAAACACTTAATCCGGTTTACCTTCTGGTTTAAATAAATCACATCATAGTGATCTCAGGATTTCAGGACTTGGATAGCGCTCCTCCCAAAAACTATACCTTCGAAACCCCAAGCCGTGAAGTCGCGATATAAATTAAAACATGATTAATTAAACACTTAATCTCAGTTATGTCCTTTCTTAACTAAATCTAATAATCACGATCTCGGGTTTTAGAGGCTCGAAAGGTTAGAGTGAAAACTCTCGATACGACGAACGCCGAAAGGTTGTTTAAAGTTTAAGTAAGCTTAATCAAAAAAAGCTAAGCCATCTTAATCAGTGTTCAATACAAATAATAATATGCACAGTCTACTAGGTAATTTTAAATTTTCTTGTGCCAAATCGTGTCATGAACCATCAAAATTTATGGAATTAATTGGAAATGAGGCGAAACGGAAAGTAAGGATAGGGTATTTATTGCTAAATCTGTCTCTAAATATGATTTGACCATTCTGTTCATAAAGACACCGAGATTTTAAATAATAGAAGATATAGATCTTTTTCCTTTTCGTTCTATTCATAAAGCTCATTTCTATCCCGCGCAGATAAGTTTTCTCAACAAATTGATCTTTGTATGTATACGCATTTTTATTACAGGAGAGCTAAGTCACAATCTTCTGTCATGGCCCCACAAAAAGCATCCAAGAGAAGTGTTGAGATTTCGGGACAAGGCTCCGATAATGTTTTGGATACTTCACCTCGAAGCATTGATTCTGTATGAACCTGGTCATACATCTCAGAGGTTTTGCAATCATATTTGGTGAACTGTTTGGATGATTCCAGTGAAAACGAGAAAGATGACATGACTACCAAATACAAGATTGTCATCCAGGTAGAGATGCACAAAGTAGCAGCTAAGCCACGTCTTCTACCTTACTATGACATGATCCGATGGGCGCTAGATCATGTAGATATCCCTACCAAAACCATCATTAGTGAGCAAAAGGTCACTGTTGGGACCTTTAGACCAAAAAAATTACAGGTGATGTACAAGTTACCACCCACGTCAAACTTCACATACAATGCAGAGTTTCTAGAGGATTTTAAATAGAAGGAGTGCGAGCAATATAGGAAAATATTATCTGATTTGATCAAGGATTGGGTCTCACACCCAACGAAGTTTAGGGCAGATAGCAATGGAGTTTATTCCATATCTTATTTGGAACCACAATTCAAATACATAGCGATGATGACATGTAGATTGTACAAGAGGGAAGACACCGCAGAGTTTTTCCTCCCATGGGTGCCTCTAATACATACAGTAGCAGAAGGATATTCTTTCGACTAGGCCAAACTGTTATCAGATAGTCTAACTAGTCGGATTACAGAATATCGGATGCAGAGGGTAAGTGGGAAAGCCGCCTCATTTTTTATGTCTGCATACATCATGGAAGCCATGTGTTCCATGACACCTTTTCCCTTAATGAGTTGGAGCTGGGCTCCATCGGAGACTGAGCCTATCTATGTCTATCATTCTAAGCTTTGGGAGGATAAGGCCTCAAATTTTATATATGAAATCTTCAATTCGGTATTGGTACTGATGCATGTCGCCATCTTCGGTAATCCACCACCTTGGATCTTGGATAACATTGTGACCAATTTGAGCAGGGTGGCTGACTGGTACGTGGAGGAAGATTTTTCATACATCAGGTTTTTCGGTGCTTTTGTCTCTCCACATGCTCTACCATTATTTATACCTGATAGGTTGTCCTGTCACGATATTGCCATGCAAACCGTGATTGGTGGCATAAGTAAAGATCTAAAGGGGTTTTTAAAGAAGGTATGGCCACCTTTCCCCATTCATTTAAACACCTATTCTTTATTAGATTTTGGGCATGGAAAGGCCAAGGAAACAACCTTAGAGGATATAAATTAGTCCATATTGAATTCAAGAAACACAACCCACATAGGGTCATGAGTAATCACTTGGCTAGTTGTGGCCTTAAAAGGTTTGAGCACGAGAATTCACCTCATGATGATATTTTCCGAGGTGCGAGATCGTATACTAAGGTTTTGGCTTGGATACAAGCCTTGTCACCTGAAGAGAGGGCCGATGTTTTCAAATTACAAGAACATAGGTGGAGCTGCCTTCCCCCAGTATTATGGGGTGAGATTCCAACGACCGTAGAGGTGTAGAAAACAAAATTCAAAGGCTCCAAAGACTCAACACCTGGCCAAGAAGAACAACAAGATAAAGAAGAGAAAATTGGGGGCCCAAAATAGGAAGCTGGGGCTTCTGATCCTCCGAGCGAGCCAACTTTGGTCATTACTCCAGGGAAATCATCTAAATAGGTCAGTAATCCCATTGTTTTTGTTACTCCCCTACAGTCGACAAAAGGAATACCAAACACAGGTTGGATTTTTGGTGAATAATTAACACCCATATCAGTGAAAGATCTACCTTCAAATGAATTCTTCTTTGATAAGAAGAGAAATGTTGTCGTGAGACAAGAACTCTACCAAGAGGCAGGTACTGTGTCCAAGAAATTTAAAATTATAATTGATGGAAGAACCATGAAGAAAGAAGAATTTGCAATGAAAATAGAAGGAACATTGGGTGCTTTCTCTATGACAAACCAATATTCAGTCGGGACCCTAAAAGATCAGCTGAGGTGAAAAAATCATCTAATCAAGACATTAGAGGTTAAACTAGCTATGATAGAGGCTGCTGCCAAAGATCAAGCGAATGCAACTTTGGAGCAAGCTAGAATAGATGATCTAAATGAAATCGAGCGGCTCACAGCCGATCTCGAACAGACACAACTGATGGTTCAGACAAGTCAAATACAGATAGTCCAAAAAGGAGAATTGATAGAGCATCTTCAGGCCAAATTAGAGTTAGCTGAAAGCCAGGTAATCGATATCGAGATATTTCAATCCCAAGTAATATAAATCAGAAAAAGGTTATCGATGGCGCAACAAGGTATACTTGTTAAAGTAGAAACGATTCAAAGTAGTTTCCAACTCATTGATAAGATATTGGAGAACCTCTCTCTCAGAGAAAGGGAAGTTGGAGCGGCTCAGGTTGCATTCCAGGAGGATATTATAGCCACAACAAGAAAGGAAATAAGTAGTGTTCCAGTTTTCCCATCTCAGAGCAGACCAGGGGTAATATCTTGTTGAAAGAATGGGGGCGAAATATATCTGAAGGAAGACAACAAGTAAGGAGATAAGAAAATCTTGTGAAGAAACTTTCAGGTTGTTGAATGGGATGTGGTTGGGTTCTGATGGTAAAAGTAGCATTGAGATACTGGGTCAGATCAATATAACCAAATATCTGCTAAATATCAAGGAAAATGAAGAAAGAGAATTAGCCGAAATTTCACAAATAACCTAGACATACATAGTTCAAATAGATAAATGGCTAATTAAACCAAGTATATTATTATGATCTATCTTTACCAAAGACCAGCAGGTGGAAGGAAAGTTGCCACGATTGTTGAAAGATTGTTATGTTTTTTAGGCCAATAACCAAGCGGAACCTTCTAATCTGATATCACAATTGGTGGAGAAGTGTATTATTTTCATGGAGAAGACAAAAAGGAAGGTTTATGGTACCAAATGAAGACAGAGATAAAGAAACGAAACGTTTTAACTCCTTTGATTATAACCGAAAACCTCTGGAACGATTGAGATTCCAGCATATAAAAATCTGTATGAATATACATTTTGTAGAAAGAAAAAGTGTTGGACCTTTTTGGTCGATTGTAATAGAGGCTATCTTCTTTTTGAATTAACACAAAAGAAATTTGGAGAATCTTGATTCCATCCTGACTGTGCTATGAGTTTGTTCTCTTTATTATTCATATTCAATCTTATTTCGCTTATATACATCTGATGAATGTTGCACTGCAATTTAGTAAAACTTCTACTGTAGTGGTTAAATTTTATTCATCTATATTGTTTACAATTTTTCCTTTGTATCGGCTAAGAGAAGATACAAGACCTGTTAACCTTTAAGTTGTCATATTTTATGCTTTTTCAGATTCCTTCTTAGTCTATTTTCTTCCTCTATTTAAGGAGTGAGATTCTCCCTTGATAGGAGCCTTACTTTATAAACAACTAAATTTTTTTCTCATATTTCACACACTTTTTATTTCAAATATAACGTAGTTACGGAAAAAGGACTTTGGTT
Organism: Picea engelmannii; assembly: GCA_009831015.1. Lineage (NCBI taxonomy): Eukaryota > Viridiplantae > Streptophyta > Pinopsida > Pinales > Pinaceae > Picea > Picea engelmannii. The sequence continues at coordinate 19,283 of ML800981.1, read as the reverse complement.
TTCATTTTTTCCTTAACATTAATTTCAAAGTTCTCTTTATAAGATCAAATTGATACAACATAAAAACTTTCAGATTTCATTTAAATTTTTATGTTCCTCTATGACTGTCCTTGTTGTAAGACAACCTAATATTGAACCTGGTTTATTGGACCAAACCCATATCACTTTAAATCTCTTCGATACTACACTTAAAACATCCACCACCCAGGTAGAACTTGAATGTTCATGGGCTGAAATCGAACGAGATATAAACATCCAGAAACAATTGGAAGCCAGACAACGACAACCTAGAAATCAACCCTAGCTTCTTTTCCCGAAGGTATACTCTCCTCCCTTTTTACACCTTACTAACTTTCAGATGCGTAGACACTGTACTTTTAAATCCTTAAGTACAAACTCCGGAACAATAGAGTGTATGGGGATTTGCCTTATAGTGGAATTTATTGTTTTCCCTTTTTGAAAAGAGAATATGTAAATATGTATATTTATAATTGCTTAACTGAACTACAATTATCTAAATGAACGTTGTTGTGCTAAATTATTATAATTGAGGGATTTTGCAAACATTTTTAATAGTTTA
>ML800980.1:133002-161541 GCA_009831015.1 Picea engelmannii | reverse complement strand
GTAATATGTTTTTTATTTTATGATTAAAAATTATTTAAAAAAAAATAAAATAAAATTACAATACATAATACTATATTGTTTAGTAATGCATTAGTATAAAAGTGAAAAAGTATATCATTTATTCAAAATGGTTTTGAAAATTTTAGTATCTTCTAAATTTGATAAGCAAGTAAATACTCCAAAGTTGACATAGTTGTTGGTTGTTTAAGGAATTTTTTTTTAGGTTTTGGAAACCCTTAAAACCTTTAGAGGCGCATAAGAACTATGCTTTAAGCACATTGATCTTAACCGTGCCTAGAACTCAATTTTAGGTAGAATTTTTAAATTAAAATTTTATTAAAAAATAGTAAATTCTATGGATTTTATTAAAAAATAAGTAAATTCAATCCATTTTAGATAAACATCATATGTATAATAAATACAATTTTTAATTTATTTTTTAATATATGATTTATCAAATTTAAAATAAAACCAATAATTTAAAAAGAAAATACACAAGTTATAAAATTGAATGGTTGAAATACTTAATCACAATTTTATATTATTCAATTGATATGATCAAAACAATTAATAATAATAATTTAATATGAATATTTTCATTTTAATTAAAAAAAAAAAGAAATTTTGTAAGTTTATTAATAGTTTATATTTCAATGTCAATTGGGTTTAGCTTAAGTGGGTGTATTGAGATGGAGTGTTATCCTTTTCACCTAGGTTCTATTCATGTAAAAGGTGGTTGGAGGAATGATTTGTATCCTCTCCAATGCCAATAAAATCAATGGTTAAGAGGAATGATTTTTATCCTTCTCAATGTTGATAAATCAAAGTAATTATATATATGATGATGGTTAACATCTGTTGAGACCAAATTGGTTCTTCTACCAAATTTAAGAAATGTAAGAGATTGCTTAGATTTCTTTATAATGTTTTTTTTTTTTTTCAAAGAAAAAAAACTTTTATATTTCATATAGAAATATAAAAGCCCATCTTTATTGTTTGTTTGCTGCCAAAAAAAATTGTATTACATCTTTAAAAATAATTGTTATATTAGGTTATTTTATTTTCTCTATGACCAGAACATCTTCCACATCAACTGCTTGCAATGGCCCACACAATTTCTTGATCCAACACAGAAACAAGAACTTCCTAAATATGTAGCAAGAATATCAAAACATGTTTTTCTTCTCTTTAATTTTTTTTCATTCAAATGATGCTCAAGTTAATTTTTTTTCATTCAGATGATGCTCAAGTTATGACTATGGCATTCAACAACTAGGAATATATATCTATATATTAGAATTAATCTTTAAAAAAAAGAAAAAGAAAAAAAACAATCTCGAAAAAGGATACCTTGTTTTTGTCTGTGTTTATCTTTGAGTCATTTTCCATATATAAAGTTTGTAATATAGGTCTTGTCCAATTTTATCCACCATTGAAAAATGAAAAATATGAACCAATCAGTCAATTTTTTTTTGCATAAGTGATTCACATCAAGAATATGTCATTCAATGATTTGATCCAGCAACATAGTTGATAAAAGACAACTAGTTTTGCTTAAACACACTGCCAATACCAATGCAAGTTTGAATAAAACCAAGTAACTATACTATGCATACAACACACACTATGATTAAATGTTATGCGCTAGGACCAAATGAGATGCATCTAGAAGCAATGTGAAGAAAATATGTTGCTTATCCGTAAATTGCTCCATGGTCTAACTAATATATGTGTAAAACATATTTCCACATACTCGCATCTTGCTCTTGGTTATTAGGTAATGTCAAGTCTGTGATATATTTTTCTTGGATACTTTTCTACTCAAAATCCTTCTTACTTCGCTTCTTTTGATGTTGGACGAATCTTTTGCAACAACTCCTACAAAATCACACAATAATAAGCACCATGAATATTTTCCACTTCCAAAGTGCGCAATACATTCCTACACCTAGTGCTACAACATGTCCATACTTATACCTGGTCTACCTAAGAAAACATATGTGTAATTGTTGTGCAGTGAACATGTACCACTCATCTTGCCGCATTGCTACACTTTCACACTTTCCCACTTTCGTCTACATTCCTGATTGTGACAAGCAACGTAATTTGCAATATAGGTCATTGATTTATCGTAATTTGATTTTTTCCAATCTAGTACACAACACCACACATCTAGAACCACTGCAAAGAAAATTCTAATGCAAAATTGAATAAACCAAGTAATTGTCCTATGCATAAAACACACACTATCAAACATGATGCAAGATGCAGAACTATGGAACTGCATGAAGAACAAATGTAATTGTTCTTTGCACAGGGTTTGAATATAGACCAATTGCTAAATAAACAAAGAATCTTGCTTGTGCACTATACTTCTATGGGGAAGCAGTGGTCACATTTCTTTTCCAATCGTACAAGCATCTATGCAACCAAATTTGCAAATGTGAAACCATAAGTGACATGAATTCTTATCCCAACGCTGGAAACTCTAGAATTATGCACAAGAACCGAAAATAGAAGAAGCATTCGCTCAGTCTATTTTGAATCCTCATCTGGTTCGCAAAGAGATACTTGGTGTACTGAACACCCTATATTTTCAAGCATTGTGTGGACAATTTGCATCAAACATCCTCGCAGTTTGGTATACTTCGGCAATTTTTCATTCGTAGCATTTTCGCATCCGCTATTGTGACAAGCAACACAATTCACAAACTAGGTAATTGATATATGATAAATTCACTACCCCCCCTTAGGATGGATTATCCAGGTGGATATCGGTGGCCACCCACCTTTTCCAATTGGCTCAAAACAATTTTCTGGCAATTTTGGTAATTTACTATTTTTGGCAGTTTTTTGGCTCCTGAACTTTCGGAGCCGTTTTTAGGCCCTAAACGACGTTTTTTGGGCATAAAACCTCTGACGAATATGAGTCTGGATTTGTTATTAGTTGGAGGTTTGATGCCCAAAAAACATCGCTTAGGGCCTCAAAATGACTCCAGAAGTTCATGACCCAAAAAACTGCCAAAAATAGTAAATTACCAAAATTACCAGAAAACTATTTTGAGCCAGTTGGAAAAGGTGGGTGGCCACCGATATCCACCTGGATTTATCCTCCATCCTTAGGAAGAAATGGTCTCCATTTTGTTGAGTGCCGGGGGGAGAGGGAAAAGCATTTCGTGAATCTTCATCTGGATGCGTTGCTTACCTTGTTGGAGAAGTTGCACTGCTTAGCTTGTTGAAGGTTGTCACAAACATGTGGTTGGAAGAGTTGGACCTTTTTAACCAGTCTAGCTACATGATATTCCTGTGTGCAGAAGGAATCTTTACACTTTGCTGCAATCTTGTCGGCCTTCTTCTATTGGATAGAAGGTGCTTAGGCCGAGGCTGTAGTGGTTGTAGTATCGTTCTGTTCCCTTTTTGAACAGTTTGTGAAGAAGAAGAATTTTGTAGTAGGAGATACTACCTTGCGGCACTAGTTAGGTGGGACAATAGTTGGAACTACCTATGGTATTCTGTAGAGATGACCCCCTAGAGTAACAATGACACTACAGGGTCGAGAGTCATAAATAGCATGGCTCTTCCACATATATGGCTGGCCCAACAAAACATCACAAACATCCAGTGGGGAAACATCACATAATACCTCATCCTTGAAGGGTTGGATGCCATATGACAATCGACATTGTTGGCTGACACAGAGATCTCATCCCTGGTGAAGCCACTCAATGTTGTATGGTTGCAGGTGTGGTGTTGTCGACAATATCAATTGTTTGACAACCTCTGTTGAGATGAGGTTCTTCTTCCTTCTGCTATCAACAATAAAATCCAGCGAGGTCCCCTTCATCCACATTTGTGAATGAAAAAGGTGCTCCTCCTGTTCAGGATCTGTTGGTTCTTCCGGTTGAATTGTTGCGGTCGTGAAAATAGCAGTGGGGTCTGCGTCAATGATCTATCTTTTACCAATATTTTTATAATCATATTTTGAATCAGGGTTTGGATCCTTGTTTTTTATCTTGGCCACCAATGACTGTTTCGAGCGACATTCATCGGTGTTGTGCCAGGGGATTTTGTGGAAATTGCATCATTTTCTAGTGTCCTTCTTTGTCTTCCCGTGACCCTTATTTTTCTATGGCTTGGATTGGTTTTTAGGAGACTGTTTGTTAGGGCCGTATTTATCATACTTTGGTTTTTGCAGATTTGCAGACCCAAACTCCCATTTTTTCTGGTGCTTAAATTTATTCCATATTTTAACAACATATCGATAAGCAACACTGAGTGATGAGATGTCCATAAAATCCATTTCAGTTTGGATATGTCTGTGTAGAGCCCCATGGTATCTCATAACCAAATGTTGTTTGGAGTCTTTGATACCCAACTTGGTGCGCAAGGTGTGGAAGATATTGGTGAACTCCGGAACTTCTTGGCACCTCTCTTGCTACAATCCGATCCAACTCATGTACTGGTCCTCATATTTGCCAACAGGGTAATATTGTTCCTTTATCGCATCCACAAAAAAATACCAAGTGGGCTTGACCCCATATATTCTAGAATCCTCTATGGAACTTTGTTCCTAGTAATTTTCCCACGAATGTTTGAAATGGGAGAGAGTTTTAAGGAGTGCGAAGGTGATCTTTTCCCTGTCAAAAAAATTATGAACAAAGAAATAACCTTCTAACAAATTTAACAATTTGTCTAGGGCATTTGCATCTATCTGACCTTCAAATAAAGGAATATCAAAATTAACGTGTACTTTGAAAGGAGAGGTGCTTCCAAAGTGGTTGTTTGATGAAGATGTGCCTATTGCTATCGACAAGAATTGAAGGATGTGGAAAAAATTCTACATCATTTTGTCCCTTTGTCGTGTGAGAGTTTTCTCAAGAAACAGATTGATATGATCGTCTTCTCCATCGTTTTTATTTTCTTCTACCATGGAGGGTTTCTTGGGCATGTGAGAGCGATTGTCTTCAAGAGATACAAGCTTGAGACCCAACTTGCTATACTCAGACCTCGTCGGGGACATGCACTGAAAAAATGATCAAGAGCAGCCTGCTCTGATACCACTGATCCAGATTATTTTCAGCATGAAATGAGAGTGGAGATATAATAAAGAAATATAGAGAGATATCTCATATATCCAACAATATAACATTAATGTATCAGAGATGCAACCATAAACACAGAGATACAGTAATACAATTTCTATTAATGAGTGAAAATGTACAGAGACTGTAAAAATACAGAGTGAAATACTCGCTAGAATGGTGGCAACTTATTTCTGAGAAGAGATGTGTCTGCTACTCGCATTCGCAAGAAGATTATTATTACAATAAATCTCCAAAGGCCTTTTTAACATAAGTAAAATCCAAAACCCTAACCCAGGAAGATGAAAATCCAACAAGTTTGTGGGCCCCGATGGGGTAGTTGATACGTCAACTTCTTGAGGGCGTAACTTGATGAATATGAATCTTTTTAGGACTTGATATTCATTTTCATAATTTGTATTCCTGGGATATATCTTTCTAACGATGTATCAAGCGCCCCAAACAGAGATCGTATGCAAAAGTTACGCCCCCTAGAAGTTGACATATCAACTATCTCCATCGGGGCCCGTAAACCTGCTGGATTTTCATCTTCCGGTGTTATGGTTTTGGATTTTACTTATGTTAAAAAGTCCTTTGGAGCCTCATTGTAATAATTATCTTCTTTCGAATGCAATTAGTGGACACATCTCCTCTCAGAAATAAGCTGCCACCATTCTAGCAAGTCTTTCACTCTATATTCTTACAATCTTTGTACATTTTCACTCATTAATAGAAATTGTATTATTGTATCTCCGTGCTTATGGTTGCATCTATTATAAATTTATGTTCTATTGTTGGATATCATATATCTCTATATTTCTTTATTATATCTCTGCTCTCATTTCGTGTCAAAAATAATCTGGATCAATGGAAGGCCATGCATCTAGAAACACTAGTAAGAAAATGAAATGTTTATCTGTATACTGCTCAATGTTTTTTTATTATTCTTATTCCTATTCCATGGGTATTTGATATATGTCTGAAAGACATTTTACACGATTGACATCTTGCTTTTGGATTTTGGGTAATATTAGCTTTGTGATCTATTTGACTTTCGATAAGTTGCTACTCAAAATCGTTCTTACTTCTCCACTTTTGATGTTAGAAAAAACTTTTGCAATAGAAATTTCCAAACTGCACAAAAATAAGTGGCATGAATTATTTGCATAGGTATTGAAAATACGCAATGCTAGTTATTCTAGCCATATTCCTTTTTCATGGCCAACCTGCACCAGAAATTGTTGAACGGAGTTCTTCCATAAGTTCATAGATATACTTGGTGCATTTAAGGTAGTATATTTTGTAATCCTTGTGTGGAGACCCAACATCAACCACTCTCTTGTATTGCCAAACTTCTTCCCTTCCACATTTTCAATAGCTTCACATGCTTGATTGTTGCAAGCAACGTCATTTGCAACATAGGTCCCCGATTTATCGTAAATTGATTTACTCTGATCCAGGATGGAAGCACACCCATCTAGAAACACTGTAAATAAAATGTGTTTCTTATATGTACACTGCTACATGGGGTTTTATTATTGTTATTGCTACTAGAAACCTAGCTGATATATGTGTAAAATACATTTTGGCCGATGTGAATCCTGTTATATATTCATTCATAGTGATACATTGTTTACAATACAATATACATATAGGATAAAGCGGCATCCAAAACCCTAACCTAATGACTTGGATTAGTCAACAACCTTAATTCCTTAACCAAAAATAGAAAACCATCGGCAAAAAAACATGTGCCGAAAAAACTGCCAAACAATGGACATGAAAAAAAAAATCGGGGGCGTTGTCACCCCTTGCACCCCCCAAGGGGGGGCCTAGTGCCCCCCCCCTCAAACCCCCCTGCGCGTTTATCACAATGCAGACATTACTACTTGTGCAAAGAATATAACACATACCCAAGAAATATCTCATTCAACCATTTGTTCTAGCAACACAACTCATAAGAGAGAACTAGTTTTCTTAAATACCGCACCATTGTCAATGCAAATATGAATGAATCTAGGTAACTACACTGTGCATACAACACCCACCATCAAGCATCATGCCAGATGCATGATTGCAGAAATGCGCGAGCATCATACCTATCAGTTCTCTGCACAAGATTTGACTATAAACAAGGTGCTAAATAGACAATGTACAAACTATGTAGCATACACATATGTGAAAGTACTGATGGCATTTCTTTTCCAATTACACAAGTATCTATGTAACCAACTCTTCCAATGTCAGACCATAACTTGCATGAATTCTCAGGGCAAGGGTCGAATGTCTACAACCCCACACAACTATACTTTGCATACTTAAGACTATCTATTTATAAGCCTTGTGCGAAGAACTTGCACATGCCACCCTCCTGCACCTCAACATTTCCAATAGTTATGCACCTGCCATTTTCACAAGAGACGTAATTTGCAAAATAGATGTTTGATTTACAATAAATTGATTTCCTCTAATTTAGGATGAAATGTCACACATCTAGAATCAGTGCCAAGAAAATATGTTTCCTATCTGTAAACTTCTTCATGGTGTTTTATTATGGCTATTGATACTCAAAAGGTATCCTATATTTGTAAAAGACATTTTAGCAAATTGTCATAGAGCTCTTTTCCTTGTCGTAATCCTAGGTCTTCCAACTATTACAACAATTTTCTTCTGATGAGCCTTCTACTTGCCCAATTTTGAGGTTAAATGGAGGTTTTGAAATAACCATATCTTCACATTCTACACAACTATTCCACTAACATAGCAACAAATATTGAAACGACTGGCCTTTCCTTACAAATTCGTCAAAGTCCAAATTGCATCGCCTATCACAATTTTCCCTGCATATGCACAAGAAAGCATGACCATAAATGGCATGAATTCTCTGCACAAGCATTGAAAACAAACATCATTGGCTCTATCAACAATACCCATATGAGACTGCCCATACTCCCAACACATAGATGGATAGACTCCCGCCATATATCCATAGCAAAATCCTCTGGGTAAACTACAAAATTCACGTCTTTTCGAACTATATTTCCCTATACTACAATTAAATCCCCAACAAAAGAAGAACATATGAAACACAGTCCAATGCACCAACCTAAAAACAAAAATGCAATATAGCACATGGAAAACAATGCACTGCTCCCTAACTTAGACCATAAGTTGCATGAATAATCAACAAAAGGGTCCAAAGTCTACAATCATCATCCACCTCGCATTATTTTACTTGGTGTACTTCAGACATTTTTTTTTACACCTTTTGTTGAGAACTTGCATAGGTCACCCTCCCACACCTTAGCATTTCCAATAGTTTTGCATTTGTCATTGTGACAAGGGACGTCATTTGAAAAATAGATTATTGATTTATAATAAATTGATTTACTCCAATTTAGGAGAAAACACCACACATCTAGAAGCAGTCCCAAGAAAATATGTTTCCTATGTGTAAACTGCTCCAAGGTTTTTTAGTATCGCTATTATTATCATAAAATTATCCGATATCTATAAAAGACATCTCAACAAATTGGCATATTTCTCTTCACCTTCTCATAAACCTAGGTCAACGAGCTATTTGAACAATTTGTTGTCATGATGATTTTTACTTGACCACTGTTGAGGCTAGACACAAGTTTTTCAATAGTCATATGTCCTCCCTCTACATAGATATGAATCTCGCATATCAAAATCCTCTGGGAAAACTACAAAATCCCCATCTTTCTGAACTATAATTGTCTATAATACAATCAAACTCCCAACAAAAAAGAAAACATGAAACATAGTCCACTGCACAAAACCTAAAAAAACAACATTGCACCATAACACATGGAAAATAATTCATTGTTCCCTAACCTTATACCCACACCATCTCCATATCATCTATCAACTACAAAACAAGATGAAAAATACAAGCCAATAACACAAAAACACTTGTAATGAATTCTTTGTACAAGCATTGAAAATACACAATAATCTCTATATCAGTGATACTCATCTTCCACTGTCGAGATGCACAATACATAGACGGATCCAGTTCCACTGTATGTTCATGGAAAAATCCTCTCAACAAACTGCAAAATAATAATCTATTTGAACTATATCTGATTACACTGTAACTAAACCCCCAAGAAAAGATAACAAATGCAACATAGTGCAATGCACCAACCCAAAAACAACATTACTTCACAACACATTAAAAATAATGCACTACTTCCTATCCTTGCACTGACACCATCTCCATAGCATCAATCAATTGCAAAACAAGATGAAAAATACAAGTTAGCAAAAGGAAAACACAAAATAACAATCAGGACCTAATTTTCCTTGGAATGTATCATACAATCAAGATGATTTCTTACACTCTGACGCACATTTCTACAGCCCCAAAATTGGAACTCTTGGAATTCGTCACTTCCAACACTTGCAAATGAAAAAAAACTCAGTCTCTCTAAAAAATAACAAATGACATAGTAGATAAATGCATTAAGTAACCTAGAAAAAAAAAAGTAAACAATGCAACCTCAAAACAACACACCCTCTCTCCCTACTCACCTTCAACTACCTTCAAAATTACACAATTTCTATAACAGCCTCCTGCCCACTTGAATTTCCCCTATAAAAAAAAACGCAGCAAAAGTAGTTGCACGATGCACAAAAAAACTTTTATCAAACAACAACAAGAAAAACTATCGAACAACAATAAAACAATAAGACATAACACCTTCGTCCATGTTCACCTTTTACTGTTTTCGACCTACACGATCTCTGTAACAACCCCCACCTGACTTGATTTCCTTCTGGAAAAATCGACAACACAACAGACCTAATCACACTATGTAGAAGGAAAACTCTATCAAATAACAACTATGGAAACAAATTGCACTTGTTTAAACTACTTATATTAATATGGAAGCCAACTGTGTAGAAGCAAGATACTTATGCACAATACTTCTTACCCATATCTCCTTCCTCACTTATAGAAAAACCTAGCTTGAACAAAATAATTCAATTGAAGCTCCTTGTAGTCTGTGAATCATGTCAAGTAGTACACACAAATCTATTCAAAATATATGAACCATACTAAATTTAATGAACAATCCAAGCACAATAATTCATATATATTTATTATAACAAAATTCTATATATAGAACAATAAATATATATACATATTCTCTGGCCCACTGCCTTAATTGCCACCAATTCCGAGTTGAAATCGTAGCGAGCTTCTTAAACCATGATGGTCTCTGAAATTACATAGTTTCTATAACAGCCTCCAACCCACTTGATTTTCCCCTATAAAAAAACAGAACAAAAATGGTTGCACGATGCACAAAGCAACTTCTATCAAACAACAACAAGACAAACTAGGTCTCTGTAACAACTCCCACCTGACTTGATTTCCTTCTGAAAATCCCGACAACACAATAGACTTAATCGCACTATGCATAAAAACAAACTCTATCTACCACATGACTTGATTTCCTTCTGAAAAAATCTACAACACAATAGACCTAATCACACTATACTCTATCTCCCAAGTGACTTGTTTTCCTTCTGAAAAAACCTACAACACAATAGACCTAATCACACTATACATAAACAAAACTCTATCAAACAACAACTACTGTAAAGCAAACTCTATCAAACAACAACTACGGAAACAAATTGCAGTTGTCTAAAATACTTATATTAATCTTATATTTATATGGAAACTAATTGTATAGAACCAAGATATTTGATGCAAAAGACTTTTTACCCATCTTGCCTTCCTTGGTTATAGAAAAGCATAGCTTGAACAAAATAATTCAATTGAATCTACTTGTAGTCCATAAAAGCTATAACATAGAATCATGTCAAGTAGTACATAAAAATCCCCTTCAAAATCTATGAATTGTACTAAATTTAATAAAAAAATCCAAGCACAATAATACATATATATTTATTATAACATAATTCTATATATGGAACAGTAAATATATATACATATTGTCAAGCCCACAATTTTAATTGCCACCAATTCCTAGCTCACACTGTAGCCACTTTCTTAAACGGTGATGTTCTTCTAAATTTAGGAATGGTACATGCAATCTTTCCAACTATTTGCTAAACCTACATAATTAAATTGCATATTCAATTCCATTGTCCCTATAAAAAGATGTTTCCAACCACCAATAAATACAGTTAAAAAAATGAAATCTTTCCCAACAAAATTTAATTTTGAAAAATAACATCGGAAATTTTGATCGGAAATTTTGATCAACCGGAAAAGAAAAAAACAAAATGAAATTTTGATCAACCGGAAAAGAAAAAAACAAAAAAAAGTTAAAACCATTGCTGGCCTTCCTTCTACATGAACTAATAATAAACCAGAATTAATAATAAAAATGTTTGAGGATATTAAATTTATTTTCACATGAAGAATAACAATTTCGAATTTCCTCACTTTCAAATTGCAATTTCAATTAAAATTACTGACAAGAAAACATAAAACTAGCACATCCACATGATTTGTGGATGGATAACGCCGATAGCATGCAATTTAGGTCTACTAAAAATTAGGGTTAAGAAGCTTTAAATTTAGATTAGGGTTTTGTATTAAGAATTTTATTTATTTATTTTAACATTTAAAATATAACGTTTGATTTGCAATATGTCTACTAAAAATTAGGATTAAGGTTTGGTCCAACAAAACATTAAATTTAGGTTAGGGTTTTATATTAAAAATTTCATTTATTTTTTTTAATATTTAAAAAATAACGTTAGATTTACAATAAAATCTAGATTTACAGTAATTTATAGATTAAAAATTAAAAATTGAAGTGCTCAAAGAATAACAAATCTGGTCCTGTAAGTGAAAGAATTTTCTGGGACTTCATATGTCTATATTCTCGCATGCTGTGAATCTAAAATGTTCAATTTTAACATCCCTGTACAGATATTGTGGTTCAAGGGCAACCTGGCTTCGTTGTTGGTTATGAATGGTTATGAATAGGTACGACAAACTCAAGACAGTATGCCAAGAGCCGCTATGGAGATTTTTATTTAAAACTTTGTATGGGCATGATACAAAATTGATATGGGCATGATACATTACATTAATATTGCATTCTCCACCACATCAAGGATACAACGCACACCATCCAAAACTGCTAAAAACAACAATAGAAGTCTCCAGCATCCAAAGCTATATTTCTAGAACAACCACGAATGTTAAGTTACTTAGATCTCTGTCTCATCTTCCTGCGCTTTCTTTTGAGCCTCCTCATTCACTTTTTCTTCCACTGTGATCATACAAAGCAATTTAAAAATAATATAAGGAAAAAGTATTCAAAAATAAAAAAAACAACCAAATTAGAACTGTATATATCCCTTACATAATGTAAATCACAATCAATCGCATATTTACAGGCCATGGGATGGGAGAATAAATATGCGGTTGCGGGCTTCTGATGGAACAAAAGACAACTGCAGTCTACAATGCAGGCCCTTTCAAGCTTTCAAGATTTGTTACAGTAGATTCTGGGTAGATTTAGCATGCGGTCTGGGTATGTGTACCGCTGCGTTAACTACCATGCGTCCAACTATCACTGCCTTAACCGATACGCATGCTCATGGTAACGCATGATATCATAGAAAAAAAAAAAACGTGGTCGCTGCTCTTGAATTAATGTATATTCATATGTATATGAAATTATGCGTCCAATTACCTCTTTCTGGTAATGCTTGATATCCCCAAAAAAGCTTGGCCACTGCTCTATATATTAATCTGTTAAATAATTGAACGTGGCAATGAACATTCTAGACAGATCGATTAATTCTTAATTGAACGTGGCAATGAACATTCTATATAGATTGATTAATTTTTAATTAGTTAAGTGTGGCAATGAGTAGTCTAGTAATTCCTTAAATATATTAAGTAAATGTGAAAAAGTAAATAAGGAAAAGGATGCATTCATAAATGCAAAGAAGTTATTAACATTAAATTTCATTCATTAATTTAAGTGTAAAACTAAAAATATTTCAGTATCATTAATTATTAATCATCAGATTGAAATTTATAATTAAAAAACTAATTAAACCATCAATTCCCAATAAAATTTATCTAAGAATTAAATAGGTGTGAACTTTTATCTCATATGACACAAATGCTACATAGCTCTGTACATATTGCTACAGTGAGATTGTTGCAAACTGGACTGAGATTATTTCAAACTGGAATCTCGTTTGGAAGGAAAGGCAGTCTAAAAAATTTAAGTGGTCCCAAGGAGATAGAGATATATATCAATGTTTTTTTTTTTTAATGGAAATTAATTTGTTGGAAATCTATCTCGATATTTCTCCACATAGTAGATGATATGAGAGTGGAAAGCAGCAGCCCGAAAAACTCTTAGCCAGGTTTGAACTCGTAACCTCTCCCAAGGATGCACACGTTCTCGCCAATCGAGCTATCCCTCGTGACTTCAATCGAGATACATATCAATGCTTGAATGAAGAGGCAGAGCAATCATTCCGAGATCTAAATATAAACTCAAGTCAAAGACATTGAATCAAAGTACGATCCAACCAGGTACCTACAATGCCGGATTCGATAATGTGTTTAATTGTTTCATGGTTTTAACTTTAAACCTAAAGTAAGAATTTTTTAGCCTTATGGGTTTTTATGGGATGGTATAGCAGTATTTTTCTAAACAAGAACTACCAAGTGCTATGTTCTTTTTTTTTTCAAATAAAACGGAATGAACTAAGTCAGTTGCGTAAGTATTAAGACTTAGCTGGCTATGACTTTGCATTAATCGTTGCTTAAGAAGAGTGCAGCACTGCATTACAGATTATCAGTTGCATGCAAGTTCCGGGGATACATATATTCTCTGTTTTTCTAGATAATTAATCTCTCAGTTAGAAAATTTGTATCTCTGTCATAAAGTCTGGTGTGTGTCCGAAAGAAATTTGGATCGTGTTTATGCACGTACTCAACGTTATAGACACAAAGAATCTCCCCCAACTTCGGCTCCACCATGCAAATCTTCCAAACTGAATTATCATTCCATTCATCTAAACCCATCTAAGCCCATTTTATTCGATATAAGTTTTTAATCGAATAAAATGCGCCTTTGATATCGAGTCGATCGGCGCTTTAACCTTTCAGATTGTACAAGCAATTACAATTCCGTGAATTTTAAAAGATAAGTTTTGCGCTGAAAAAGATAATTTGACCGATCGGTATGAGATACAACATAAAGTAATAAAGAGCATTTCAACAGTGAAGCAATAATATCATCCCCATTCACATATGACGGAATGGAAGCATCAGATAAAATTGACAAATTGTAGGCCGAACTTTGATGTTTTGCCAGGTTTCAAACAGAAAACAGCAAGAATCATGTTAAAAATGTGTTAATATTGAATGTGTAACCAAATTGCATTTAGATGAACAGAATAGAGAAACGAAATTTACAGAATGGTGGAAAAACTAAACCACAGATCAGTTACATAAATTCAAACAATTCCACTTGCTAAATTCCATTTAATTTAAGGTGAACTGAGCGTAAGCTCTCCTAACATAGATGATTGACCTTGTTGTGCTATGTAGCTTGCAGTGGAAGCGTCTACGCTGATTCTTCAAAACTGAGGATGCATTGAATAAAGAAAAAGCGACGCATTCAACCCATGGTTGTATAAACTAAAAGTCAAGGTTTCCCCCTACGATGGCCGATCCATGAGATTCATGGGATGCAGCCGAAGTTGAAACTAAGGTTGCAGAGTTGGAGGTAGCGGAGGAATTAGTAAGTCCGCCTGCAAAGGCATCTATAAAGGCTGGTTGTGTAGGCATCTATAAAGGAATTAAGCTCTGTTTAAACACTCCCCATAATGTTTATTAGGATTAACATACACTTATTAAGGGATACTTCTTTAAGTCCTATCATGCTTCGGAACTTTACAAATTTTAAATTACTCAAAGCTTAAGTAAATATATCAGCAACTTGATCTTTTGTTCTGCAATATTTCAATATGATGTTGCCTTTTTGTGTTTTCTCTCAAACATAATGATGATGGATTTCAATATGTTTGGTCCTTGCATGAAAAACTTGATTCTTTGTTAATTGTATTGTGCTTTGATTATCACAGTAAATAGTTGTAGCTTCTATTTGAGGATGATTCAATTCAGCAAGAATACCTCGTAGCCATGTAGCTTCTTGTGTTGCAAGTGTTGCTCTTTTATATTCATCTTCTGTTGATGATAAAGAGATTGTAGCTTGTTTCTTGCTGCTCCATGAGATTGCTCCCAAATCAAGATAAAATATATATCCACAAGTTGATTTTCTATCATCAGTGTCTCCCAATTCTATCATCAGTGTCTCCCAATCAGAGTGTATATCCTGCAAGTTGAACATTATCACCATTTTGATATTCAAGTCCAAGATTATAAGTTCCTTTGATGTATCTAAGTATTCTTTTAGCTGCATTCCAATGTTCAAGATGAGGATCAGACATAAATCTAGAAACCATTCCAATTGCATATGCAATATCTAGTCTCGTGGTTGTTAGATAGAACAAACTTTCAACCAACTGTCTATATAGTGTTCCATCAAATTTTTCTGAAATAGAGTTGGTTCTTAACTTGGTCCTTGCATCAATTGGAATTGGAGCTGACTTACAATTCTCCATTTTGAACTTCTTCAATAGATCAAGTTCATATTTTGGTTTTGATAGAAGAATTCTATCTTTTTCTTGCCAAACCTAGATGCCAAGAAAATAATGTAATAACCCCAAGTCTCTGATATCAAAAGCCTTCTTTAGTTGCTTCTTGAAGTCATATACCTAACTTAAATTGCTTCATGTAATGATTAAGTCATCTACATATAGGACAATCATTATGATATCACTATTGCAATTTTTGACATAAAGATCAGGATCGTAAGGATTTCTTTTGAACCCATCATTCAAGAAGTACTCATTAATTTTGGAGTACCATGCTCTTGGAGCCTGCTTAAACCCATACAATGATTTTTTAAGTTTACATACAAGATGTTCTTTACCAACCTTTATAAAACCTGGTGGTTGTTTCATATAAATTTCTTCAAGTAAATCACTATGCAGAAAAACACTTTTTACATCCATTTGATGAATTTCCCAACCAAATTTTGTAGCTAGAGAAACTACAATTCGAATTGTAGTCGTTTTAGCAACATGAGCAAATGTTATAGTCAATGCCTTCTTTTTGTGAGAATCCTTTTGCAACCAATCTAGCCTTATGCTTCTCGATTGCTCCATCAAATGTGAACTTTGTCCTATATATCCATTTGCAGCCAACGAGATTTTTACCTTCTGGAAGAGGAGTCAACTCCCAAGTTTGATTATTCATTAAAGAATCATATTCATCTTTCATTTGAGATTCTTCAAAGGCTTGCGGATCATCGACATGCATAACTCTAGTCATAAGAGCATAGTTGGCATAATGTTTTCTTGGGCCTTCTTGATAAATCTCTTGAAGACTTCTTGTTTTTGTGGAAGAACCGTCTTGTGTACCTGGAGCAACAATTTCTTCTTCACAAGATTTAAAACTTTCTTCATTAGCCATTTCATCAAGATTTTCTTCACTAGTTTGGTCACTAACAATTGATGAAGTAGGAGAAAGGGAAGAAGATTTGGTAGATGGTATGCATATTTCATCAAATATTACATCTCTCCTAATGAGTATTTCATTCTTTTCAGGATCATACACCCTGTAGGCCTTAGATGTTTCATTGTAACCAACCATAATACATTTGTGACTTTTTCTATCAAGTTTCTTTCTCTTTTCATCAGGAATATGAACATAAGTATCACATCCAAAAACCTTGAAATGACTTACAGTTGATTTTCTTCTATTCCAAGCTTCTTCATGAGTCTTATGTTTGACAACAATTGTAGGTTTCCTATTAACAATATAAGCTGCAGTATTTATAGCTTCAGCCCAAAATTTTGGATCCATATTTTTAGCATGTAACATATACCTAGCCATCTCCATAAGAGTCCTATTCTTCCTTTCAACTACCCCATTTTGTTGATCTGTATAAGGGACTATATGTTCTCTTTTAATTCCATTATACTTACAATAATGATCAAACTCTTTGTTTACATATTCTCTTCCATTATTAGTCCTTAAAATCTTAATAGACTTTCCACTTTGTTTTTATACAAAAGCTTTAAATTACTTGAACTTCCCAAATGCCTCATCTTTGTTCTTTAAAAAATAAACCCAAATCCTTCTGCTATAGTCATCAATAAATGTTAGAACATACCTGGAACCTCAAATAGAAGGATGTTCTAATGGCCCCATGAGGTCACTATGAACCAAGTGAAGTGGAGTCTTGGCTCTCCATGATTTTCCTTTTATGAATTTCTCCATATGTTGCTTTCCACACATGCATCCTTCACAAACTCCTTGCCTTTCAGATATTTTAAGTAGTCCATACACCATTTCAAACCTTTTCATAAAACTTAGACTTTTGTAATTTAAATGTCCCATCCTCTCATGCCACAACCTACTCACATTATCAACTTTTGCAACCAAAGCTTTTTCATTTGAGGTAAACCTTCCAAACTTATAAAATCCATTTTCTACATATCGAGAAGCAACCACTTTATAATTACTATTAATATCTTTAATTAAGCACTTGTCCTTATAAAACTCAACCTTATAAACTTGATTTGCAATTTGAATCACAAAGAGTAAATTTGTCTTAAGATTGGGAACCAACATAACATTATTGAATACTCCATCTTCAATAGCAACATTTCTACTTCCAATCACATCTAGTGTTGTATCATCTCCAAGAAAAAATTTCTCTTTATTGTAATCATTATCTAAAATAACAAATCTCTAGTTATTATGGGACATATGCCTAGTTGGACCCAAATCTATGACCCATTCATCTTTATTTGAAACATTGTCATTAAGTGCAACACAAAGAGAATTACCTTTTTCTCTTATAGTGTTTTTATGATTTGAAAATTTAAGTTGCTTTTGTTGCATGTCCCATTACTTTTTGCGACAATCCTTCTCGTAATGCCCTCGCTTCCTAGAATAATGACAATTATTATTAAATCTATAAGAATGCTTATTTTCTTCAAGTTCCTTTGAAAACTGACCTGGCTTATCTTTGAATTTCTTAGTATACTGAGTTGATCTTCCTTGGAGACAATTGCATGAATTTCATCATTAGATGACTCCCTTTCCTTTGCTAGGCGTTGCTCTTCGTGTAATAACTTGGTAGTAAGATTAGCTACAGAAATAGTGAGAATTTTATCAGTTGTGTCTAGCCCTCTAATGAAAGGATGATAGGAACTAGGAAGGCTCCTAAGGATGATATGGACAAACTCCTTTTCTTCCAATGTTTTTCCAAGACTTTCTAATTTATTACGCATATCTTTCAACTTGGTTAGATGAGGTGCAATTTCTTGATTATTAGACAACCTCAAATTATGTAAATCACTAGTAAGACTTAAGATCCATGATTCACTTGTATTGTGATTCAATTGCTTAAGTATCTTCTATATTTCAGTGCCTTCCCTTAAACTTTTAATTTCTTCAAATACTTCATCAGACACACAAATTTTAATATATGCACCAGCTTCCTTATTTCTTTGATCCCATTTTTCAAGAGCCTTTTGTTCAATAGGAGGGGCCTCTTTCCCACTAACCAAGTCATATTACTTCCTCATTGTTAAAAATGACTCTATTTTATGCACCCAATCGTTATAATTTTTCCCATTTAACTTAATTTCTGGAATTATACCCATGTTAATAACCATTTTATCAATGGAAAAATACTCCCATACAGAAATTATCCCTTCTTCACACAATATCCCACACACATAAATTATCCCTTCTTCACACAATAGCACCAAAATAACACTAAAAGATATATCTTCCTACTCTTTTAAATTTCCTTTTTATTATTTAAAAAAAAAAAAACTCCCAGAACTCCAAAACCGAATGGTTAACCCAAAAAAAAACCTTCACTAAATTTTTTTGTAATAAAGCTCATAAATTTGTATGGAAGCTTTGCAAGACCTGAACCAAGCCTTTGCTTCGGTAACCAAACCTATGGCTTTGCAGGAAAGGAGAGCATGCAACACTTCAATAAAACATAATTCAATCTTCGGGAAAGGGGATAGCAGGAGGAACAAGACTTATCTCAGCGAACAACCCAGTATCCCATGAAGAGAGCAATAAGAACAGAACATAATTAATAGCACGGAGAGAAATTACAGAGAAGGGAAACATATACACAGCTCAATTGAAACTGAGACGATATGGAATGGGTTCGATTGATATGAATTTATAGAAAACAATTACATGCTGCAGGTCCATCTCGAAGCTTCCAGAGCTTCCGGCGGTTTCTTCCGCTGTCTTTGCCAACTACCGCATTTAATTCGCCTTCTAGATTTCTTCTCACCACCTAATAAACATTACAGCTTAGTTAAGCTCTGTTTTAACAAGTTGCGTGGATAAGTCCTGGGATCTTTGAAGGATCGTTGTAATCTGTGGAAGCACAATAAACGTAATTCTCGGCATCCACATCCTGACTATAAAATGTATTATTCTCATAGCGGAGAAGAGAACCGTCCAAATGAATCCGAGCACCATTAGATTGAGGACAGACTTCTTTTGCTTGTATCGTCGCTTCCTTCATGCATTGTGAGCACTCGCGGGCGCTCAAATACTTCCGACATATTGCAAGACCTAGACAGGATCCGTTTTGCCAGAATTTATTCGCATGGAAGTAGATAAGCCATCTGAGGAGAGATTTGAGAGGAGGGATTGCAAAACAGATTCCAGATTGACTGTAAACGATGTAGTACTAACATACATGTGGGGGCTGCACCCTGAGCCCACCAATTCAGACTGGGGATCATCGGCTTCAAGACCAGCTGTAATCATGATCGCCGCCATAATAACCAGGAGTGCAAAATGAGCAAGTTCTGCCATCAGTCCAGCCAATAACCAATATGGATTGGGATTGGAACCCAACGGTGTGCGTATATCTCAATTGAAATCAAATTTACTAAGGGAGAAAAGATCATTCAGAGACAGACAAAGAAACAACATTCAAACATGTAACATGACTCAAATGTTATTAGCACAGATACTTAGGTCTCAGCTTAGATATTAAGATACAGGAAGGTGTTTGATTAATGTAAACTGCTTATTTTCTTCCATATTAAAACTCATGGGTGAGTTTCACAATAATTGTATGCCATAGAAATCAAATTTATTCTCAAGGCAGACATACATGTGGGGGCTGCACCCTTTTTCCCACCAATTCAGACTGGGGATCGTCGGCTGCAAGACCAACTGTAATCATGATTGCCGCAATAATAGCCAGAAGTGAAAAACGAGCAAGTTCCGGCATCATTCCAGTCAGTAACCCATATGAATTGGGATTAGAAATTCATAAAAAAAAATTGACAGAGTTTTTAATCTCAAACATAATCATAAATATTTCTATGTATTATTTTTAGGATGAGTTTGACCAAGTTTATAAAAGATGGGTGGATTGTTGACAGATTTACATTAATTATGTGTTTTGTTTCCACTATCTATTATATTAATCGGGATTCCATGTATTACAAATTAAAAGGTTGAGAAGTTTTTGAATGAGCTAAAATAATAATCATATTAGATACCAAAGTTATAACTATCTCATTAATTTTAATTAACAAACACATAACATTATGATTGCAATAAAGTAAATATGAACCAACACTTTAGATACTATTAGAGAGATGGAATAAATGAACATGAAAAAATAGAGATGACCTAATTTCTTTGGGTTTAATCAATGTTTATTTCTTGAGAAAATGAGAAACTCATTTGTATTTAATCTTCTAATAAGTTCAGAGTGTCGTTACAATTTACATACATAGCCTATGATTAATTGTTTTAGGTTTTTGTAGTGTCAAGAGGGGAGGAAAATATAACAAAGAAAATGACATTAGACAAGTGTCATAGGCAAAGATAGAAGAAAAATAAACTATGGTGAGTGTAGCATTTAAAACAAAAAAGAATGTAAACTAAGTGCAATGTCCATATTGACAAGAATCTACAAAGTTCATAAGACATGAATTCAAATGAGAATTCACAAAGACAAGATGTCTAAGCTTCTTTGGAAAACTTTCATTAAGTGACACATAAAATGGTGTATACACCAATAAGGTGATATGATATTTATTTAGGTGTGAGCTATGTGATGGATTTAATGCTATGAAAGGGTACATTGTAGAAAGATACACGCTCATTGACCAACCAAACATTTTAAGTGAGGATATTGATAAGTTATTGGAAATCTAACTCTTCTTTTGTTATTTTATATACTTATTATGGTAATTTTTTTGTTAGTGATTTCAAAAATTTGTAATTTTTTTTAATTGGGTTTTTAGGATGAAATTGATCTCATTGAAAGGTACATTGAAAGGGTTGAAAAGAGTTCATTTTTTATGGTTAGGTGTGGAGTAGGTCTTGTTTTATTATTTTATAATACTTATTATCTTAATTTGTTGTTAGTAATTTTAAGATGAATTTGATCTCATTGAGAGGGATGAGAAAGGTTAAATTTTTATCGTTAGGTATGGAGTAGGTATCTGATAAATGGAAATTTATTAAGTGGACTCCCACTATTGGAATTGATGAGTTAATTAAGTTTTTAATTACAAATTCCAATTTTATGGTCAACATTTAAAGATGCCACCATATTCTTTGTTGTTCTCTCAAATCAATGAATAATATTAAGTGTTCATAAGTTCCATGCATTTATAAATGCCTCTGTTACCTAATTACTTTTTCACATTTACTTTTTAAGATTAAAAATTTACTAAGCCAAGTTTTCACATATTAACTCTTTACTTTTTACATTTTAAAATAATGTGTTCTGGACAAAATTACTTCAACCTTTTTACTGCCTCTAGTTACTTTACATTTCACTACCTCCTATGGTGAGGAGTGGGATTTAATAGTTTTTTTTTTACTTTGACAAGGTGGCCTGAATTACTTTGGGTCTGTTCACTTCTCATAAATTTTGTAGAATCACTTAGAAAAAATCAATTATGCAGATATCACATAGTAACTTATGAAAGGAGTACGAATAAACGATTCCTGCATAAATTTTCATGACCTGACAAAGAAGGAGAGTGGAAACAAATATGGGAGTTATTATAAGAGTAAATTAAATACATTTACATCAAGATCTACATGCTATTGTTTATTAGGAGAAAGAGGACGAATGGAAAATATTGTTATTGATATTGTGCATTCATGAGCTATTGCGCATTAATTGTAAATTCTGCTATTAATATTCTGCATTCATGAGCTATTGTGCATTCAGGCATCGGGCATCCACTTCCATTCCATCCAGGTACTAACATGAATCTGTGTTTTTTGTTTTTTATTTAAGCATTCACTTCATCGGTCTTTGTTTTATTTATGTCTTTTAATCAGGATCTGCATTCTATTGCGCATCAGGAGAAAGAGGACGAATTGCAAAGACTTCTATTGATATGTGCTATTGTGCATTCAAGCATAGGCATCCAGTTCCATTCCATCCAGTTACTAACATCAACCTGTGTTTTTTATTTACACGCTGTGTTTTATTTATCTGTTTTAATTGAGTCTGCACCCTCTTTTGTTGATCATGAATTGTTTTGCTAATCAGGAATTGATGTCGATTAAAAAACTGAAAAAAAATCTACTTCCATTTGATTTAAGCATCCAGGTACTAACGCGTGCAGTCCTTCACTCTGTTTAAACAATCTAAACAGGCATTTGGTTTGGTTTTTGTAAATGATCCACCCATGCTATCTCTTCACACTGGTATTATTGTTTAAATAATTCACTGATGCTTTTCATTTATGTTTATGATTGTTTAAATAATACACCCATGCTTTGGGTTTCTATTTATGTCTGGGTATTGGTATTATTGTTTAAATAATTTGCCCATCTTTTTAATGTTTAGATTTTGCCATCTTTTTAACGTTTAGATTATTATTTGACAAATTTGGAATTTGAATAACATAGACATTTAGATATAAATTTTTGTTTTTAACCTTTAATGTGTTGATACATGTTATTGTCTTGAATGTAGCTGGGCATTCATTCTTCGGGACTCTTGAAACACTATCAATACTAGGTAACGAACTGTAGTTTTCACGGTCTAATTCTAAATCAGAGATTACGTTGGCTGGATTTTGTTTGAATGCTGGATCGATTTTGTTTGAATGTTACAATTTTAGTGTTTGACTCTTCCATTAGGGTTCGAGCTTACATAAACAAACATTTACTCTTCCGTTAGGGTTCGATATTTACAAATTTCGGTGAGTATTGTTGGAGGCGTTCGCAATCCTGGGTAATCCGGGTTCTCATAAATGTAATAACTTTGTTGCCAATGGAAAAGAAAAACCTCAATGTACAGAAGTCAATGATTAATAATTAATGAAATCACCCTAAGCAAAATCAATGTGATTGGAGGGGCTTAATTTTGATGAAACTGTGTGAATGAAAGTTTTAAAAGTTTTAGAAAAAATGAAGTTTAGAAATACTTACAAATATTCTTAAGTTTAGAAATATTTTTGCACAAAATTGAAATACTTACAATTATTATTGCACAAATTTGAAATACTTACAAATATTCTCAAGTTTAGAAAAAATGAAGCATAGACTCATCAAAATTGAAATACTTACTTGTAATATTCTTAAGTTTAGAACAAATGGAGCATAGACTCATCAAATTGTAAAAAAAATAACTACCATATACACTTTTTAAGTGATGATAATTGGGTGAAATCATGAAGATGGGTTACACTTTTGCTTGTTTTATGAGAAAAAAAATTGTATTTTCACAAGTTCTTCAACTTTCGGCATACAAAAGTATATTTTTTATTTAGATTTTCACTTTATAGTAAAAACAAAATTTGTGAAGAATTTTGTTAGCTTTTCAATGACTATTTTTCAATTATATTTTATCACAATTTGATATGTCAATTTGACAATTGTTTAACAGTATGTTCCTTAAACATGATAACGAGTTAATGTTTTCTACAAGAATGTATCTATTATTAAAATTATGTTATCTATTATTAAAATTATGTTTTTAAGAAACAAAATATACTGCAACAATCTACAACAATCTACAGAGACTCTATTTTATTATGACTTTAATTATTAATCTAACGGATGAATATTATAATTTCTAAAAGGTTTTGAAGTTGACCAAGCTAGAAACGTTGCAATTTTAAACACATGTTTTTTTACACCTTGTATTTATCTTAAATTTTACTTAAAACTAAAATCTAAATATACCCTTGTATTTATCTTATATTTTTAGAGATATCAATATTTCATTTCGAATCATAATGTTTGTTGGAAATATTATGTAGTCTTCTTTTTTTAAAATTAAATAAAATTAGATAAAAATAAAGAAAATGAAAACAAATTATAAGAATTGAAAGTAGATTCAATTTTGGAAATGTTGGTGTCATTTTCGAAACCAAATTCTTAGTATTTGCAAGACTATGCAACCTCCGAAGTGCAGGTGCTTGGGGGAATTCTCTGGTTTTTGTTTTCAGTCCCATTTTCATGTTTTCGGCCGAAATAATCTTTCCGCCGAAAAATAGTTATTTCGGCCGAAAGAGTAAAATCTAACGGAAACCGTCAAAACTGAACGGTTTCCAAGGTTTTTAGCTAAAAAAACCTTCTTTCAGCCGAAAGGCTGTTGAGAGAATTCTGTCATTCCGAAAAACGAAAAGACACATCGTATCGTTTCATTTTGTGCCAAATTGTATAAATAGACTTTTGGCCGAACACATTTAACACAATTCATCGGATATATAGACAAATATAAGCTCGGGGATACGGATTTCAAAGCATTTCTATTATTGATTGTAGTTGTATTCTTTTCTTTCTTTATTTCTTCCCTCTGTTCCATGGGCTTAATCAGAGGATCGATATCGATACATGATGGTTTTATAGAGAACTTAAACAAAGTTTTGAATCATCTTTTTGGTTTTTGTTGAATAAGGTAATTGATGTTTGTTCAAGTTTTTATTTGAATAACAATTTATATGTTGAAAGATAAACGTTGAGCATTTTTTCAAGGTGCAGTCTTTGTTGAACATATATTTTACAGATAACTATAAAAGTCACGGGAAACAAAAGTTTGCGCAAGAGAAAATTTGATCGCACTCGAGATGATACTCGCCAGATCGAACAAAGGAAAGAGATTTATCGAAGAAATAAACAATAATGTGCAAATATTGAAGAAATAAACGATGATAATGTCAATAGATATTTTTGACAAGAAGAAGTTCAACTAGGTATGCATGCACATATGATGATCGAGCACACGACACACATTGAGACTGTATTCAGAAAGTACAGAATTCAAAGTATAGAATTCAAATTTAAAATATTGTAAATAATATAATTGATTGTAATTACAATTTTATGTTTTTCAGAAAACATAAATAGATTTGTCTCATAATGTCGAAGATGATGTTGAAACCGAAATTGAAGCAGAAGACATTGAAACCAAAATTGAAGCAGAACACAAATCACCTATATATATATATATGTGTACATAAATTTAGATAATACAACATGAACACTCAAGTATATATAATTTAGTGAATTTGTGTTCGGGTTATGTTTTTTAATGTAAACTTTAAATTGAAATATGCAGGAGAATCTATCAACATTGATGATGAAATATTAGAAAATGTTGATACTGACAAATTTGGGAAGAAAAAAGATAAGCATTATATAAGATATCGAACTAAGAATATGTATAATACTTTTTTCAAAGATGAATCAGTAACAGTACAAGCTCAACTTTTACTTTGTCTAATGAAGTCAAGAAAGTTAAAAGAAGCTACATCATTATTGCGTATTCAAAAGTCGACAAAGAATACAAAGCTGAAACAAAATGCCTTTAACAATATAACTAGTGTATTAAAATCTTTTGGAAAATCTCGAAAAAAAAGATGTTTGTGTTGCACGTAGAGCGATACAAACAACACTTGTTTCATCTAGCAATATAAAAGATTGTTTGACACGACACATGATAAAAACGATGGGAACGTCAAGAAAAACATTGCACAAACATAGAAAATTTTGTTTCCAAATAGATGTAAATGATGGATTGGCTTGTTGGATAGTGATTTCTAGACAACCCTACAAAGATAGACTTGCAGAAAATGTTAAAGAATTGGCCTGTAATTGTTTGTTGGAAGAATCTTGTGTTTCACCACATACAAGGGATGTGTTGCGATGAAGAATAGTATGAAAACAATATGAAAAACATCCAAAACATATATTGCCAATGACACAAATAGAGTCGTTCAATAAGTTCAAAGAAGAGCACAAAGAAGTTAAAATTTCCATCAATATATTTATGCAACAAAAACCATGGTTGGTTAGACCCATCACTGTTCGTGACACTTGTTGTTGTTGTTATCATGTGTAATTTGAGTTGTATTACGACACTATTTTGGATTTTTGTAAAACTTTATGGCTAATTTCACCTCCTCCTTCCACATTCCATGTTTTTATATCTGAAATTCTATGTGAAAGAGAAGATGATGATTTATTTTACAAAAAAAAATGTGTCGGTGGAAAGAAATGTGATCGTTGTGTAAATCTAAGTTTGTTTCATTCAAAGTATCATATTGATATGAATGATCAATCATTTTCTAATATAAGATTCAATTGGAAGAGATATGAATATATGAACAACACGACTCCACATTCTTCAAATGTTATCTCCAAAAGGATTGATTTGAAGGTAAATAAAATCTGCGTGATAGATTTTTTGAAGAAGTTTGAGGAAGAAATCTATAAATACACCAAGCATTCACATAGAGTTCGATGGAAAGATCTACAATTCAAACAATCTCGTGAAATGTTTCCACCAGGGACAATTTTGTCTCTAGTTGATTTTGCAGAGAATTACACATTCGCTGCACAAAAAGAAATACAGAGAGAATCTTATCATTCTGATCAAGTCACGATATTTGTTCACGTTCTATATAGACATGCTCAACGGAGTCTTGATAACATAGAAAACACCAACGACAATCAACATGTTATTAAATAATATCAGTTTTATATAAGTGATGATCAAGCACACAACACACATTATGTACAAGATTGTTTTGATAAATTTTATGATTCATTGAAAGAACATGAAATCATATTCGATCGACATTGAATATGGCCCGATGGGTGTGCGAGGCAGTTCAAATTTGCATGATCATTCTATTGGTTATGTCGTATTCAAAAAAAATTAAACATTACACATTGTTGAAATTTTTCTGAGACCGGTCATGGAAAATGAGAGCACGACGGTGCAGGGGCATGTATAAAATGAGCACTTCAAAGGTATCAGCTGAAAGCTCATGCCGATCAATTTGAATCCACTGAAAAAGTTGTTGAATGGTGCAAAATGGCACTAAGACATGAATATAATCCGTCAAGGGATGTGCGCAGGTGTGTCTATATATAAATGTTACATGTATGCACACAAGATATATAAATATAAACTTTTTCAAATTTATATTCAATCTTCAATCATTTTCTTGAGCAATTTCAAGTTAACAAGTTCTTGTCTTGTGTAGGTTTTTTTGGTATGTTGGAATCGAAGATGTAAATAGATCAATCCCATATGACGTTAGTACAATACCTAGGACATGAAAAATACATTCAGTTAAAAAAAACATTTTCAAAATGGATTTGCATTTAATAGAAGAAATGAATCTTGTTTTTTTCAGTTTGCATAGAGGACATAAAATCCATAAATATTTGCGAGAACAAAAATGCAGGATATGTTAAAGCTTGGAAACATTTTGAACTTAATGTAAAAGGTAAAATTCCACTTGCAAGCTCATAGGAGATGGAATCAAATGAAACTATAGTGTCAGTTGGTGGCGATAGAGTTTCTGATCTTGTTAGAGAAGGTAAAATTTTTATGTTTAATTTTTTTGAAATAACTTGTATATGTACTTGTGTGATAATCTAACATGAATTATTTGTTGTCCAATATATCCAATTATTTGTAGGAGATGTTTTTTCCATGGTTGCACCTATAGACAACATTGAAAACGTGAAATATTATTAGATGTGATGCATGGAACAAAAGATGAGGCTATTAGAAGATTTTGATGATAATGGTTTTATATATGAAAGAGGATCCATTGTATTGAAAGGATATTTTTTTCAAGAAACCCATCAAACCAATACTCATGTTCACTTTCAAGACTACCAATTTGTTAACGATATTTCTTGTAGGGGGGCTAGAATGCAAAAGAATGGGGTTAAAAACCCACTTGTCCTAAGTTTTGGATGATAATGCGCCCATGGTAAGTAATGAGCAAGTTCGAGTGGCAGTGATTCACGCGCCCAAATCAACGGCGCATATGGGAT
>ML800980.1:88568-117913 GCA_009831015.1 Picea engelmannii | reverse complement strand
TCACAACACAAGTGAGTGTCGAGCCAAGCAGTCACTGGTAGCCGAGTTGAAGGCTTCTAAATCAGATGCATGCTCTGACTCTGAATCAGAACTTGACAAGGGGAATGATAGGGGGAAGCAGATTATTGATGCACATCCCAACACCACCGTTGCCACCACGAAGATCCATAAGGAGGAACTAGAAGATCCACGGGAGGCAGAGTGTCTATTCCATTCCAAGATGTGGGTAAAGGGTTCCCCGTTGCAGTTCATTGTCGACAGCAAGAGCTGGAAGAACCTCATCTTGGTAGAGGTCGTGAAGCGGTTAGGCTCACCGACCACAGCACACCCACAACCATACACCATCGGGTGGTTGCACCTATTAACGCTCTGTAATTTACCCAAGGCTGTGGAAGCAGTCACAGAGGTAACCTCAAACCACTTGAACTCTTGGATCTATCCCTCCAAGACTTAGAGAGGGATCTCTTTTTCTGAATTAACTTGGTATGGAATAGGACAGATGTCAAGCTAGCTGTGAAAGTATGGGGTTGGGGTTTTTGAACTATTTAGATGAGGGCTTGGTTGACGAGTTTCTCAGATCACCATTGGGCTATGGGGTCTGTTTATAAGATAATGATCAAATCAGATCTAGAGGTAAATGTCTCCACAGGGCAAGATAGTAACAATTGTTGGATCTTCTTAAGTTCGAATGGTGTCGATTGAGGAAGAAATGGGGGAGTAAAACTGAGCCAATGAGTAGTTAAGAATTCGTAAACTAAGATTTAGAAGAAAATATAAAGATTACCAAAGGATTAGATGCAGAGTATTCACCAATAAATTCTTCTCTATTACTATCATTCAATAATAGGAAATTGAAAACAAATGGCATGATAACTGGAAGAAACACTTAACACAGAAGAAGAATGCCACCAATACTGCTACACAAGAATCCTATAAATCATGTTTTCTATTACTGTTTAGTCATTCAAAAATTATAGACAAAACCTCCTAGAGTAGCAAGGCCCACAGTCCAGCCAAAAAAGTGAAACTTCACACAGGTCGAACCCTGCTTACATCTTTTACATGTGTATATAAAGGTAAAGATACTATCATTCCTCAAAAATTCGAACTCTACCTATGCTTTCTAAAAATAGAAAACAGTTGCAATAATTGACACACGCCACAGACGGTCTCCCAAACATAAGGGTCAATTATAACAGAAATGACACATGAAAAACTTCTCCTGATTTCCAGAGTGTTGTTTCAGTAGAGTCCTTTTCCATTCGAAAGGAAGACAACACTTTGACAGGTGGAGAAATAGCATTCCCTTTGCTGGTCTTCACGATATTTTCAATAAATGTCAAGAAGATGACAAGGCACTTTGAAATCCTATTGTGACAGATGGAAAATCTTTATGACGAATTTCAAGAGCCACTTAACCGATTGTTATAACCCTAAATTGCACCATACATGCTTACCTGGAATCAGTCCAACTCATATC
This sequence comes from Picea engelmannii, assembly GCA_009831015.1. NCBI lineage: Eukaryota > Viridiplantae > Streptophyta > Pinopsida > Pinales > Pinaceae > Picea > Picea engelmannii. Next base: position 116,433 of record ML800980.1, on the reverse strand, counting down.
CCTTCATTGCCAAAACATCTGCTAAACAACCTCTTCAAAAATCCTCCTGGGTGAAGGTACACGGGCCCTAACCCACTACTGCACACGGGTGAATGCTGGCAGGCCTACTATAGCCCGCATTTACCTAACAAAGCACAAAAACAGGAAATTTGCCAACGGGACAAAAAGCTATGGGTCAGTTAACTGAAACTCCTGTCCATGCATGGCTGAGAGTTCGTCCAAAACCCTAGCTCTTTCTAGCGTATAAAGGAAGGGGTAGGGGTACTATTTGGAGGAGGAAAAAAATAATAGCAAAGAAACTCTACCCATTTGCCGAATCCAGCTATCCCAACCCTTTAGCCTTTCCTCAAGCCTAAGGAGAATTAATGCAAAGCAGTTGGAGGACAAAGAAGAGGAGGAGACCAGGATCAGGATCAAGGAGTGGTGGCCGGTCTTGACTTTGATTGTAAGTTGATTCATTTTGAAAGTAATAAAAGAATAATTTTCCCATCCCAATGCATGAGTTATCTATGATTTGTGTAATTTATGCTTAATTTCTAACCCTCAAGTAGAAAAATAACATCCATGCATAGTTTTTTGTCTTGATTGCAGGTTAACTTTGGAAGGAGCAGCGCAAGTAAGTGGGCAAAGCACAATGGAAGATCTACACCAAACATCAGTAAAAAGGTTAGTAGTTCCTTTCCATGCATGTGTCTCGAAATAGGGGTTTAAGTTTTGGGGTGGTAGGTTAAAAGGTCATTTCTTTGAGGTCAAAATATGCATGCAAATCTGACCCTAGTTTGCTAGTCCGTAGGGTATTATTTCCCAACAACACCGATTCTCCTTAATACCTGCCTCAAAAACTTGAAAAGGGTGATGATCTGTATCCCTTTAATCTTTATCTTTCATTTGACACCCCTTTCACAAAATCTCGACACCAAACATTTCGATCTGTGGAAAACATGAACATTCTATCATCCTTTACGCTTTTGGTAGCTTATAGGTGTAAAACCACAAAGGGTTATCCATCGGAAGCGTAGCTTTTAGCAGCTAACGATGCCTTGAGGAAAATGAATACGCTATCGAAAATGCTGAGTTTTCCACCACTGTCCAAAACTGCAAAAAGAGACTTCCTTCAACTTACCTACTCCTGAGGGTCTTCATTTAGGTTCTCAGCGACTTTAGCAAGAGCTCTTAAATCAGAATGTTCTCTTGGCTTAGGATTCTTTAGCCTTAGTTTGATCCTCAAACTTTTAACCACTTTAAGCAATTTACGATTTTCCTTGAGCAATTTCTTGTTCCTCTTCTGTTCCTTTACATGCATTTTAGCTAATCTTTCAAAGCAATCCCTTACCTCATTTGAGGTGTTTCTTATAGTTTGGTTTTGGGATTTGATGACCCTCTCAAGCATATTCATCTCTAATATTTCTTCTTGTAGTTTTTCAACCTTTGATGGTTTGTTGACCTTGTTGTGCCTGCTGGTTGATGTTTCATGAATCTCCAAGTCTGGGACCTCTGATGGAAAAGGTGCTTCTCTGAAAGCATCCTGTTCAGGAACCTCCCTTTCCCCTGGCTCTAAATCCTCCTCTGAATCTGTATAAGGCAGATTCAAAACGTTTTTACCAAAGGCATTTCTTTTCCCTTCTATATCTTGGCTAAAAACGAGCATCTTCTTGGCTTTCTTGGACTCTGAAGAAGAAGTTGGGCCCTCCATAATTACTGGGGAAATGGCTCTCCTTTTTCTTTTACTGCTCTGTGGTGTTGAAAACTTAATGAGTGAAGTCTTCTTCTGGTCCTTGGGCTGGGGTTCTGGTTCAAATTCACCCCAAAAAAGGAGATACTCCCAACTCCTATGCCTCTTCTATAATTCTTGAAACACTATGAGTTTGATAAGACTGTGATGGGAGAGTCTATTCTGCACCTTGCTAGGTATGGCCTGGACCTGGTGTGTCATCTTTGTTAGACTTTTATGAAGGTAGAAGGGTAGATTCAGAGGACACCTACCTGTGAAATGATTCATGAGCTTGAAATGGTAGAACATTACTCTACTATATCTGCCCTCACATGTTATGTATACCTGGATGGCTTTGAGAAAATGTTTCCACTTCTCTTCCAAGTAGGATCTAGGGATATCCTTTTTCAAAGTGATACATTTGTGTTTAGGTTTGAGATAAGAACTGAACTCAATATCTTTGATAGTGGTCGACTTGAACCTTTTTTCACCATTCCTTGGCATCTTTGTCATCGCTGCCACAACTGCTTCATCAACCTCCACTTCAATTGTTCCAACTTTGGCTTTGGCTCCATAAAAGGTCAATGCGAATGATTCAACCACGCCTTGATGAAATCCTTGGAATTTTTCACAGAACCTATAACAACCAACGTCTCTGAACATCTGGAAAATCTCAGGGTAAGATTCCAGATAAGTTATGCGAATAAGCTCCTTCATGACCAAATTTCCTCCCCTCTTCATTTGCAATAATAGTTTTCAATACCTGCACTACAACGAAAACAGACGTGGGAAGATGTAGTTGCACTGATAGAGAACGAATTGAAGTTCGAGCGAGGGAAATTGCGTGATATGGAGGAAAAATATTTGAATGAAAAACCCTTGATAAAGAATGAAAATCCCAATCACAGTGATGATTGTGCCATTCGATCAAGACGAAAAGAAAAAACCACGTGATGGATCAGGTAAAGACAAATAATGTGAGCTTATGGGGATTGGATCTACTAGATTAGGGTTATTAAATAATCATAACAGACAACAATCACTTGCCCAGATCGTATTATGATTTTATTTTAGTAGATTTCGGCAGCATTAGGGATGATGATGTTGTGTACCGATGGCGGTTTGAGAATCTGATGGGACAGTTTGACCATTAACCACCTCTGTGCTTTCGACAACTTAAAACACCTCACACATATCATTTTAGCTATCAAAAGAGCCAACCTTTTGGCAGTTTGGAATACTTTGAGAAAATGCCCTTAGCTGCCACCAGTGAAATTTTAGAGTTTTTCTAATAAAAATACAGACACATCACTTTCTTTGGAAAAGGTAGGTATAAAGATCCTCTTAAAAACCTCTAACTCAACAAAATCATTTGTCTAGTGATCCATGTCGTTCCCTACTGAACATAACTTGGAAAAATTTATGTCAAATAGACAGCAAGACCAGTGAGCCACGAACCTTGACACCCACCAATCATATCTGGACGACCAGGTCTCTTATCATTATAGGATACTAACATAGGCTCCAACTGGGGATGGAAGCTCCTCGGGAGGTGTCAAGAATCCATAGAACTCTGAATTTCGCAGACCAGCTGATCATTGAACTGTCCCCAATATGCAACCCGATCTGCTACAAAATCCTTGGTAGCTTAAACTCTCAAACTGAAACCAAAACTCTCTGCAAACTAAAGTCTGGATCACACTTGAACTAAAAAATTGAAAAGTAATTTGAAACTTTAAACTAGAAAAATTCTCAGAGTACTGAACTTATTTGCACCCATCTACCTACCCTAATCTACTTCATAATTTTGTTGAATCAGGTAATACAGAAATGCCAATGGAGCCAGTCAAGTAGCTGCAAAGAAAAATGGACAACTTGACTGCGTGTCGGTGAAATCCTAAGTATACCTTGATTATGTGTCCTCATAATATGAAATGGCAGTTGTTGACATTTTTGGTCCTTATAGAGAAAACATGTTTGAAAACTCAAGCTAACATGGACCTCCATGTAATCTGCTATAGGATCAATTAAAACATGATGCATGATATTTGCCTCTAGATCTTCAATGACTAGTCGATCAGTTGCGTCCTCAAAATTACACCCTACATCTACAACTTCAGCCTTATATTTGAAAACATAATCATCATCAATCTGCCAATCAATAGGTAGTACAAATTCCTCTTTCTTTGGAGAAGGAAGATTTTCCAAGAATTCTTTGAGATCTAGGAAATTATATGACTGAATTTGAGAATCCAAAAGTTCAATATCATTTTCGAACTTTTCAATCACTAGCTCAAGAAAACAAATTTTACTTTTAGGGGAAAATTTGCTCAATTCCAAAATATGAAACATAGTTGTTAAAAAGTCTTTGTCAATGAGAAATTATGCTAACTTACCCCTGAATTCTTCTATGGCTTCACAAGATATAGGATTTGCCACATACCCTGTCATCTTGAAACATCATCAAGGCTTTGAAATCTAGATTCTTCAGCAGTGAAGTCTCTTGTGAACTTTGAAGCTCAGGATCTTGAACAATGGAGTCACCAGGTGAATGGTACAACCTTTTTGTTTGGCTTCTATTCACAATCAGAAGTCAAATCTGAACTTGATATATTTTCCTAGAGAGCTTGAAAGCTCGTCCCCAGTGGAGTCGCCAAAATGCTAACACTCTGTAATTTACCCAAGGCTACGGAGGCAGTCACTGAGGTAACCTCAAACCACTTGGAGTCTTGGATCTATCCCTCCAAGACTCAGAGAGGGATCTCTCTTTTTGAATTAACTTGGTATGGAATAGGACAGATGCCAGGCTAGCTATGAAAAGTATGGGGTTGGGGTTTTTGAACTATTTAGATGAGGGTTTGGTTGATGAGTTTCTCAGATCACCATTGGGATATGGGGTATGTTTATAAGATAATGATCAAATCAGATCTAGAGGTAAATGTCTCCACAGGGCAAGATAGTAACAATTGTTGGATCGTCTTAAGCTCGAATGGTGTCGATTGAGGAAGAAATGGGGGAGGAAAACTGAGCAAATGAGCAGTTAAGAATTCATAAACTGAGCTTTAGAAGAAAACATAAATATTACCAAAGGATTAGATGCAGAGTATTCACCAATAAATTATGCTCTATGACTATCATTCGATAATAGGAAATTGAAAACAAATGGCATGATAACTAGAAGAAACACTTAACACAGAAGAGGAACGCCACCAACGCTGCTACACAATAATCCTGTAAATCATTTTTTCTATTATTGTTTAGTCATTCAGAAATTACAGACAGAACCTCCTGGAGTAGCAAGGCCCACAGTCCAGCCAAAAAAGAGAAACTTCACACAGGTCGAACCCTGCTTACATCTTTTACATGTGTATATAAAGGTAAAGATACTACCAGTCCTCAAAAATTCAAACTCTACCTATGATTTCTAAAAATAGAAAATAGTTACAATAATTGACACACATCACAGATGGTATCCCAAACATAAGGGTCCATTATAACAGAAATGACACATGCAAAACTTCTCCTAATTTCCAGAGTGTTGTTTCAGTAGAGTCCTTTTCCATTCGAAAGGAAGACAACACTTTGACAGATGGAGAAATAGCATTCCCTTTACTGGTATTCATGATATCTTCAATAAATGTCAAGAAGATGACAAGGCACTTTGAAATCCTGTTGTGATAGATGGATAATCTTTACCATGAATTTCAAGAGCCACTTAACCGATTCTCCTTAATACCTGCCTCAAAAACTTGAAAAGGGTGATTATCTGTATCCCTTTAATCTTTATCTTTCATTTGACACCCCTTTCACAAAATCTCGACACCAAACATTTCGATATGTGCAAAACATGAACATTTTGTCATCCTTTACACTTTTGGAAGCTTATAGGTGTAAAACCGCAAAGGGTTAGCCGTTGGAAGAGTAGCTTTTGGCAGCTAACGACGCCTTGAGGAAAATGAATACGCTGTCGAAAATGTTGAGTTTTCCACCACTGTCCAAAATTGCAAAAAGAGACTTCCTTCGACTTACATACTCCTGAGGGTCTTCATTTAGGTTCTCAGGGACTTCAGCAAGAGCTCTTAAATCAAAATGTTCTCTTGGCTTAGGATTATTTAGCCTTAGTTTGATCCTCAAATTTTTAATCACTTTAATAAATTTACGATTTTCCTTGAGCAATTTCTTGTTCCTCTTATATTCCTTAACATGAATTTTAGCTAATATTTCAAAGCGATCCCTTACCTCATCTGAGGTGTTGCTTATAGTCTGGTTTTGGGATTTGATGACCATCTTAAGCATCTTCATCTCTAATATTTATTCTTGTAGTTTTTCAACCTTTTATGGTTTGCTGACCTTGCTGTCCCTGTTGGTTGATGTTTCAGAAATATCCAAGTTTGGGACCTCTGATGGAAAAGGTGCCTCTCTGAAAGCATCCTGTTCAAGAACCTCCCTTTCCCCTGGCTCTAAATCCTCCTCTGAATTTGTATAAGGCAGATTCGAAACCTTTTTACCAGAGGCATTTATTTTCCCTTCTGTATCTTGGCTAAAAACAAGCATCTTCTTGGCTTTCTTGGACTTTGAAGAAGAAGTTGGGCCCTCCATAATTACTGGGGAAATGGCTCTCCTTTTTCTTTTACTGCTCCGTGGTGTTGAAAACTTAATGAGTGAAGTCTTCTTCTGGTCCTTAGGCTGGGGTTCTGGTTCAAATTCACCCCAAAAAAGGAGTAACTCCCAACTCCTATGCCTCTTATGTAATTCTTGAAACACTATGAGTTTGATAACACTGTGATGGGAGAGTCTATTCTGCACCTTGCTAGGTATGGCCTGGACCTGGTGTTTCATCTTTGTTAAACTTTTATGAAGGTATAAGGGTAGATTCAGAGGACACCTACTTGTGAAATGATTCATGAGCTTGAAATGGTAGAACATTACTCTACTATATCTACCCTCACATGTTATGTATACCTGGATGGCTTTGAGCAAACGTTTCCACTTCTCTTCCAAGTAGGATCTAGGGATATCCTTTTTCAAAGTGATACATTTGTATTCAGGTTTGAGATAAGAACTGAACTCAATATCTTTGATAGTGGTTGACTTGAACCATCTTTCACCAGTCCTTGGCATCTCTCTCACCACTGCCACAACTGCTTCATCAACCTGCACTTCAATTGTTCCAACTTTGGATTTGGCTCCATCAAAGGTCAATGTGAATTCTTCAGCCATGCCTTGATGAAATCCTTGGAATTTTTCACAGAACCTATAACAACCAACGTCTCTGAACATCTGGAAATTCTCAGGGTGAGATTCCAGATAAGTTATGCCACTGAGCTCCTTCCTGAGAAAATTTCCTCCCCTTTTCATTTGCAATAAAAGTTGTCAATACTTGCACTACAACGAAAACAGACGTGGGAAGATGTAGTGGCACTGATATGGAACGAATTGAAGTTCGGGCGAGGGAAAATGCGTGATATGGAGGAAAAAGATTTGAATGAAAAACCCTTGATAAAGAATGAAAATCCCAATCACGGTGATGATTGTGCCATTCGATCAAGACTAAAATAAAAAACCACGTGATGGATAAGGTAAAGACAAATGATGCGAGCTTATGGGGATCAGATCTACTAGATTAGGGTTATTAAATAATCATAACAGACAACAATCACTTGCCTAGATCATATTATGAATTGATTTCAGTAGATTTTGGTAGCATTAGGGATGATGATGCTGTGTACCGATGGCAGTTTGAGAATCCGATGGGACAGTTTGACCGTTAATCGTCTCTGTGCTTTCAATAGCTTAAAACACCTCACACATATCATTTTAGCTATCGAAAGAGACAACCTTTCGGCAGCTTGGAATACTTTGAGAAAATGCCCTTAGATGCCGCCAGTGAAATTTTAGAGTTTTTCTAATAAAAATATAGACTCATCACTTTCTTTGGAAAAGGTAGGTATAAAGCTCCTCATAAAAACCTCTAACTCAACAAAATGATTTTTCTAGTGATCCATGTTGTTCCCTACTGAACATAACTTGGAAAAATTTATGTCAAATAGACAGCAAGACCAGCAAGCCACGAACTTCATTATGACACCCACCAATCATATCTGGACGATCAGGTCTCCTATAATTATAGGATACTAACAGCGCCAAGGATGGGACCTCCACATCAGTCAACAATGTCGCCTTCCCTACAACATCAATCCCTTCATGGATGAGGTATTATGTGACATTGCTCCTCTTGATGTTTCTGATGTATTATTAGGCCAACCATACTTGTGGAAGTGACATGTTATGTATGAGTCCAGGCCTCATGTTGTTATTATCACTTTGGGAAATAAGCTGTATAGGATATCGGATATAGCACCACCTACCACCATCTCTTTGGTTACTGCAAAACAATGCAGTAAGATCATTTCAAAAACCAGGGAATTTGTTTTCCTGATGATCTGCCCTCAGGGAAAGAGGAATATTATGGCCATGACCTCTAGACAAGGCCCCACTACACGAAAACAATAGATGGATAAGGTCATGGAGGAGTATGAGGACATCTTCACCTCCCCTTCAGGGGTGCCTCTACACTGCCAGGTCAAGCACCCCATCGATCTGACCCTAGGTGCGCCACTGCCCAATGGACCCATCTACCGACGCTCTATCTTGGAGAATGACGAAATCAAGAAGTAAATTCAGGATTTGTTGTAGAAAGGTCACATCTGGCCGAGTTCATCGCCCTATGGGAGCCCGATCGTATTGGTGCAGAAGAAGGATGGGACTTGGAGACTCTACATTGACTATCGAGCACTGAACAAGATCACTATCTGAAATAGGTACCTGATCCCATAGATTTATGACCTTCTGGACCAACTCAAGGGGGGAAAATATTTAAGAAAGATCGACTTGAAGTTTGGGTATCACCAGGTACTAATCAAACCCTCTGATGTGTGGAAGACTGCATTCAAATCCAAAGAGGGCCTTTTTGAATGGTTGGTCATGCCTTTCAGGTTGACGAATGCCCCTGCAACCTTCATGAGGCTAATGGACGACATCCTGTGGCCATTCACCAACTCATTTGTAGTGGTGTACTTGGATGACATTTTGATCTTCAGCCAGACTTGGGAAGAGTACCTCCATCATATCCGACAGGTCCTCCAAACACTGTGGGAACACAAGTTGTGTGCCAATTTGGAGAAATGCACTTTTGGCATAACCCAGGTTCAGTATCTGGGATACATTATTGATGAGCGGGGGGTGCATGTAGAGCCAGCATAGATCCAAGTCATTCGGGATTGGCCAACCCCAACCACCCTAACAGATCCACATCTTTTTAGGTCTTGCCAATTTCTACCGCAGGTTTGTGTTGGGATTCTCTCATATCACTTGGCCCTTGGGTCAAGTCACTAAGGGAGGAGCTAAAGAAAAATTATTTTCGTCTGAATCTCAACAGAAGGCGTTCGGGGAGTTGAAGCATCGCCTCTTCTCTGCACCATTTGTCACATTACCAGACTTGCAACAACCATTCGAGATCGAGACAGATGCCTCTAACTACGCTATTGGGGTAGTCCTTACTCAACATGGGTATCCAGTGGAATATCACAGTGAGACACTTTTCGACATAGTCCAGAAGTATCCCACTTATCAGAAATAAATGTATTCCATTGTGCAGGCTTTTCGGCAATGGAAGAATTACATTTTGGGAAAGGAAACGGTCATCCACACAGACCACCAACCCCTGCAGTTCATACAGGCACAAGGGAAGTTGCAGAACGATCGCCATCAGAAGTGGTCCACATACCTGCAACAATTTCATTTGAACATTAATTACAAAAAATGAAGCACCAATAATGTTGCACACAACCTCAGTCGACCACCCATCGTGGTGCTAACCACTGTGCTCAACTCTTATGGTCAGGAGACTTCCGATTGGCCACTTCTCTACACAAGTGATCCAGAATTCGGCCACACATACAATACACTCTTAGAGGGTAATAAAGTTCCCAATTTTCACCTCCAGGATGCCCTGCTTTGTCACTTGGGACACCTTTGTGTTCCTTCAAGCGAGTGTGCCAAGATGATTTGGGAGGCGCACTATAGTCGGGTCTTTAGCATTTCGGGGTCAAGAAAACTGTGGCAGTACTGCAAAAGTTTTTCTATTGGCCAAACCTTCGACAAGATGTCGGGAAGTACATCAAGTTCTGAATTGCTTGTGCCATTGCCAAACCTACCATCAAGAAGCAAGGCCTCTATACTCCGCTTCCTTCCCCCATTCGACCTTGGGAATCCATCTCTATGGATTACATGTCAGGCCTTCCTTCTACTAAGCATGGAAAAAACTGTGTTTTTTTGGTCGTCAACCGATTCTCGAAGATGTCCATTATGATGGTCTGCAAGAAGAATATCACAGCAGAAGCCATTGCTAAACTCTTCTTTGAATGAGTGTGGGTACACTTTGGGATCCCACAGTCTATCATCTCAGATCGGGACAGTAGGTTTCTCAGTACATTTTGGTCCAGCCTCTGGTCGATGTTGGACACCAAGCTCACCAAGTCCACAGCTTTCCATCTGCAAACTGATGGCTAGACAGAGGTCGTCCACTGGATGATCATACACATTCTTTACATGTATAATTCAAAGAATCCATGCACATGGGATGAGAGCCTCCCCTATGTACAAAACAACTACAACCGAGCTCTCCATAGCTCAACTAGCCACAACCCCTTTCAAGTGGGCTTGGGATTCCAGCCACTATGTCCCATTGACATAGCCATGCCATTTGTGGCTACTCAAGAAGATTCATCTCATGTCCAGTCTGAGGCGGATAAGGAAAACAAATTCATTGAGCACATTCAACACATCTTCCAACAGGTTCATGACATCTTGGATAGAGCCAATGTTAAGTACAAGCAGCGACATGATCAACATCGGGTGCCACACAACTTCCAAGTGGGCGACAAAGTGTGGCTACATTTGCAAAAGGAGCGCCTCACTGGACCCCACCGCAAGCTTCGTCCACTTCGATATGGATCGTACACCCTCACCAAGGCTATAGGGGAAAATCCCTTTGAGCTCAACATTCCACCATTACTTGGTTTGCACCCAGTGTTCAATGTGGACCGCCTTCGACCCTACTTTCCACCTCTACTAGACACATCCGACATGGAAGAACAACTCACACCAATAGTGTTAAATCCAAACTGCATGGAACAAGACAGAACTGATGAGATCATGGATACACAGATCAAGCACACCCGAAAAAAAAGGATATTGCTATATCGATTTGTCAAAGCAGGCCAACTCCTTCACCAAGGCAAATGGCTCACCAGGGACCAAGTTCAGCAGAAGTTTCCTCATCTCATGGAGGAACTCAACACAATGGGTACCATTGCTTCATAAGGGGGGAGGAATGATCTAGGTGGATATTGGTGGCCACCCACCTATTCCACTTGGACCCCCACCATTGCTTCTTTTAGTTTTTCAGCTTCCGCACAGTTTACTATTTTTAGCAGTTTTTCGGGTCCTGAACTTTCGGAGCTGTTTTGAGGCCTTAAATTATGCTTTTTGGGAATATAGGGAGAAAATATTGTAGTCCTCGGATAGATATTTCTAACAAGGTATAGAACGCGTCAAATAGAGATTGTATGCCAAAGTTACGTCCCCGGGAAGTTGATGTACCAACTTACCCAAACAAGGCCCATAGTCTTGGCGTTTCATCTCCTAGGGTTAGGTCTTTGGATGTTTAGGGTTTTCCATTGTTTCTCAATAATAATAGGCCTTTGAGCCTCATTGTAACACAACTTAGAGGCCAGTAGCCGCTACATCTCTTCTCAGATATAAGCTACTAATGCCCTAGCTAGTTTATTTCCATTCTGTCTATAAGCATATTTCAGTCATTTGTTCTTAATGAAATGAAGTCTTATTTCCACTGCATTTCTATGTTTATGTGTATTTCTATATTTCATTATGTTCCTACATAAATCCGGATCAGTGGTATCAGAGCGGTCTGCTCATTCTCGATCCTTCTTTTCATGTCCCCAACAAGATCAAGGTATAAGGAGTTGGGGCTCGATTTGGTTGAACCATTGCAAGATCAGCCTCGCAAACCCCGACGACCACCCATGGGGGAAGAAAAGAAATATGAGGGAGCAAGATATCCTATCAAAATGTTGCTCGAGGAAGCCCTTGAGAAATAAAGGAACGTGATGATGGACAACTTTGCCCAAATTCTTCAACATATTCCGATTGGCGGCGCATCGACATCTAGAAGCCACTCTGGAGGTGCCACTCCTTTTAAGGTACAAGTAAACTTTGACATTCCCATATTTGACAGCCAAATAGATGTAGATGTCATCGATAGATGGTTGAATCTGTTAGAAGGATATTTCTCGGTTCATGACTTTTTCGACCGAGAAAAGATTATTTTCTCACTCCTCAAAGTCGCCCCCCATGTCAAGGACTGGTGGGAAACCTGCTCGGAGCAAGAGGGCGAGGGAGAACCCTCTTTGTTCTCAGTCGCACCCACTTGGAATTCTTTCTGAGATGCCATCAAGGAACAATATTATCCTGTGGGGAGATATGAGGACAAATACATAGACTGGACTATATTGCGGCAACAAAGGGACAAAGATGTGCATGAGATGATGAATCTGTTTCATACCCTACACACAAAGTTGGGTATCAAATATTCAGATAAACATTTGGTCTTAAAGTACCATAGCTGTCTACACAAATACATTCAGGAGGAAATGGAGTTCCTCGACATCTCCTCACTTGGTGTGGCATACCGATATGCTGCCAAGATTGAGCAGAAGTTCAAACAGAAGAAGCGAGACTTTGGGTCTGCAAATCAGAAGCAAGGGAAAAGTACTCCCAAAGCACAGAACAAAGGACCAAGCCAAGGCGGGGCAGCCCAGGACAACCCGCCAAAGCCACAAGCAAAGAACAACACCACAAAGCCAAAAAAGGACATAGGGAAGTGGTGTGAGTTCCATAAGAGCTCCACTCTCAACACAAGTGAGTGTCGGGCCAAGAAATCACTAGTAGCCGAGTTGAAGTCTTCTGATGAGGCCTTCCCTACAACATCAAGCCCTTCACGGATGAGGTATTATGTGACATTGCTCCTCTTGATGTTTCTGATGTATTATTATGCCAACCGTACTTGTGGAACCGACATGTTGTGTATGAGTCCAGGCCTCGTGCTGTGATTATCACTTTGGGAAATAAGATATATAGGATACCGGAGATAGCACCGCCTACCACCATCTCTTTGGTTACTGCAAAAAAATGCAGTAAGCTCATTTCTAAAACCAGGAAATTTGGTGTCTTGATGATCTGCCCTCAGGGAAAGAGGAATACTATGGCCATGACCTCCAGACAAGGCCCTACTGCATGAAAACAACAGATGGATAAGGTCATGGAGGAGTACGAGGATATCTTCACCTCCCCCGCAGGGGTGCCTCTACACTGCCAGGTCAAGCACCCCATCGATCTGAACCCAGGTGCACCACTACCCAATGGACCCATCTACTGGCACTCTGTCCTGGAGAATGACAAAATCAAGAGGCAGATTTAGGAGCTGTTGCATAAAGGTCACATTCGGCCGAGTCCATCGCCCTGTGGGAGACCGATTGTATTGGTGCAGAAAAAGGATGGGACTTGGAGACTCTACATTGACTATCGGGCACTGAACAAGATCATTGTCTAGAATAGGTACCTGATCCCACGGATTGGTGACCTTCTAGACCAACTCAAGGGGGAAAATTATTTCACCAAGATCGACTTGAAGTCTGGGTATCACCAAGTACCAATCGAACCCTGTGATGTGTGGAAGACTGCATTCAAATCTAAGGAGGGTCTTTTCGAATGGTTGGTCATGCCTTTCGGGTTGACGAATGCCCCTGTAACCTTCATGAGGCTAATGGATGACATCCTACGGCCATTCACCAACTCATTTGTGGTGGTGTACTTGGATGACATTCTGATCTTTAGCTAGACTTGGGAAGAGCACCTCCCCCATATCCGACAGGTTCTCCAAACACTGTGGCAACACAAGTTGTGTGCCAATTTGGAGAAATTCACTTTTGTCATAACCCAGGTTTAGTATCTGGGATATATTATTAATGAGAGGGGGATGCATGTAGATCCAACAAAGATCCAAGTCATTCAATATTGGCCAGCCCCAACCACCCTAACAAAGCTCCGCATCTTTTTAGGTCTTGCCAATTTTTACTGCAGGTTTGTGTTGGGATTCTCTCATATCACTTGGCCCTTGAGTCAAGTCAGGAAGGGAGGAGCTAAATCAAAATTCCTTTGATCTGAATCTCAACTGAAGGCATTCGGGGAGTTGAAGCATTGCCTCTGCTCTGCACCATTGCTCACATTACCAGACTTGCAACAACCATTTGAGATCGATATAGATGCCTCTGACTATGCTATTGGGGCAGTCCTTACTCAACATGGGCATCCAATGGAATATCTTAGTGAGACACTTTTCGACACAGTCCGAAAGTATCCCACTTATGATAAAGAAATGTATTCCATTGTGCAGGCTTGTCGGCAATGGAAGCATTACATTTTGGGAAAGGAAACGGTCATCCACACAGACCATCGACCCCTGCAGTTCATACAGACACAAGGGAAGCTGCAGAATGATCGCCATCAGAAGTGGTCCACATACCTGCAACAGTTTCATTTGAACATTAAGTACAAAAAAGGCAGCACCAATAATGTTGCATACTGCCTCAGTCGACCACCCATCGTGGCGCTAACCACTGTGCTCAACTCTTGTGGGCATGAGACTTCCGATTGGCCACTTCTCTACACAAGTGATCCAGAATTCAGCCACAAATAAAATACACTCTTGGAGGGTAAGAACGTTCCCAATTTTCACCTTGAGGATGCCCTGCTTTATCACCTAGGACACCTTTGTGTTCCCTCAAGCGAGCATGCCAAGATGATTTGGGAGGCGCACTACAGTCGGTTCGCTGCGAATTTTGGGGTCGAGAAAATTGTGGCAGCACTGCAAAAAAATTTCTATTGGCCGAACCTTCGATAAGATGTCGGGAAGTACATCAAGTCCTACACTGCTTACGCCATTGCCAAACCTACCATCAAGAAGTAAGGCCTCTATACTACGCTTCCTACCCCCAGTCGACCTTGGGAATCCATCTCTGTGGATTACATGTTGGGCCTTCCTTCTACTAAGCATGGCAATGACTGTGTTTTTGTGGTCGTTGACCGATTCTCGAAGATGTCCATTGTGATGGCCTGCAAGAAGAATATCACAGCAGAAGCCACTGCTAAACTCTTCTTTGAATGAGTGTGGGCACACTTTGGGATCCCACAGTCTATCATCTCAGATCGGGACAGTAGGTCCCTCAATACATTTTGGTCTAGCCTCTAGTCGATGTTGGACACCAAGCTCACCAAGTCCATAGCTTTCCATCCGCAAACTGATGTCCAGACAGATGTCGTCAACCATATGATTATACACATTCTGTGCATGTACAATTCAAAGCATCCACGTACATGGGATGAGAGCCTCCCCTATGTACAACACAGCTACAACTAGGCTCTACATAGCTCAACTAGCCATAGCCACTTTCAAGTGGGCTTGGGATTCCAGCCACTATGTCCCATTGACATAACCATGCCATTTGTGGCTACTCAGGAAGATTCAACTCATGTCCAGTCTGACACAGATAAGGAAAACAACTTCATTGAGCACATTCAACACATCTGCCAAAAGGTTCATGACATCTTGCACAGAACCAATGCTAAGTACAAGCAGTGACATGATCAACATCGGGTGCCACACAACTTCCAAGTGGGAGACAAAGTGTGGCTACATTTGCAAAAGGAGTGTCTCGCTGGACCCCACCGCAAGCTTCGTCCACTCCAATGGGTCGTACACCCTCACCAATGCTATAGGGGAAAATTCCTTTGAGCTCAACATTCCACCATTCCTTGGTCTGCACCCAGTGTTCAATGTGGACCACCTTCGGCCCTACTTTCCACCTCTACTAGACACATCCGACATGAAAGAGCAACTCACACCAATAGAGTTAAATCCAAACTGCATGGAACAAGATAGAACTGATCAGGTCATGGATACATAGATCAATCACACCCGAAAACAAAGGATACTGCTATATCGAGTTGTCAAAGCAGGCCAACTCCTTCACCAAGGAAAATGGCTCACTAGGGACCAAGTTCAACATAAATTTCCTCATCTCACGGAGGAACTCGACGCAATGGGGACCATTTATTCCTAAGGGGGGAGGAATGATCCACGTGGATATTGGTGTCCACCCACCTATTCCACTTGGACCCCCACCATTACTTCTTTCTGTTTTTCAGTTTCCACATAGTTTACTATTTTTAGCAGTTTTTTCAGGTCCTGAACTTCCAGAGCCGTTTTGAGGCCTTAAACAACGTTTTTTGGGAAAACGGGGAGCTACATAACTCATCATTTGATGTTTCTCACCCAAAATTTGTAGTCCTCAGATAGGTCTTTCTAACGAGTTATAGAACACGTCAAACAGAGATCGTATGCCAAAGTTACGTCCCCAGGAAGTTGATGTACCAACTTACCCAAACGGGGCACATAGTCTTGGCGTTTCATCTCCTAGGGTTAGGTCTTTGGATGTTTAGGGTTTTCCATTGTTTCTCAATAATAATAGGCCTTCGGACCTCATTGTAACATAGTTTAGAGGCCAGTAGCCGCCACATCTCTTCTCAAAGATAAGCTACCAGCACCCTGGCTAGTTTATTTCCATTCTATCTGTAAGCATATTTCAATCATTTGTTATTAATGAAATGAAGTCTTATTTCCGCTGCATTTCTGTGTTTATGTGTATTTATGTATTTCATTGTGTTCCTACATAAATCCAGATCAGTGGTATCAGAGCGGTCTGTTCATTCTCGATCCTTCTTTGCATGTCCCCAACGAGGTCAGGGTATAAGGAGTTGGGGCTCGATCTGGTTGAACCTTTGCAAGATCAGCCTCGCAAACCCCGACGACCGCCCACGGGGGAAGAAAAGAAAGATGAGGGAGCAGGAGATCCTATCAAAATGTTGCTCGAGGAGGCCCTTGAGAAACAAAGGAATGCGATGATGGACAACTTTTCCCATATTCTTCAACGGATTCCGACTGGCGGCGCATCGACATCCAGAAGCCACTCTGGAGGTGCCACTCCTTTTAAGGTACAAGTAAACTTTGACATTCCCATATTTGATGGCCAAATAGATGCAGATTCCATAGATAGATGGTTGAATATGTTAGAAGGATATTTCTCATTTCATGGCATTTCCGACCGAGAAAATATTATTTTCGCACTCCTCAAAGCCACCCCCCATGTCAAGGACTGGTGGGAAACCTACTCGGAGCAAGAGGGCAAGGGATAACCCTCTTTTTTCTCAACTGCACCCACTTGGAATTATTTCCAAGATGCCATCAAGGAACAATATTATCCCATGGGGATCTATGAGGACAAATACATAGAATGGACTAGGTTACAGTAGCAAAGGGACCAAGATGTGCATGAGATGACGAATCTGTTTCATAACCTACACACAAAGTTGGGTATCAAAGATTCAGAGAAATATTTGGTGTTAAAGTACCGCATTTTTCTACATAGATACATTCAGGAGGAAATGGAGTTCCTTGACATCTCCTCACTTGGTGTGGCATACCGATATGGTGCCAAGATTGAGCAAAAGTTCCAATAGAAGAAGCGAGACTTTAGGTATGCAAATCAGAAGCAAGGGAAAGGTACTCCCAAACTGCAGAACAAAGGACCAAGCCAAGGCAGGGCAGCCCAGGACAACCCGCCAAAGCCACAAGAAAAGAACAACACCACGAAGCCAAAAAAGGACATGGTGAAGTGGTGTGAGTTCCATAAGAGCTCCACTCACAACAAAAGTTAGTGTCGGGCCAAGCAGGGACTGGTAGCTGAGTTGAAGGCTTCTGAATCGGATGCATGCTCTGACTCTGAATCAAAACCTGACAAGGGGAATGACAGGGGGAAGCAAATTATCGATGAAGAGCCCAACACCACCGTTGCCACCACGAAGATCCAGAAGGAGGAAACAAAAGATCTAGAGGAGGAAGAGCGTCTCTTCGTTTCCAAGATGTGGGTAAAGGGTTCCCCATTGCAGTTCATTGTCGACAGTGGGAGCCAAAAGAACCTCATCTCGGTATAGGTCATGAAGTAGTTAGGTTTGCTAACCACAACACACCCACAACCATACACCATCGGGTGGTTGCACCAAGGACGGGAACTCCGCGTCAGTCAACAATGTCGCCTTCCCTATAGCATCAAGCCCTTCATGGATGAGGTATTATGTGACATTGTTCCTTTTGATGTTTCTGATGTACTATTAGTCCAACCGTACTTGTGGAAGTGACATGTTGTGTATGAATCCAGGCCTCGTGCTGTGATTATCAATTTGGACAATAAGTTGTATAGGATACTGGAGATAGCACCGCCTACCACCATCTCTTTTGTTACTGCAAAACAATGTAGTAGGCTCATTTCCAAAACAAGGAAATTTGTTTTCCTGATGATCCGCCCTCAGGGAAAGAGGAATACTGTGGCCATGATCTCCAGACAAGGCCCCGTTGCACGAAAAAAACAGATGGATAAGTTCATGGAGGAGTATGAGGACATCTTCACCTCCCTCGTAAGGGTGCCTCTACACTGCCAGGCCAAGCACCCCATCGATCTGACCCCAGGTGTGTTGCTGCCCAATTGACCCATCTACCGCCACTCTGTCCTGGAGAATGACGAAATCAAGAGGCAGATTTAGGAGCTTTTGCAGAAAGGTCACATCCGGCCGAGTTCATCGCCCCGTGGGAGCCTGATCATATTGGTGCAGAAAAAGTATGGGACTTAGAGACTCTGTATTGACTATCGGTCACTGAACAAGATCATTGTCTGTAATAGGTACCTGATTCCACAGATTGATGACCTTCTAGACCAACTCAAGGGGGCAAAATATTTAAGCAAGATCGACTTGAAGTCTAGTTATGACCAGGTACCAATCGAACCCTCTGATGTGTGGAAGACTGCATTCAAATCCAAGGAGGGCCTTTTCGAATGGTTGGTCATGCCTTTCGAGTTGACGAATGCCCCTGCAACCTTCATGAGGCTAATGGATGACATTCTGCGACCATTCACCAACTCATTTGTAGTGGCGTACTTGGATGGCATTATGATCTTCAGCCAAACTTGGGAAGAGCACGTCCACCATATCCAACAGGTCCTCTAAACACTGCGGCAACACAAGTTGTGTGCCAATTTGGAGAAATGCACTTTTGGCATAACCCAGGTTCAGTATCTGGGATACATTATTTATGAGCGGGGGGTGCATGTAGATCCATCAAATATCCAAGTCATTCGGGATTGGCCAGCCCTAACCACCCTAACAGAGCTCCGCAGCTTTTTAGGTCTTGCCAATTTCTATAGTAGATTCATATCACATGGCCCTTGAGTCAAGTCACCAAGGGAGGAGCTAAAGAAAAATTATTTTGGTCTGAATCTCAACAGAAGGTGTTCGGGGAGTTGAAGCATCACCTCTTCTCTGCACCAGTGCTGACATTACCAGACTTGCAACAACCATTTGAGATCGAGATAGATGCCTCTGACTATGCTATTGGGGAAGTCCTTACTCAACATGGGCATATTAGATAGTCTTTTTTGATGGCCAAATAGATGTAGATGCCATAGATAGATGGTTGAATTTGTTAGAAGGATATTTCTCGGTTTATGACTTTTCCGACTGAGAAAAGATTATTTTCACACTACTCAAAGCCACCCCCCATGTCAAGGACTGGTGGGAAACCTACTCGGAGCAAGAGGGAGAGGGAGAACCCTCGTTGTTCTCGGCTGCACCCACTTGGAATTCTTTCCGAGACGCCATCAAGGAACAATATTATCCCGTGGGGAGCTATGAGGACAAATACATAGAATGGACTACGTTGCGGCAGCAAAGGGACCAAGATGTGCATGAGATGACAAATCTGTTTCATATCCTACGCACAAATTTGGGTATCAAAGATTCAAAGAAACATTTAGTGTTAAAGTACCGCAGTTTTCTGTACAGATACATTCAGGAGGAAATGGACTTCCTCGACATCTCCTCACTTGGTGTGGCATACCGATATGCTGCCAAGATTGAGCAGAAGTTCAAACAAAAGAAGAGAGACTTTAGGTCTGCAAATTAGAAGCAAGGGAAAGGTACTCCCAAACTGTAGAACAAAGGACCAAGCCAAGGCGTGGTAGCCCAGGACAACCCGCCAAATCCACAAGAAAAGAACAACACCACGAAGCCAAAAAAGGACACGGGGAAGTGGTGTGAGTTCCATAAGAGCTCCACTCACAACACAAGTGAGTGTCGGGCCAAGCAGTCACTGGTAGCCGAGTTGAAGGCTTTTGAATCGAATGCATGCTCTGACTCTGAATCAGAACCTGACAAGGGGAATGATAGGGGGAAGCAGATTATCACTGCAGAGCCCAATGCCATCATTGCCACCATGAAAATCCAGAAGGAGGAACCAGAATATCCAGAGGAGGTAGAATGTCTCTTCCATTCCAAGATGTGGGTAAAGGGTTCCCTGTTGTAGTTCATTGTCGATGGCGGGAGCCAGAAGAACCTCATCTCGGTAGAGGTCGTGAAGCGGTTGGGCTTGTTGACCACAACACACCCACAACCATACACCATTAGGTGGTTACACCAAGGACGAGACCTCTGTGTCACTCAACAATGTCGCCTTCCCTACAGCATCAAGCCCTTTACAGATGAGGTATTATGTGACATTGCTCCTATTGATGTTTCTGATGTATTATTAGGCCAACTGTACTTGTGGAAGCAACATGCTGTGTATGATTCTAGGCCTCATGTTGTGATTATCATTTTGGGAAATAAGCTATATAAGATGCTGGAGATAGCACCACCTACCACCATCTCTTTTGTTACTGTAAAACAATGCAGTAAGCTCATTTCCAAAACCAGGAAATTTGTTTTCTTGATGATCCGGCATTAGGGAAAGAGGAATATTGTGGCCATGACCTCCAGACAAGGCCCCGCTGCATAAAAAAAATATATGGATAAGCTCGTGGCGGAGTACAAGGACATCTTCACATCCCCCACAGAGGTGCCTCTACACTGCCAGGTCAAGCACCCCATCGATCTGATCCCAGGTGCACTGTTGCCCAATGGACCCATCTACCAACGCTCTGTCCTGGAGAATGACGAAATCAAGAGGCAGATTTAGGAGCCATTGTAGAAAGGTCACATCCGACCGAGTTCATCACCCTGTGGGAGCCCGATCATATTGGTGCAGAAGAAGGATGGGACTTGGAGACTCCACATTGAATATGGATCACAGAACAAGATCACTGTCTGGAATAGGTACTCGATCCCATGGATTGATGACCTTCTGGACCAACTCAAGGGGGCAAAATATTTCAGCAATATCAACTTGAAGTCTGGGTACCACTAGGTACCAATCGAACCCTGTGATGTGTGGAAGACTGCATTCAAATCCAAGGAGGGCCTTTTCGAATGGTTGGTCATGCCTTTTGGGTTGACGAATGCCCCTGCAACCTTCATGAGGCTAATGGATGACATCCTGCGGCCATTCACCAACTCATTTATAGTGGTGTACTTGGATGACATTATGATCTTCAGCCGGGCTTGGGAAGAGCATCTCCACCATATCCGATAGGTCCTCCAAACACTGCGGCAACACAATTTGTGTGCTAATTTGGAGAAATGCACTTTTGGCATAACCCAGGTTCAATATCTGGGATACATTATTGATGAGCAGGGAGTGCATGTAGATCCAACAAAGATCCAAGTCATTTGGGATTGTTCATCCCCAACCACCCTAACAGAGCTCCACAGCTTTTTAGGTCTTGCCAATTTCTACCACAGGTTTGTGTTGGGATTCTCTCATATCACTTGGCCCTTGAGTCAAGTCACCAAGTGAGGAGCTAAAGCAAAATTCTTTTTTTCTGAATCTCAGTAGAAGGTGTTTGGGGAGTTGAAGCATCGCCTCTGATCTGCACTAGTGCTCACATTACCAGACTTGCAACAACCATTTGAGATTGAGACAGATGCCTCTGACTATGCTATTGGGGAAGTCCTTATTCAACATGGGCATCCAGTGGCATATCACAGTGAGACACTTTCCGACACAGTCCGGAAGTATCCCACTTATGACAAATAAATGTATTACATTGTGTAGGCTTGTCGGCAATGGAAGCATTACATTTTGGGAAAGGAAACAGTCATCCACATAGACCACCGACCCCTGCAATTCATATAGACACAAGGGAAGTTGCAGAACAATCACCATCAGAAGTGGTCCAAATACCTGCAACAGTTTCATTTGAAGATTAAGAACAAAAAAGGCTGCACCAATAATGTTGCAGACTGCCTCAGTTGACCACCCATCGTGGCGCTAACCACTGTGCTCGACTCTTGTGGGCACGAGACTTCCAATTGGTTACATCTCTACACAAGTGATCTAGAATTTTTCCACACATACAATACACTCTTGGAGGGTAAGCAAGTTCCTAATTTTCAGCTCCAAGATGCCCTTATTTGTCACCTAGGACACCTTTGTGTTCCTTCAAGCGAGCATTCCAAGATGATTTGGGAGGCTCACTACAGTCGGGTCGCTAGGCATTTCGGGGTCGAGAAAACCGTGGCAATACTGCAAAACTTTTTCTGTTGGCCAAACCTTCGACAAGATGTCGGGAAGTACATCAAGTCCTGCATTTCTTGCGCCATTTCCAAACCTACCATCAAGAAGCAAGGCCTCTTTACTCCGCCTCCTACCCCTAGTCAACCTTCGGAATCCATCTCTATGGATTACATGTTGGGCCTTCCCTCTACTAAGCATGGCAATGACTGTGTTTTTGTGGTCATCGACCGATTCTCAAAGATGTCCATTATGATGGCCTGCAAGAAGAATATCACAACAGAAGCCACTACTAAACTCTTCTTTGAATGAGTGTGGGTACAATTTGGAATCCCACAATCTATCATCTCAGATTGGGATAGTAGGTTCCTCAGTACATTTTGGTCCAGCCTCTGGTCGATGTTGGACACCAAGCTCACCAAGTCCACATATTTCCATCTGCAAATTGATGGCCAGACAGAGGTCATCAATTGGATGATTGTACACATTATGCGCATGTACAATTCAAAGAATCCATGCACATGGGATGAGAGCCTCCCCTATGTACAACACAACTACAACCGGGCTCTCCATAGCTCAACTAGCCACAGCCCCTTTCAAGTGGACTTGGGATTCCAGCCACTATGTCCCATTGACATAGCCATGCAATTTGTGGCTACTCAGGAAGATTCAGCTCATGTCCAGTCTGAGGCGGATAAGGCAAACAACTTCATTGAGCACATTCAACACATCCGCCAACAGGTTCATGACATCTTGGATAGAGCCAATGCTAAGTACAAGTAGTAACATGATCAACATTGGGTGCCACACAACTTTCAAGTGGGCGACAAAGTGTGGCTGCATTTGCAAAAGGAGTGCCTTGCTGGACCCCTCGGCAAGCTTTGTCCACTCCGATATGGGTCATACACCCTCACCAAGGCTGTAGGGGAAAATTCCTTTGAGCTTAGCATTCCACAATTCCTTGGTCTGCTACCAGTGTTCAATGTGGACCACCTTCGGACCTACTTTCCACCTCTACTAGACACATCCGACATGGAAGAATAACTCACACCAACATAGTTAAATCCAAACTACATGGAACAATACAGAACTGATCAGATCATGGATACACAGGTCAAGCACACCCAAAAACAAAGGATACCTCTATATCGAGTTGTCAAAGCAGGCCAACTCCTTCACCAAGGCAAATGGCTCACCAGGGACCAAGTTCAGCAAAAGTTTCCTCATCTCATGGAGGAACTCAACGCAATGCGGACCATTGCTTCCTAAGAGGGGAGTAATGATCTAGGTGGATATTGGTGTCCACCCACCTATTCCACTTGGACCCCCACCATTGCTTCTTTCAGTTTTTCACTTTCCACATAGTTTACAATTTTTAGCAGTTTTTCAGGTCCTGAACTTTCGGAGCTGTTTTGAGGCCTTAAACGACGTTTTTTTATAAAACGGGGAGATACATAATTCCTAAATTGATATTTCTCATTCAAAAGTTTTATTCCTCGGATAGATCCTTCTAACGAGGTATAGAACGCGTCAAACGGAAATCGTATGCCAAAGTTACGTCCCCGGGAAGTTGATGTACAAACTTACCCAAACGGGGCCCATAGTCTTGGCGTTTCATCTCCTAGGGTTAGGTCTTTGGATGTTTAGGTTTTTCCATTATTTATGAATAATAATATTCCTTCGACCCTCACTGTAACACAGTTTAGAGGCCAGTAGCCGCCACATCTCTTCTCAAAGATAAGCTACCAGCGCCCTAGCTAGTTTATTTCCATTCTGTCTGTAAGCATATTTCAGTCATTTGTTATTAATGAAATGAAGTCTTATTTCCGCTGCATTTCTGTGTTTATGTGTATTTCTATATTTCATTGTGTTCCTACATAAATATGTATCAATGGTATCAGAGCGGTCTGCTCATTCTCGATCCTTCTTTGCATGTCCCCAACGAGATCGGGGTATAAGGAGTTGGGGCGCGATCTGGTTGAACCTTTGCAAGATCAGCATCACAAACCCCGACAACCGCCCATGGGGGAAGAAAAAAAATATGAGGGAGTAGGAGATCCTATCAAAATTTTGCTTCAGGAGGCCCTCGAGAAACAAAGGAACGCGATGATGGACAACTTTTCCCAGATTCTTCAATAGATTTCGACTGGTGGCGCATCGACATCCAGAAGCCACTCTAGAGGTGCCACTCCTTTTAAGGTACAAGTAAACTTTGACATTCCCATATTTGGCAGCCAAATATATGCAGATGCCATAGATAGATGGTTGAATCTGTTAGAAGGATATTTCTCGGTTCCTAACTTTTCCAACCGAGAAAAGATTATTTTCGCACTCCTCAAAGCCGCCCCCCATGTCAAGGACTGGTGGGAAACCTACTTGGAGCAAGAGGGCGAGGGATAACCTTCTTTTCTCTCAGCCGCACCCACTTGGAATTATTTTGAGACACCATCAAGGAACAATATTATCCCGTGGGGAGCTATGCGGACAAATACATAGAATGGACTAGGTTACGGTAGCAAAGGGACCAATATGTGCATGAGATGACAAATCTGTTTCATACCCTACGCACAAAGTTGGGTATCAAAGATTCAGAGAAACATTCGGTGTTAAAGTACCGTAGTTGTTTGCACATATACATTCAGGAGGAAATGGAGCTCCTCGACATCTCCTCACTTGGTGTGGCATACCGATATGTTGCCAAGATTGAGCAGAAGTTTAAATAGAAGAAGTGAAACTTTGGGTCTACAAATTAGAAGCAAGGGAAAGGTATTTCCAAACCGCAGAGAAAAGAACCAAGCCAATGCGGGGCAGCCTAGGACAACCCTCCAAAGATACAAGCAAAGAACAACACCATGAAGCCAAAAAAGGACACGACAAAGTGGTGTGAGTTCCATAAGAGCTCCACTTACAACAAAAGTGAGTGTCGAGCCAAGCAGTCACTGGTAGCTAATTTGAAGGCTTATGAATTGGATGCATTCTCTGACTCTGAGTCAGAACCTAACAAGGGGAATGACAGGGGGAAGTAGATTATTGATGCAGAGCCCAACGCCATCGTTTCCACCACGAATATCCAGAAGGAGGAGCCAGAAGATCCAGAGGAGGTAGAGCGTCTCTTCCATTCCAAGATGTGGGTAAAGGGTTCCCCGTTGCAGTTCATTGTCGACAGTGGAAGCCAGAAGAACCTTGTCTCGGTGGAGGTCGTGAAGTGGTTGGGCTTGCCAACCACAACACACCCACAACCATACACCATCAGGTGGTTGCACCAAGGACGGGACCTCCGCGTCATTCAACAATGTTTGCTTCCCTACAGCATCAAGCCCTTCACGGATGAGGTATTATGTGGCATTGCTCCTCTTGATATTTCTGATGTATTATTAGGCCAACTGTACTTGTGGAAGCGACATGTTGTTTATGAGTCCACGCCTTGTGCTATGACTGTGACTTTGGGTAATAAGCTGTATAGGATACCGGAGATAGCACCACCTACCACCATCTCTTTGGTTACTGCAAAACAATGCAGTAAGCTCATTTCAAAAACCAAAAATTTGTTTTCCTGATGATCCGCCCTTAGGGAAAGAGGAATACTATTGCCATGACCTCCATACAAGGCCCCTCTACACAAAAACAATAGATGGATAAGGTCGTGGAGGAGTACGAGGACATCTTCACCTCCCCCGCAGGGGTGCCTCTACACTGCCAGGTCAAGCACCCCATCGATCTGACCCCTGGTGCATCGTTGTGCAATGGACCCATCTACCATCACTCTGTCTTGGAGAATGACGAAATCAAGAGGTATATTCAGGAGCTATTGCAAAAAGGTCACATCCGACCGAGTTCATCACCCTGAGGGAGCCCGATCATATTGGTGTAGAAGAAGGATGGGACTTGGAGACTCTGCATTGACTATCGAGCACTGAACAAGATCATTGTCCGGAATAGGTACCCGATCCCACGGGTTGATGACCTTCTAGACCAACTCAAGGGGGGAAAATATTTCAGCAAGATCGACTTGAAGTCTGGGTATCACCAGGTACCAATCGAACCCTGTGATGTGTGGAAGACTGCATTTGAATCCAAGGAGGGCCTTTTCGAATGGTTGGTCATGCCTTTCGGGTTGATGAATTCCCTTGCAACCTTCATGAGGCTAATGGACGACATCCTGTAGCCATTCACCAACTCATTTGTATTGGTGTACTTGGATGACATTCTAATCTTCAGCTAGACTTGGGAAGAGCACCTCCACCATATCCGACAGGTCCTCCAAACACTGTGGCAAAACAAATTGTGTGCCAATTTTGAGAAATGCACTTTTGGCATAACCCAGGTTCAATATCTAGGATACATTATTGATGAGCGAGGGGTGTGTTTAGATCTAGCAAAGATCCAAGTCATTCGGGATTGGCCAGCCCCAACCACCCTAACAGAGCTCCGCAGCTTTTTAGGTCTTGCCAATTTCTACTGCAGGTTTGTGTTGGGATTCTCTCATATCACTTGGCCCTTGAGTCAAGTCACCAAGGGAGGAGATAAAGAAAAATTCTTTTGGTTTGAATCTCAACAGAAGGCATTCGGGGAGTTGAAGCATCACCTCTGCTCTGCACCAGTGCTCACATTACCATACTTGCAACAACCATTTGAGATCAAGATAGATGCCTCTGACTATGCTATTGGGGCAATCCTTACTCAACATGGGCATCCAGTGGCATATCACAATGAGACACTTTTCGACACAGTCCGAAAGTATCCCACTTATGACAAAGAAATGTATTCCATTGTCCAGGCTTGTCGGCAATGGAAGCATTACATTTTGGGAAAGGAAATGATCATCCACATAGACCATCGACCCCTGCAGTTCATACAGAGACAAGGGAAGTTGCAGAACCATCGCCATTAGAAGTGGCCCACATACCTGCAACAGTTTCATTTGAACATTAAGTACAAAAAGGGAAGCACCAATAATTTTGTAGACTACCTCAGTCGACCACCCATCGTGGCGCTAACCACTGTGCTCAACTCTTGTGGGAACGAGACTTCCGATTGGACACTTCTTTACACAAGTGATCAAGAATTTGGCCACACATACAATACACTCTTGGAGGGTAAGAAAGTTCCTAATTTTCACCTCCAAGATGCCCTGCTTTGTCACCTAGGACACCTTTGAGTTCCTTCAAGCGAGCGTGCCAAGAGGATTTGGGAGGCGCACTACAGTCGGGTCGTTGGGCATTTCGAGGTCGAGAAAACCATGGCAGTACTGCAAAAGTTTTTCTATTGGTCGAACCGTCGACAAGATTTCAGTAAGTACATCAAGTCTTGCACTGCTTACATCATTGCCAAACCTACCATCAATAAGCAAGGCCTCTATACTCCGCTTCCTACCCCCAGTCGACCTTGGGAATCCATCTCTATGGATTACATGTCGGGCCTTCCTTCTACTAAGCATGGAAATGAGTGTGTTTTTG
>ML800980.1:71622-88518 GCA_009831015.1 Picea engelmannii | reverse complement strand
GGACAGTAGGTTCCTCAGTACATTTTGGTCTAGCCTCTGGTCGATGTTGGACACCAAGCTCACCAAGTCCATAGCTTCCCATCCGCAAACTGATGGCCAGATAGAGGTCGTCAATCGGATGATCGTACACATTCTATACATGTACAATTCAAAGAATCCACGCACATGGGATGAGTGCCTCCCCTATGTACAACATAGCTACAACCGGGCTCTCCATAGCTCAACTAGCCACAACCCCTTTCAAGTGGGCTTGGAATTCTCATCAAAAAGATTTAGTCCTCGGATAGATCTTTCTAATGAGGTATAGAATGCATCAAACGGAGATTGTATGCCAAAGTTACGTCCTCGGGAAGTTGATGTACCAACTTACCCAAACGGGGTCCATAGTCTTGGTGTTTCATATCCTAGGGTTAGGTCTTTGGATGTTTAGGGTTTTCCATTGTTTCTCAATAATAATAGGCCTTCAAGCCTCATTGTAACATAGTTTAGAGGCCAGTAGCCACCGCATCTCTTCTCAGAGATAAGCTACTAGCACCCTAGCTAGTTTATTTCCATTCTGTCTGTAAGCATATTTTAGTCATTTGTTATTAATGAAATGAAGTCTTATTTCCACTGCATTTATGTGTTTATGTGTATTTTTGTATTTCATTGTGTTCCTACATAAATCCGGATCAGAAATTCTCATCCTAGGTGATGTTATTGGATCATATTTACATCGCTTGTTATTATCGTCTACATATGGCATATGTGTGTGCTAGCTATGACTAAATATCCAACACACATACAATATTATGGTTCAATAAATACATTACTTACTAATGTCTCTAGGTTATTAATGAATTAATTAATAAGTTGTCAATTTGAAGTTATAGTATATGAACATAAATATCATCAATAAGATAATAATTAGTTCCTCTTTAAATATTAAATGAAGTTATAATAATTAGTTCCCATCTAAGACTCTTTTATTTCTATATTAGACTTTATTATCCAAAATGAATTATTCGTTATAATTATTCCTTTAGTTAAAGGGTCACTACAATTGGGAAAGACCACCAACGTGGGAGACAAGTTCCTTTTTGAGGAGTTTAGAATCATAAGAGTCTATGGTTTGGAAGAGAAGCCATATCAAAAGTGAGTGTTGAATTTGGTAGAGAAGCCATATCAAGAGATTGAAAAAAACTGAAATTCATTCAGTTACTGACTAAAAGGCCAAACATATTAAATTAAATATTGATCGGATGAATTTCAAGGAAAAACCAAATATACACAAGTAGGCGCAAAGACTAAAAATTCAGCCAGGAATCAATCAACTCAGAGATAAATAAGGGATAGACAACATACCAAATTTTTATCCTTTACTCATCATCCATGCACAGAAAAGCAGAGCATTTGAATCTATAATCCTTTAAACACCGAAGTGACGACTGATGATTCGGCTCTTGGTCGACTACTCAGGCACTGACTGCTAACTAAAGGGATAAGGGACAAAAGATAAAACCACAATCTTTTCATAATAATCAATAAAACCCACACATAGAATTCATTGAAATCAGAAGTTCGGTTTTCCAAGGGAAATCAATTCAAAAAAATAACGATTGGATGGTAGATGTGAGATGGAATTAAGGGTTTAAAAGGACCTCGGTGATTCAAAGTCAATTGTGTGACATCCCCATCCGGTACAACTCCTATGATGTACAACTGGAAAAAGTACCCTTCTTTTTTATTTTATTTTTGTGTGTGTAGGAAGGTATTAATGACATTATACTCAACATCGCAACACGACGATGAACACAACGCATGCAACTCACACAATAAAAACATAATGACCTAACATAAAATCACATCAAGCACCTGGAAGCAATGTATGACATTCAACCGATGAAGAACAATAATGACTACCCGCCCGTCCTACCCTGCAATGGCTAGGACCTCCAGGACACATAAGCAACGCTCAAGCCCAAGTTCCCATCGATTTTGACCATTTAAGGTCTCAAGGCTGGCAACTGTTCTAAGGAACAAGGAGGTGTCTACATCCCACCCAACACAAGTAGACCAATCCTACTAAGCTAAGGACAATCATCCTAACAAACCCACACACCCAAAATTAATTACGCAAGTAACTAGAACCCTTACAGTGAGAAAACCAAGCACATTAAATGTTTACAAAATCAAGTACAAACATTAATTAAAATGAACAACAATACCCTCAATGGGAAGCGCAAGCTAAAAATGACTTCGTCAACAACCCAACCATTAATCAAGGCTAAATGGTCAATATCTATGATTTAAATTGGCGTTAATTACAAATCAATTAACCAATCTAAATCCCATTAGTCAACGAGTTATCAACCGAACTTAACATGAATTACGAATCGATTAAGTGAGTCTGAGTTACCAATTAGGTGATATCTATAAATCCAACTAACATCAATTACATATCTAATTTAGCAAGTCTAAAATTTTCAATCTAGTCTTTACTCACCATACAAATTTTAATATTTATTACAACCGAAATGGACAATTCTATTTAATTTGAATCCCCATACAACTAGCCATAAACTTGAATAAGAACATTAACATTCTTAAAGTGGAATGATACCATTAGCCCTTATGAACAATTAAACCTCAACATTAGTCTAGCTATAATGATCGAACTAACAATGCTAGTGGTCTACTATCATAGAGAAGGAAACTACTAACTATTAACATTGTTGTAGCAATTTAACAAGGTGATTACCATAGCAGTTACATGACAATTAATATGGCATTAACAAGATAGTTTACATGACTGTTTTCATGATAAGTAATATAGCAATAACAAGGCATTTAACATTCTAGTTAACATACAATTAATATAACATTAACAAGGCAATTTGCATGACTATTAACATAACCATTCATAGAGCAATAACCAAACGATTTATATAACTATTAACTGTTTAACTCACTGTGGCATTTAATCAATAGAAGGAATTTGTTGACCATTAACATTGTTGTAGCAATTGTTCTAGCAATTAATAACGCAAAAATATAGCATTTCATATTGCAATTAACATGATAATCAACATGCCCAGTAACATTGTTGTGGTAATTAAAGCTTCGCAGTGAAAACGTTGGGTATGCGTTCAATGTGAAGGAGGATAAAATGGACAAAACAAGCTGCATAAGGACCAACTCATGGTCAGTCAACAACAACTCAATCAAATATTAAGGCAAGTTGTGGTCATTTAACAACAAACTCAATGGTATACATAGTAAAAACTCAGAGATAAAAGCACGGTGTAATCAGTGATGGAATCGCTTGGATTCAGTGAATAATACATTGTAGATTCAGTGGTAAAACATGGTGTAAACTTAGTGATGAAAACACTCTGGAACAAGATGAAAACGTTGGTCTACATAGTCCGTTTTTAAATTCCAACCATGGTCATTCACAGAAAAACAATCACCAGTTTTGAAGGTGACTTCGTGGCCATTTAAATAGTAGTCTATGTCAATCTTTAAAAGCAAAAACGTGGGTAACTTAACAACAATCTCTTCACATTTTAAAGGCAAATATTG
Organism: Picea engelmannii; assembly: GCA_009831015.1. NCBI lineage: Eukaryota > Viridiplantae > Streptophyta > Pinopsida > Pinales > Pinaceae > Picea > Picea engelmannii. The sequence goes on along the minus strand of ML800980.1, from coordinate 84,954 downwards.
TGGGCATTTAAACAACAGTCATAGTCACGTTTTGGATGGAAAAATCATGAGCATTTAAACAGTAGCCTATGTCAATCTTTAAAAGAAAAAACATGGGTAATTTAACATCAATCTCTTCACATTTTAAAGGCAAATATCGTGGGCATTTAAACAACAATCACAGTCACATTTTGGATGGCAAAATCGTGAGCATTTAAATAGAAATCTATGTCAATCTTTAAAAGAAAAAATGTGGGTAATTTAACAACAATCTATTCACCCCTCGGATGGGGTGTTAGTGCGGGCCACATGGTAGGATGAGGAGGAGAGGATAGGCCAGTGCGACAGAGGACCATGTGTCGGGCTCGTGCCAAGACCTACCGCCTAATCCATGCATTGATTTTCTTTTACGATGTCCATTGCACCATTAACGTTGGTGTGCCTCACTCCCATTGTTGTCTCCTCCATGGCTTCTCTCTTTGCAGGCGACTTTAACCCCCGCATGCGTCCCGACCCTCTTATCCCTTAGCCTCCTAGACCTGGCTTACTCTGGATTCCTTCCTTCATGGTGCTCACTGCCTTTAGACTTCTCCATGCTTTGCACATCCATCTGGGACACTCTTCTTAGTTTTTCCTTCCTTGCGAGCTCAGAATTCCGCGACAAAGAGGGATGCCAAGGAGAGGATCTCCATGGCATCCTCCTTGACGCCGAGTATTTTTTTCTCTCCCTGGCTCACCCTCTATGCACTCCTCACAACCCTCGCAGCCCAAGCAGGAACCTCTCGCCTCCTCCACCCCGCCTGCCTCCCGGTTTGAAGGTTTGGTCATCACCGACAGCTCGTCGGGATCTCTGTCACGATTTCTCGCAGTTCCTTCGAATTCCCTAGCTAGCAGGCCTTCTTTTGCACCGGTAGCCTGCTCCTCCCGCCCACCCTTAGAGGCACCACCCTTTCTTCAGAATTCCTAGCACAGGATGCACTCTTCCACCAACTCCATCCCTGACTCACAGCTGCAGGACAATCTGGCCATCCTCTATGTGTTGGTTTTTGAGCTCCAGCAAGGATTGGAGGACCTTCATTTCCGACTGTAGATTTTGGATGGGAAAACCTTGACTCTCCTTCAGATCCTTTCCACCTTCCAGGGAGGTTTCCACTCCACTCAAGAAGTTGCGGCAGCAACAGAGATGCCAAATCCAGAGCCCAGCGAAAGGAATGAGAAGGTGTAATAGCCAGAAGGTGGCAACTTGGTGCAGGCTAGGCATGGGGACATGAAGGATGCGACAACTATGGGCGTCCATGCACACAATCCATTTGGAGTCACTCTGCCAGCTACCAACCTGGAAGGGGGAAACTTGGATGCTAACATGCAAATGGAAGGGAAAGGGACTCCCATCGAAGAGGAACCTTGGGACACAGCATACCAAGCCACCTGGCTAGGTTATTTGCCAAGTGTCTGACCCCTCTGGGGATTTGATCTTTTTACTATTTTATTTTCTTAGTTGTAGCCTAGTCAGATTAGCTCTGTTTACCTAATACTGTTAGACTGTAAACTGCTAGACTTAGCCGACTGGTTGAACTGGTTTCCCCTTTCTTGGGGCAGTTCGGTAACTACAACACGGTTGTTTTCAATCTTTTGCAACTCTAGTCTGGATTTTGAAGGCTCTCTATATATATAATCTCTTACTTACAAAAAAAAAACAACAATCTCTTCACATTTTGAAGGAAAATATCGTGGGCATTTAAACAACAATCACAGTCACGTTTTGGATGGAAAAATCATGAGCATTTAAACAACAAACATAGTCTCAATTTCAAAGGGAAAAACATACACAGGGACACACCAGAAGGACATTCGTGGCTATCCGTATTTAAAATATGCAAAAAGATGTGCCCAAAATGCACCAGAAGGAACTCCATGTTGTCATCATCATCTAAAAGGAAAAAACACTGGCAAAACACTGACATGGAAATGAATTTGTTTTCCATTGCTAGAAATACCAATACCACGTAGATAGGAATACAAAAATGTTTTTCATTTCCCGGACACAAATATAAATGTAGACAGGAAATCAATTCATTTTTTTTTCATTGCCAGAATATAAAAAAAAAAAAAAAATGCAAACATGAAACTATTGTGTTTTTCCATTGCCAGAATACCCAAAAATTTGTAGACAGGGAATCAATACGTGCTTCCATTGCTATAACCCCAATACAGTGTAGACAACAGTAAGAGAATGCAAGGATCTAATGGGAAAGGTCATGGAATGATTGCAGGGTTTCTATCAGTCAAGCATAGAGAAAAGCAACCACGACACCAGATAATCCACAGGCAGAGGTCGTTTCCAGATGGAGAAATAAAAAATCAGCCAAGGACAAACATCAAGGGTAGACGACTAACAGGTTCTTCCTTCGCTCATCATCCTTGCACAGAAAAGCAAGGTGTTGAGATCCATAGGGATTTTAACTCTAAGGTGACGACCATAGATAAGGCTCTTGACCGACTACTCAGGCGAGGACTGATGAGCTAGGGATGAAGGCTAAACATCCATGAAGGTCACAATCAACACAGTGAGGTTGTCAAGACATGCGGCGAAAATGAAGGCCATGGGAGTCAACAATCATTGAGCTAGGCTAAGAAAAGTTTCAGTCATCAATCTAAACAATCAATCTACTTACCTAATCAACATGCAGATCCAAGCATAAAACCTATAGCATCTACTATACAAAATGAAGAGAGAGTATCGTTACCTAATCGCCCGCTCTGAGTGACGTCCACACGCTCCATGCAACTCCCTCTTGACGACCGTCAAGACTTCACCGGTACCTCGCAGCCAATGCTAGGGGTACTCTTCTTCCCCTTTAGCCCCCCGAGACGCAAAGGGGCCACACACTCACTATCCAAAGATTTCGACTAGCTCCCAGCTCGCCTCGCAAGGCCGAGCTACCACTCCTCACCAAGCTGGGTATCCCAACTCCCACAAGTTAAGTCAGTCAAGTGGACATTTCTACAACATAATGTTACGCAAATAGAAGAGATCCAACCTCCATATCCTCCCTTCATTATATAGAGTTTTGTGGTTCCTTACTTTCCTAAAATCTCGTTTAATTAAGTTTTTAAAATTTAATCCCTAAAAATTCCTCCCCGTACAAGTGTCACCTATCCCCTTCATTCCTCTATAAATTAATTTCTTTAATTAATTAATTATCTTTATTTCCCTCACCCACCTAGAGTTACTCCTAGAATCACTCCTAGGTGTCCTGAAATACTCTTACAGGTTTTAATGGCTTTCCCTATTATTAAATTGCTAGTTCAGTTTAAATTAGAAAGCTCTTAAATGGTAGATACTTTACTAAGTTTGACTTTCCGCTTTTTCCCTTATGTTCTCCTTTTTCCCTTTTTTTGTTTACCTCTTTTCCTAGTTTCCTAATATTTTAGATTTTCCCTATTTCCCCTTTTTAATTAGAACTCAAAAACGCAGGTGTGGAAATTAACCCTTTTTCCCTTTTCTCATTTAATTAGTATATTTTAAATTATCAAAAATAATAAAACAATTAAATCCCCCTTTTTTTGAATAAATTAAATTTCTTACTTCCTCTGTGTTACAAGATTTACGAAGATCATACTCTTTATTTATTTTGTTTTTAATTTTATTATATATATATATATATATATCAATTTTTTTTAATAAAAAGGATAAAATTTTACCACTAGCATGATTTAGACATAGACCTTAATTTTCGTGATGGGCGACGTTTTATCAGGGAAAATGTTTTTTTTTTTTTTTAATTCTTATCACATTGTTCATCTTAAGGCCGTCTAGGTTCATTCATTTATCAAAACAATGCGACGTGCCCTTCAGGATGCACCACGTGCTCCAAGGGTGCCACTTGCCTCTTGACTGACTTGGTAGACATCAAAAACCCCTGGAGTCAATACTCCACTAGGTGAACTTGTGGGAGACTAAGGGAAAAAGGAATAAGGACCCCACCTTATTGCACACCCCTTAGAATCATTGTGAGCGATTATCACTGTCTTCCCTCATGACATTGTGGGTCCTCCCAAACAAGGTAAATGTTAACCTATAGTTCGAGCCACAGCGAGAGTGCTAGTAGGCTGTGGCAGGGCTGTTGTCCACACCTCTCCCTCAACATCTCTAGTAGTCATGTGTGACCCCTTTACTCCATATGTGAGTCTGGTTGGCAAGCTATCATCAGCCTGCATCATCAAAAAATCATGTCAGAATATATCCATATCATGTCATCTAATCAGATGCACTAATATCCCAGTAATACAATCAAACCCCAATGGTACACTCCCTGATTCGATCCAGAGTCCAAGGGGTTCCATTGAAGCCTTTGGATCCTTGAGGTCAAAAATCCTGCACACTTAGTAAAACTGAGTCAATAGCACATATCTATGTCAATGTAGTAAAACAACATGTCATCAACCCATAACGCCTCATAATCAAAATCAAAATTTTTAATAGCATTATAATTTGGATCACTTGCGAGAAAGTGTCCTCAAAGAATAAGTTTGCTCAATGCACCAGAGTGGGATGTCACATACACCCTTTCTTGGTCTAAAATTCGTCCCAAAGTTTCACAGTATATATGCCGAAATAAAGTGTATCACAGTATCATATGTCTATCTATCAAATAAAAATGGAAACTATTGGCCGATATCATATGCATCCTCCCAGGTCGCTGAGTGCAGACTATAATTGTCCCACTGGACCTTGACCTGCTCTATCGTTTGACATCGTAGCTGTCAAACGTGATGATCCAAGATGCGGATCATCTCAGCCATGAGTGACCCCTCGTCCGATACCTGCAAGGAACTCATATTAATAACATGTATAGGATCACTAATGTAATGTCTCAAAACAGATACATGAAAAACATCGTGCATACGCCTCAAAGAATCAGGCAAGCCTAGTCAATAGGCCATGGGCCCCTTTCTCTCCCCAATCTCAAAAGGTCCCACGAACCTAGGAGAGAGTTTAGCTCCCTTCCAAAACTTGATCGAACTCTTATGAAGTTTAATCCGCAAGAAGACTCGATCGCCAACCTCGTAACTACAGTCGACACGGTGCGCATCGACATAACTATTCTGTCAATCCTGCGCTTCTTTAATCCTTTGTCTTATTGTTTTCATTTTCTCTTCCATTTCTTGGATTTCTTCTGGTCCCACCAGGACCCTATCCTCAAGATGATCCCAACTCAAAGGCGTCTGACATGGTCACCCGTAAAGAAACTTGAAAGGTGCCATCTTAATGGTGCTCTGGTAACTGTTGTTTTAAGAGAACTCCACTAGTGGCAAGAATTATTCCCAACGCTTTTGTTCGTCCATCACGTACATGTGAAACATGTCCTCCAATGTCTGGTTCATTCATTCAGTCTACCCGTTAGTCTCCGAGTGATATGCAGTACTAAAGTTAAGTTGGGTTCTCAAGGCCTCTTGGAAACTCATCCAAAATCGTCCAGTAAACATCGATCCTTGATCAGATATAATCCTCTTAGGCACGCCATGCAGTATCACAGTATCACTGATGAAAACTCTAGCTATGTTAGGTGCCTGATACGTCGTATGCATAGTAATAAAGTGAGCACTCTTCATCAGAGTGTCTACTACTACGAAAATCGAGTCATGTCTCCTTGTTGTCAGTCGCAATCCAACAATAAAATCCATCGAAATAACCTCCCATTTTGATTTTGGAATAGCGTGTGGTTGTAGTAATCCTGCTGGGTGTCTATGTTCAGCCTTTACCTGCTAACATTCTAGACATCTGGCCACATAGTTGACTATGTCTGCCTTCATTCCCTTCCAGAAGAATAAGGGTTTAAGCTCTGCCCTCATCTTCGTGACTCCCGGGTGAGCCATGTAAACTTCTTTATGAGCCCCCCTCAAGATCAACATACTCAACTCGTCATTCGTCGATATGTAGATATGATTTTTAAACCTCAATAAACCATTGCTATCAAATGAAAATCCTTCAAATCGTGGTACCATCATTGTGTTTTGTCCGATAAAACCCTCGACCTCTTTGTACCAGTCATCATCACGCTGAAAAGTTAGAATCTTTTCACGTAGATTCATTTGAAGGTGCAACACTGAAAAGATGCGTGGTCTCTGACTCAATGCATCTGCCACTTGGTTCACTATTCCTTTTATGTAAGTAATCTCGAAGTCATACTCACTAAGCAATTCCGACCAATGGCGTTGTCACGCGTTCAGGTCAATTTGCGTAAATATGTGTTGTAGTCCACAGTGGTCAGTCTTTAGTTCAAATTTATATCTAATAAGGTAGTGTCTCCAAACCTTCAAGGCATATATGATGGCTAACAACTCCAAATCATGCATCACGTAGTTCCCCTCATGCCTTCTCAGTTTCCTCAAAATGTAAGCAATCACTCGTCTGTCTTGCATCAATACCCCACCTAAGCCTTCTTTGGATGCGTCAGTGCATACCAAGAAGTCCACGTCCATGTCAGGGACCTTTAGCATCGGTGTTATTGTCAACAACTCCTTGAGCCTCCGAAACGATTTTGCGCATTTCTCGGTCCAAACAAACTTCTTGTTTTTCTTCTGCAATCTCATGATCGGATTTGCTATCTTCGAAAACCCCTCGACGAACCATCGATAGTATCTTGCTAAACCCATGAAGTTATGCACCTTCGAGACATTCATCGGCGCAGGCCATTCCATAATAGCCTTGACCTTGGTTAGATCCATGACGATGCCTTCGTCGGAGATGACATGCCCTAAGTAGTGAATCTTCGATTGATAAAAAGAGCATTTGGAAAACTTCCCATAGATTTTGTGCTCTCGCAGACACTGTAGTACCAAGAGAAAGTGCTCGTCATGCTCCTCTGTCGTCCGAGAGTAGATCAAAATATCGTCAATGAATACTTGGACGAGCTTATCCAAGTACTCACGGAACACCCCATTCATCAAACTCATAAATACCCCTGGGGCGTTTGTCAGTCCAAACGGTAAAACAATAAACTCGTAATGTCCAAAGCTCATCTTCAAGGCAGTATTAGGGACACCATATTCCTTAATCCATAACTGGTGATACCCTAATTGAAAATCGATATTTGAGAACATTGTCGCACCCTTCATTTGATCAAATAGATCATCAATCCTTAGCGACAGATATTGATTCTTGATTGTGGCCTTGTTCAATTGACGGTAGTCAATGCAAACCCTCCACGACCCATCCTTCTTTCGTATGAAAATAACAGTTGCACCCCATGGTGACACACTAGGATGTATCAGTCCCAGGTCCAGCAACTCCTCCAGTTCCATTTTAACTCTTGTAATTCTGGGGTGGACATCCGAAAAGGCATTCTCGTTATCGATTCAGTTTCCGGTTTTAGGTCTGTAGTAAAATCCAATTCCCTCTCCAGAGACATCTCAGGTAACTCCTTCGGAAATACGTCCGCAAACTCTCTCACCACCGGAAGGTGTTCTAAACCTTCTGCTAATCCCTTCTCGTTAAATGCAAGGATCGCATAAATCTTGCACCCCTTTCACATGCTCTTCCATAGTTGTAAGGAAGAGATGAACCTCAGGGAAACTCCCTGTTTCCATCCTACAATCAGACGTCTCTGTCCCTCGTCATCAACCAAGCTTAACCATTTCATCTTACAGTTGAGTATCGCCTCATGTGGTTCCAACTAGTCCATACCAATCATGACATCATAAGATCCTAAGATCGTGATGTATAGATCGGCCTTGGTGACAAACTCTCCTAGGTTGAGGATACAACCTGTAACCTTTCCTCCAACCTTTTGTTTGGCTCTCAAAGCCATCTCTACAAAGCTAAACTCATCCTGTTTGACTGCCTTTACCTTAATCCTTTTTAGCACTACACCAAAAATGAAACTCTCGGTAGCACTAGGATCTATCAAAATACTAAGGGTCTGGTCAACAATGGTACATGTCGTCTCAAGCATTGTCGACTGATGCTCTTCCTGACAGTTATTCACCGCTGCATGAATCCAATGGGCCTTGCCCATATCTCCCACAGTCGTGGGTTCGACTGTTTTGGATGCTCTAGTCCTCTCCACCAGGAAGTCGCACTGGTAGTGTGGCTCCCCACACGTGAAACACCCCTTCATTGGCCCAATAGTATTGGTACCCGAAGTAGAAGGTGATGACCTGTTGGCCTAGAATCCTAGTCTGTTCTACTGAGCAGGTCTAAACTGTTGCTGCTGTGGTCGACACTGCTACTGATGTTGTGGTCCCTGATAAGGTGTCCATTGTTGAGGCATCAGTCATCGAAGTGTAGTTAAAGTGGATCCCCTTTGGAAGCCACGATATCCCAGTGTATGTCTAGTTGGTGTCTGATGCTGCTATGCTCCAGATGACACCTTCTCTGCCACTCTCGCTGGAGTCCTGGTCTGACCCGTGTTGATAAGCTCCTCCTCTGCTATGAGGGCCTTCTGGATGGCATCATGCAAGGTTTGAGGCATCCAAATCCTAAGCTTTGCACGCATGCTTCCATTAAGGGAGAAAACAAACTTGTTGACCTTAATATTCTTAGTGTTAACGTGCGGAGCATACCAGAGCAGTTCCATAAAATGGGCCTCGTACTCAGGCACCGTACGATCACCCTGTCATAAGGCATTGAACTCATTGAGTTGACACTCAATGAATTCCTCTGAAAGGTACCTCTCTTGGAACCGTTCGTCGAACAATTCCCATGAAACGTCTTCGACGACCATGTTCAGTTGTGGTAGGAGCATCTTCCACCATAGAAGATAACTCCCCTTCAGTTGAAAGACTTCCATGCGGACCTTCATGTTGGAGGTATAATCGCAAAGTGTGAAGCGCATCGCCATGTTCTCCAACCATGCCTTGGTGGTTGCATCATCCGGGGAAAAAAAGAACTCGGGAAAATTGACCTTATGGAGTTCACGGTGAATGCTACCTCAGCGAGTGTTGGCGCCCTGGCCTCATCTCTAACCAAATTGCTAATCAGTGCCTTAGACATGCACTGAAAATATATCATCACTTCCACCACATCACCCACTGCTATATGCTCCTGTCCGACAACCTGCTCATCTCCCTGGGGCTTAGATCCCTCAGGCATGGATGTTACTGGAGGCATCACACCTCCTTCCCTAGCACCCCATCGTCTGCTTCCACGGCATCCTCTAACCATCATTACTTGCACGAATACAAGTCAACTCAATTAGTAACATTATAATCAAATCATATCAACAAAAGCCGTAGCGATCCCAAGTCGTGGGTTGAACCCGCTTTGATACCACATGTGACATCCCCATCTTGTACAACTCCTATGATGTACAACTGGTAAAAGCACCCTTAATTTTAATTTTTATTTTTCTGTGTGTGTTGGAAGGTATTAATGACATTATACTCAACATCACAACACGACAACGAACACAACGCATGCAACCCATGCAACAACAACATAACGACCTAACATAAAAACACATCAAGCACTTGGAAATAATACACGACATTGAACCGACGAAGAACATAAATGAATACTCGTCCGTCCTACCCTACAATGGTTAGGACCTCCAGGACACATAAGCAACGTTCAAGCCTAGGTTCCCATCGATTTTGACCATTTAAGGTCTCAAGGCTGGTGACTTTTCTAAGGAATAAGGAGGTGTCTACATCCCGCCCGACACAAGCCGACCAAGCCTACTAAGCTAAGGACAATTATCCTAACAACCCCACACACCTAAAATTAATTACACAAGTAACTAGAACCCTTACAGTGAGCAAACCAAACACATTAAATGTTTACAAATCCAAGTACAAACATTAATTAAAATGAACAACAACACCCTCAATGGGAAGCACAAGCTAAAAATGAATTTGTCAATAACCCAACCATTAATCAAGGCTAAATGGTCAATATCTATTATTTAAATTAGCATTAATTACAGATCAATTAACCAATCTAAATCCCATTAGTCAACGAGTTACCAACCGAACTTAACATGAATTACGACTCAATTTAGCAAGTTTGAGAGACCAATTAGGCGATATCTATAAATCCAACTAACATCAATTACATATTTAATTTAGCAAGTCTAAAATTTTCAATCTAGTCTTTACTAACCATACAAATTTTAATATTTATTACAACCTAAATGGACAATTCTATATTAATCTAAATCCCCATCCTACTAGCCATAAAATTAAATAACAACATTAACATTCTTAAAGTGGAATGCTACCATTAGCACTTATGAATAGTTAAACCTCAACATTAATCTAGCTATAATGATCGAACTAACAATGCTAGCGGTCTACTGTTATAGAGAAGGAAACTGCTAACTATTAACATTGTTGTAGCAATTTTACAAGGTTCTTACCATAGCAGTTACATAACAATTAATATGGCATTAACAAGATAGTTTACATGACTATTTTCATGATAAGTAATATAGCAATAACAAGGCATTTAACATTCTATTTAACATACAATTAATATAACATTAACAAGGCAATTTGCATGAATGTTAACATAACCATTCATAGCGCAATAACCAGGTGATTTATACAACTGTTAACTATTTAACTCGCTGTGGCATTTAATCAATAGAAGGAATTTGTTGATCATTAGCATTGTTGTAGCAATTGTTATGGCAATTAATAAGGAAAAAATATAGCATTTCATATTGCAATTAACATGATAATCAACATGCCCAGTAACATTGTTGTGGTAATTAAAGCTTGGCAGTGAGAACGTTGGGTATGTGTTCAATGTGAAGGAGAATAAAAGGAACAAAACAAATTGTAGAAGGACCAACTCGTGGTCAGTCAACATCAACTCAATCAAAGATTAAGGCAAGTCGTGGTCATTTAACAACAAAATCAGTGGTATACATAGTAAAAACTCAGAGATAAAAACACGTTGTAATCAGTGATGGAATCGCTTGGATTCAGTGAATAATACACCGTAGATTTAGCGATAAAACATGGTGTAAACTCACTGATGAAAACACTCCAAAATAAGCTAAAAACATTGGTCTACACAGTCCGTTTTTAAATTCCAACCGTGGTCATTCATAGCAAAACAATCACCAATTTTGAAGGCGACTTCGTGGGCATTTAAACACCAGTCTATGTCAATTTTTAAAAGCAAAAACATGGGTAATTTAACAGCAATCTCTTCACATTTTGAAGGCAAATATCGTGGGCATTTAAACAACAGTCACAACCACGTTTTGGATGGAAAAATCATGAGCATTTAAACAGCAGCCTATGTCAATATTTAAAAGAAAAAACGTGGGTAATTTAACATCAATCTCTTCACATTTTAAAGGAAAATATCGTGGGTATTTAAATAGCAATCACAGTCACGTTTTGGATGGAAAAATCATGATCATTTAAATAACAGTCAATGTCAATCCTTAAAAGCAAAAACATGGGTAATTTAACAACAATATCTTTACATTTTAAAGGAAAATATCGTGGGCATTTAAACAACAATCACAGTCACGTTTTGGATGGAAAATTCATGAGCATTTAAACAACAAACACAGTCTCAATTTTAAAGGGAAAAACATGCACATGGACACACCAGAAGGACATTCATGGCTAGCCATAATTAAAATATGCAGAATGATGTGCCCAAAATGCACAAGAAGGAAATCCATGCTGCCATCATCATCTAAAAGGGAAAAACACAGACATGGAAATGAATTCGCTTTCCATTGCTAGGAATACCAATACCACGCACACATGAATACTAAAACGTTTTTCATTTCCCTGACACAAATATAAATGCAAACAGGAAATCAATTTGTTTTTTTTTTTTTCATTGCCAGAATATAAAATAATAAAAAAAATGCAGACATGAAACCATTGCATTTTTCCATTGCCAGAATACCCAAAAATTTGCAGACAGGGAATCAATCCATGCTTCCATTGCTATAACCCCAATACACCATAGACAACAGTAAGAGAACGCAAGTATCTAATGGGAAAGGTCATGAAATGATTGCATAGGTTCTATCAGTCAAGGCATAGAGAAAACCAACCAGGACACCAGATAATCCACACACAGAGGTCGCTTCCAGATGGTGAAATCAACAATCAGCCAGGGACAAACATCAAGGGTAGTTGGCTAACAGGTTTGTCCTTTTTTCATCATCCTCGCACAGAAAAGTAGGGCGTTGAGATCCATAGGTCTTTTAACGCTAAGGCGACAACCATAGATCAGGCTCCTGGTCGACTTCTCAGGTGAGGACTGGTGAGCTAGGGACAAAGGTTAAACAACCATGAAGGTCACAATCAACATAGCAAGGTGTTCAAGATGTGTGGGGAAACTGAAGGCCATGGGAGTTAACAATCGTCGAGCTAGGCTAAGAAAAGTTTCAGTCACCATTCTAAACAATCAATCTACTTACCTAATCAACATGCAGATCCAAGCATAAAACCTACAACATCTACTATACACAATGAAGATAGAGTATCATTGCATGATCGCCCACTCTGAGTGATGTCTGCGCACTCCATGCAACTCCCACTTGCTGACCGGTGAGACTTCACCGGTACCTCCCACCCAATGCTAGGGGTACTCATCTTCCCCCTTAGCCCCCCAAGCCGCAAAGGGGCCACACACTCACTATCCAGAGATTTCGACTAGCTCCCAGCTCGCCTCGTAAGGTCGAGCTATCACTCCTCACCGAGCTGGGTATTCCAACTCCCACAAGTTTAGTAAGTCAAGTGGATATTTCTGTAGTGTAACATTACGCAAACAGAAGAGATCCAACCTCCATCTCCTCCCTCCATTATATAGAGTTTTGTGGTTCCTTACTTTCCTAAAATCTCGTTTAATTAAGTTTTTAAAATTTAATTCCTAAAAATTCCTCCACGTACAAGTGTCCCTCATCCCCTTCATTCCTCCATAAATTAGTTTCTATAATTAATTAATTATTTTCCCTCACCCACCTAGAGTTACTCCTAAAATCACTCGTAGGTGTCCCCAAATCCTCTTACAGGTTTTAATGGATTTCCCTATTATTAAATTGCTAGTTCAATTTAAATTAGAAAGCTCTTAAATGGTATATACTTTACTAAGTTTGACTTTCCACTTTTTCCCTTATGTTCCCCTTTTTCCCTTTTTATGTTTACCTCTTTTCCTAGTTTCCTAATATTTTAGATTTTCCCTATTTCCCCTTTTTAATTAGAACTCAAAAAGGTAGGTGTGGAAATTAACCCTTTTTCCCTTTTCTCATTTAATTAGTACATTTTAAATTATCAAAAATAATAAAACAATTAAATCCCCCTTTCTTTGAATAAATTAAATTTCTTACTTCCTCCGTGTTACAAGATTTACGAAGATCATACTCTTTATTT
>ML800980.1:41813-61801 GCA_009831015.1 Picea engelmannii | reverse complement strand
ATATATATATATATATATGAATTTTTTTTAATAAAAGGGATAAAATTTTACTACTAGCATGATTTAGATCTAGACCTTAATTTTCATGATGGGTGACATTTTATGAGGGAAAATGTTTGTTTGTTTGTTTGTTTGTTTAAATTATTATCACATTGTTCATCCTAAGGCCGTCTAGGTTCATTCATTTATCAAAACAACACGACTTGCCCTTCAGGACACACTAGGTGCTCCAAGGGTGCCACTCGCCTCAATCTATTTCCCTTGTGTGACATGCCCTTTAGGACACACCACATGCTCCAAGGGTGTCGCTCGCCTCTTGACTGACTTGGTAGACATCAAAAAGCCCTGGAATCAATACTCCGCCAGGTGAACTTGTGGGAGACTAAGGGCCTCTAAGGAATAAGGCCCCTGCCTTATTGTGAGCCCCATTGTGAGCAACTATCGTAGTCTGCCTGCATGATATCGTGGGTCCTCTCGAACTGGGTAAATGTTAACCTATAGTTCGAGCCATGGCGAGAGTGCTAGTAGGGTGTGGCAGGGCTGCTGTCCACACCTCTCCCTCAACATCTCTGGTATTCATGCGTGACCCCTTTACTCCATATTTGAGTTTGGTCGGCAAGTTATTGTCATCCTACATCATCAACAAATCATGTCAGAATATATCCATATCATGTCATCTAATTAGATGCACTAGCACTAATATCACAGTAATACAATCAAACCTCAATGGTACACTCCCTGACTCGATCCAGAATCCAAGGGGTTCCATCTATGCCTTTGCATCCTCGAGGTCCAAAATCTTGCACACTCAGTAAAACCGAGTCAATAGCACCTGTCTATGTCAATGTAGTAAAACAACATGTCATCAACCCATAACGCCTCATAATCAAAATCAAAAGTTTTAATAGCATTATAATCCGGATCACTTGCGAGAAAGTGTCCTCAAAGAATAAGTTCGCTCAGTGTGCCAGAGCAGGATGTTACATTCTTATCAGGCACAAACTGAAAACTAAAGGGATAAGGGACAAAAGTTAAAACCATAATCTTTTCATAATAATCAATAAAACCCACACATAGAAGTCATTGAAATCAGAAGTTCGGTTCGCCAACGGAAATCAATTAAAAACAACAACGATTGGATGGTAGATGCGGGATGGAATTAAGGGTTTAAGAGGACCTCGGTGATTCCAAGTCAATTGAGGATCACATTTGGGATTCAATATGTGATTCCTTGTTTCCTCACATAGTTCCTGCCAAGAACACCAACTAAGAAGAAGGAGCTAACACTTTCACTGCCACAAATACGAGATGAAGTCAAAGTAGTTCTTGACATGCTAAGGTATGTTAACAAACTAAAGTATGTTGATCACGACATGGAAGAAATGAGGAAGCTCCCTGAGTTTGTACAACAAGTGTACATGGAGAGTAGAGGAGAGGGTCCTCAGGGATCCCATTTTGGAGCTAAAACAGGATTACAAGACTTTACAACACAAGGATCATGAACTCGTTAGAGATTCCTCATTTTGGGAGAGGAAAATATGTAAATTCCTCTTTCAAACAACTACAGACACTAATGCATGGAGGCATATTATGAATGGAGATGCATCTCTCCATAGATGTAGAATTAATTGCATAAATTATAGGTTTACCAACAAATGGTGTAGTCTTGTGACAATTTAGTCTTATGGCATGATGGAGCTCTTCCAGACACCAATGTGACTCTGCATATCATGGAAATAAAATTGCAACACGGACATAGACTAATTCAATAGCAATTTTTATTTGAGAATTGAAGTTGTCGCCTTGTTGCAATTCATTCTTATCCAAAAAGACTTGGAATCCATGTCGAAGAGGTCGATGGTAGAGGTAGCTGGCAAAGTTTTTCTTCATGTTAAAACCATGGTGGTTTTTAAAAACATCACTAAGATCCTAAGATATATTTTCACCAACAAATATGTAGGATCAAATAACATGATATTAATAACTCCAAGGGATAATAGTACTGATGATGTAAGGATGATATTGTTTGTACTTTCCCTAGAGAATGATGTCATGGAAACGTTTACAAATATTTTTATAATTAGCACATATGTTCAATTGAAATATGTTTTTATGAAAAAATGGGGTGAAAATAAGGATAGTAAGAGTTCAACAAAACATTCATTCAAATTTTCCAAAATCTCAATAAAAACATTAATCTCTTGAAACAACACATTTTTATCTATTAAATTTTTTTAATGAATATTTGGGATTTCACTTAAAGGAAAAAAGATCCTCAAATCATTGTGTCTACACAAAAATATGTTATCATAGTTTAAATGATGAACTTTTGTTTTATGCTATGAATAGGATGGAGGATAAATAGACTTGAACAAGGGGACATAATGGTTGAGATAAGTCTAGACAATCTCATTATATAATTAGAATCAAAGAGTTCCAAAACCACTAGAGAAATATAATGTGGTTGACCAAGAAACATTGCCATGGTTTAATCCTTGTGGTGTACCACATGACCAATACACTTGTTTAGTTGCCAAAGAGGCTTTCCAACAAGCAAAGTTAAGCTAATATTGATCAACCAAATGATCTAAATAATTATGTGGGTGAATGGACAAGTATGAATGACAATGTTTATAATGATCAAACAAATGAAAGAATCATTGATCCTGCCATCATTGATAGGGAATTATCACCCGATCCATCCCAAGAGGAAGTCAAGAGGAGAATTTTTTAGAAGGATTGGGTTACTTACGAATGTAGGGGTAAACAAATTCAAAAATAAGCCAAAAGTAATCCAACTCAAATTAACCTAATTTAAAGTCTAACCAATCCAAATCCTAGTAATCAAAATCAAATAAATCCAAGTTTGTGACCACATGGAACTTCTAAAGGAACCCAATCAACTCAAGTTATGAAGAAAAAGTGGTTACTTTAAAAAAAAAAATTATGAATTATTTTTGCATAATTGTATGTTGGATTCTAGGGCATTAAAAAATGTTATGCCAATAAAATTTATGAAAATATTAGGACTTGAAACCACCAAACCTTATGGTAAACAACTTGGCAGTTTCATTCCTTCGCCCTGAGATCCTTGAAGAAGAAACCAATGTGAAAAGTAATTTGTTTTAAGAAATTCTATCATTTAGATATTAAAATGACATCTTAATGAGAACATATGTATTATATTTTAAGAGGAAAACTAGCATTCCATTATTAGTGATTTTTTTTTATATAATTTTCTCATGAATGAAGGTTATATATTTTGGAATATTTAATTCAATTTTCTAAGTTTCAACATTTTACACCATATTGTAATATGTTGTGCATGTACCCAATAATTCTTCCTAGTAACGAGATTGTATTTTTTTATAGATTTCTATTACAGTTGACATGTGATGAGAGGAAAGCATTCGGTTACATCAACCCTTACATTTTTTCCTTTAAAGAAAAGATAATATAGTTTATTCATAATCTCATTAGTTGATTTTCATTTGCATCATGAATTTCTTACAATACATCCCAAAATACATCTTAAATAAACTCAAATTTAATCACAATGGATTTCATCAATATATACGTTAACATAAAACATTGGTCATATACAAAATGTTTCCATGAATGTAACAACCATTGTATAACTCTATTCATGCAAATCCAATTTTAGATGTTAATTTAAAAAATAAAAACATTATTGTAGAAGTTGTTTGTATCAAAAAATAAGAGAACAATGTTGTCACAACAAAACTATATTTATTGTTCTATATATCAATGCAATTGTAATGATGGCTTTCTTTAAATTTAAATATATAAACACACACTAAACTAGGAGTTGATTTGATTCTCATCCAAGAAATTCCTAAAACTACTTAAAAAGACAAATCACATCAAAACATTTTATACTTGACAACAAATGACTAAATATTAGTACACAAGACAAGTAAGATTGATTTTGAAAATGTATCATAAAAAATAGATGTAGTCCAATAATAACAACTTAATATTTAAAAATACACAATTAAGAAAAACATAAAAATTGTATTACATAATCACTACTTTCTAAATTCAGATGTATGGACATAATTTTTTCAACGATGTACTACTTTATAAATCTAAAAATTCAAATGAATGACTACTTTCTTTCCTAATTTTGTCAAGGTATATTGTAAATTGGCAGGGCCATATTACAAGGTAATGTGTTCTATAAGGTGTGATATGTAATAGATCAAGCATGTAGTGTCTATGTAAGCTAGGTTCACTATTAACTATGACTCTATGCTTATAGATCTCAATATAAGTAGAACCATAATAAGGAGTAATGAGTGTAATCACGAGGTATATACTACATACTGTTTTCTTAGATATGATGTAATGATTATGGAAACAACTAGTATCCATATTAATCTGATGATAATTCGTCCCTATCCAAGTACAGGTACAAGCCCAAATTTAGGCTTGTACCTATACATGGACAGGGCTGAATATGGCCCTATCAACAATCTAAAAAAACAAATTTTAATTCTTAACTTAAAATCTAAATTATAATTCTATTATACTAATTAGATATAATCTAAACATACCTTATTGACACCCGTTGCTCCAACGTCCATCGCCCGTCCGCCTGCAGCAAATGCCCTTAACACAACAACCTCTCGCCACAACAACAACAAACGCCCCTCTTAGCACAACAGGCTCTCAGCAAAACAAACTCCCAGCACAACAGTAGCAAACGCTCTCCAAACTCACAAAACTATGATAGGTGCGATATGCAGGAAATATATTAACATTTGTTCAGCCGAAAAATGTTCCAGCCGAACTATCTTTCGGCCGAAAGATAGTTCAATCGAAACATTTTTTTGGCCGAAATATATTTTTTCCCAAAAGGCGTTACCGGATGAAAAAATATCTGTTCGACTAAAAATGTACATGTACACAGAAATCGAGGGCATTGTCGGGGTGTCATTCAATTTGACGTTCAAAGGTTCGGTCGAAAAGTAGTACCTTTGGCCGAAAAAAGAAATAAGTCTGGCCAAAAAAATGATTTTCGGAATGTTGGAGACCCAATTGTCATGAAAGTGTAACCCACCTTCATGATTCCACCCTATTGTAATGAAAGTAATTCATACAAAATTTAGATTTGTTTAATTTGTTTTGTGAATAGGAGGAAGGACTATGGAAAACTTTGCCAAAATTTTCCAAGCATTCTAATGGCTAAATTTATATCAAAGAAAAATAAGTAGCATTAGATGCATTTTTCTTTCAACCCAATCAAATTAAATATAGCTTGTTCTATTTTTAAACAAAACCTCTTATAAACACAGTCTGAGAAATTGTCTATGGAAATTAAATTCTTAAAAAAATCATTTATAAACTCAATCTCCCAATTGGCTAGGGAATTTGTAGATGCACTTGTTTCCTGGTGTACATAGAAACCGAAATGATTGAATTCTTCCAAGTGCATCACAACGCCCCACTTTTGCACTTTCTATAATGTTGCCCCATTCATATACCAATTCTTTGATAAGTTTAGACATGATTCCAATAGATGCCTGAAGAGGTTTAAAAAATCAAAAATATTTATTAAAAGAGGACACATAGTCAGCAAGTTTTTTTACTATGCATATTCATTATTCACACAGTCTCATTCACTGTGATTAGAGGGGCGTAATTTTGATGAGACTTTGTGAATGAAAGTTTTAAAAATTTTATTCACACGGTCTCATTGGAGAGAATGTATTAATAATACTTTAAAATTTTGATGAGATAGTCACACTTATGTGGACAGGATGAGACTGAGAGACAACTAATTTTGAAGAGACTGTGTGAACTTGGACATAATCATATTTTAAAATTACTTAAAATCCTATTAAAATTACTTAAATGCATTTACATTAACTTTTATATTAAAGACTACCATTTATTAAACTTTATTTTGAATCTTTATTTATTAACCTTTTTACACTCACCTAGAATTAAGAAACATTTAATTATATTTCCTTTTTGTTGAGTTCCTAAAAATTAAAAACAATTGTATTCAGTTTCTATTCACTCTCAAAATTTTATGAATGTAACATCACTTTACATTTCTGAAAATTAGGGTTTATGTTAGGTTTTAGCTTCAATCCTAGGGAGCAAGCCACCTATAACACCTTTGAGATGTTACATTTTTTTTAATTTAGAATTTCTGAAAATTAGGGTTTATATTAGCGTTTATGGTGGAAGACCTTGATGACATTTTCTTAATGACAATATTGTGGCTCTCATTTTTTCATTAGCCATTTTTTCCCATCTCACCTTTTTCACATCTATTAAATGTTTTCACCTGTACAATCATCCTTTATAAAATGTTCTTATTTAACTTAACAAACATCCTATCAATGAATTGTGACTATAATTAGTGCAGGAGCATCTCCCACGTCAAGTGAGCCAACGCGGAAGACAATGGACAGTTGGACAAGCACCAGCACAAATTTTGAAAATCCCTTGAATTGATGCACTATCTTAAATGAAGCCATTAAGATGAAGCGCACTTGTAAATGTAATCGGGCCTTGAGCCATACGCTCTCGTCCTTAGTAGGTAGGAGGCATTTAAGATAGTTAATGCAGGTAGATAGAATTTAATTCTAGATTAGACTGTTTGAGAGAGCAAGAGGGAAATGGGATATAGACACCCTCATTGTGCATTGTAACATAGTTCTGAAGAAGGAAGAGTAAGAGAAAACAGAGAACTGCGTAAGAACACCCATGTACATATATTTGGATTAATAGAAAGCTTTGATTCAAATTCATGGTTTGTGTTGTTCTCTGTGTATTGATGTTATGCTCATGAATGTTTGCTTCCTGTTATACATTTGCTTTGATATGTTGTGTATATGATTTCATGTTCTAAGTGAAATCTGAAAGGAAGAGGGAATGAGTTTCAATTGTTTCTCTATCTGAGCAAGAATTCCTGCTAGGAGTGTAGTCGAAGTGTCTGCAAGGAGTGCGTTGACAGAGGGTTCAGATAGGTAGCAATTGTTCTCATCTCTATAGAAGTGCAGTTGGGCACAGGAGCCGTGCAAGGAGTGCGTAGGCAAAGTAAAGTCTCAGGGTTTGAACCCGAGTAAGGTGTGAGAGAGTGTTGTTGCAGGAGTGTGCAGAGTCGAAGGTATTCAACACTTGGAAGTGTCTGAGAGTTGTTGCAAGGAGTGCGTGCAAGAATCTTCTCTAAGACTCAAAGTTGTGAGAAAGCTCAGGAGGGATAAAGACTTGAAGCTATTGAAGGTAGCATAAGGAGTTGGTGCATATCGAGTGACTCAAGGCGTTGGAGTTTTGTGTCACAGGTGATTAAGTCTGAGAAGGAGTCCTTGGTTCACTTCGTGAAAGTATCAAGGAGGGAAAAGACAGACGGTCGGGATCTTGTGGAGAGGATTTGTGAAATCCCGCCAGCCGTCTGATCTGGTAAAGAAGTGGGGAGGTCACGGCTGCATTCAGATTTCAAGTTCCAGGGATCGTGAGCCGTCGGATCATCACCCAGTTACTAGTCAACCGTCCGATTTGATAGGAGTTGCACAGGATTTAAATCCTCGTGAGAAGAGGGAAAACCCCGAGAAGGAATTGGAATATTGAGGCATCGGGGTCCAAAAATCAGAAATACCATGGTCCAGAGATTGGGTAAATCCATCGTGAAAATCTCGACAAGTTCAAAGTCGTTCATCTGTTGGGAAAGGTGGAAGAAATCAAGAGTCATCGATATATCGGGGATTGGGTCATCGGGGCTCATATAAGTGAGTGGTTTGACTTTGCATTTGGTGAAGTCTGAGGTTCAATCTAAACTGTCCATCATTTGGGACACGTGTCGGAAGATCTAAAGAAGTCGGGGTTCGGCGTATCGGAGGTCCTGCGGACAGGATACTCTTGCAATTTGGAATTGTGAAGTTTGAAATCCCAATGAGGAGGTAAGTTACGTGCGGGGCCCCGCTGACATCGTCTTGTCGTAGCAGGGGAATCGAGAATTTCCAAGGTGAAGACCCCGAAGCAAACGAGAGTCGTCCATCTTTGAGGACGCATGGCAATAATCGCAACCTTCGGAGAAAGTCTCGAAGAAACAGGCATATCGGGAAATCGGCATTCGTGATATCGGGGGAATCGAAGGGCCGAAACATATGCATTAGGATTCGCGATCTTGCGAACTCCGAAATGTTGATATAGTGAAGGGACCGTTGAAAAGTCAAGTCGCGTGCGTATCGGAGTTTCTGCGTATTGGGACTCGGAAGTCGGAGAACTGAGTTGCTCGACACTGCGAGTGTCAAAACCGCAATAAGAAAAGTTCCGACAGGGTAAAGGAAAAGGTCAGCATTGACTTGAATCGGGATTCGGGGATCCGAGAGTCCTACGATCGTCCACTGGCCTCGCAAAGTCGTGAAGTCCAATCCCCCGATAAGTAAAGAGAGGGGATCGCACGAAGAGTTCTGTGGGTGCAGACTTCCCGATAGGGAAATAGAAGGACATTAGAGTTCTTCGGGCTGTGGAAAAGGGAAGATCCTGTGAGTGAACATGCTTGCGAGCGCATTCTGCATCAAGTGGTATCAAAGCTGAGAAAAGATTCTTTTCTTTCTGTAGTAGGGAAAAGGAATATTCACCATGCCGCCAAGGAGAAGAGATAGAAAATCAACTGATCCAGAGGAAGAAAGGGAAATGTCCAGAGGAAGGGGTAGACAGGTGCAGAATCCAGAAGTAGAAAGAGATCTGCATAACCTACGCGCCAGACTTGTGGACACGGAGATAAGACAAAAGCGCTCAGCTGATGTAGGAGATATCAGTGAGTCTGAAAGTGAAGATGATGCTGGACATGGAGAATAAGAAGTCACAGCAGAAGATGTAGCAAATGAACACTTGCTTAAAGCTGTTGCAAGGATGGGTGGAAAGGCGAAGATGGACATTCCAGTTTATGAGGGAAATTTGGATGTAGAAGAGCTTCTGGACTGGATTAGAGCTCTAGACACATATTTTGAATATGAAGATGTTGAAGAGGAAAATAAGGTCAAGCATGCCGTCACGAGATTAAAAGGACATGCAGCCTTATGGTGGGATGAACTACAAGTGGACAGGCATTGCCAAGGCAAGCAGAAAATTAAGAGATGGGACAGGATGATTGCAAAGATGAAAGCAAAATTCATTCCCAGGGACTATCAAATTTCTCTGTTCAGGAGAATGCAAAACCTAAGACAGAAGCTGATGTTAGTGAAGGAATATACTGAAGAATTCTACAGGTTGAATATTAGGGAAGGTCATCATGAAAGAAATGACGAAAAAGTAGACAGGTATATGAATGGCCTAGGATATGAAATTTAGGATGAGATGAGTATGTTGACCATCCAAATGGTGGAAGATGCGTATCAAATGGATCTGAAAGCTGAAGAGAAGCTGAGCTGAAAGCAGAGTCAGAGAGGCAGAGGCAGAAGTTAGCCTAGAGGCAAATCAGTTGCCCAGGAAATAACCCAGAAGCCCAGGGACGACTGGAAGAAACCTCAAGTATGGATAGAGAGAGGTGGAACCTCACAACAAGGGCCATATGTTGAACAGAGAGGGCAGCATGCTGAGCAGAGAGGAGATTATGCTGACAACAACACTTTTCCTCATACTAGAGGTAGAGGAAGGGGAAGAGGTGGAGTAATAACATGCTTCACATGTGGAAAGAATGGGCAAAAGTCTTACGAGTGTCCAGAGAAAAATAAAGAAACTGGAGAAACTCACATCACCGAGGCACAAAGGCGAGATGTTGAGGTAGAAGACACTGAAGGTGGAAGATCGTTGGTGATGCGAAAAGTCCTTTTGACACCAGAGAAAGAGGTGAAAAGTTCAGTCCAAAGGACCAGACTTTTTAGGACTGCTTGCAAGACCAAGGATAGGGTATGCAAGGTCATTGTGGACAGTGGTAGCATGGATAATCTCGTTTCAACCAAGATGGTAGAGAAGCTAGAGCTAGAGACGACTGAACATCCAAGCCCATATAAAGTCTCGTGGCTACAAAAGGGACATCAAGTAAATGTCACTAAACAGTGTTTAGTTGAATTTAAGATAGGAGGATATAATGATAAGATATTATGTGATGTCATTCCTATGGATGTTTGCCATCTATTGTTGGGTAGACCATGGAAATATGACAGAAATGTGATTCATGATGGGCGAATGAACACATACACCCTGGAGAAGAATGGGAGGACACACATGTTGCTTCCAATAAAATATAAGGAGGTGAAGCCGGAAGTAAGAAACATAGTACTTCTCATGAGTGGGAAGGAACTTCTTACAGAGGTTAAGAAGAAGGAGGATCCACAGTTCATTGTGGTCAGGAAACCAAGGATTGTTCTGACTAGCACAAGAGTGGATGATTTACCATAGGAGGTTCAGGAACTGTTGGAAGAGTTCGTTGACATTGTAGTGGATGAATTACCTTGTTCGTTGCCACCAATCAGGAGTGTGAGTCATCATATTGATCTCATGCCAGGAGCTAGTTTTCCAAACAAAGTCGCGTACAGACTGATGCTGCAGGAGAATGAAGAGGTTAAGAGGCAAGTCCAGGATTTGTTGGACAAAGGATTAGTCAGGGAAAGCTTGAGTCCATGTGTTGTTCCAACAGTACTCAGTATGAAGAAAGACGGAGGCTGGAGGATGTGTACTGATTCAAGGGAAATTAACAAGATAACCATCAGGTACATATTTCCATTGTCGAGGATGGATGATCTGATGGATTGTTTAAGTGGAGCGAAATACTTTTCAGAGATTGATTTGAAAAGTGGTTATCACCAAATCCGCATGAGAGAAGGTGATGAATGGAAGACAACATTCAAGACAAACGAAGGGTTGTATGAATGGCTTGTTATGTCGTTTGACTTAACAAATGTGCCAAGTACCTTCATGAGGTTGATGAACGAAGTCCTGAGGGAGTTCATTGGGAATTTTGTCATTGTGTATTTGGATGACATACTGGTTTTCAGTAAAATAGCAGCAGAGCATCTGAAGCATTTGACTACAGTGATGCAGAAATTGTAGCAGAAGAAGTTGTTGATAAACATGAAGAAATCCTCATTTATGAAGATAGAGCTCATTTACTTGGGGTTTGTTATTTCGGCAAATGAGTTGAGGATGGATCCGGATAAAGTGGAGGTAATCAATAATTGGCCATCACTGAGGAATGTATTCGAGGTGAGAAGTTTTCACGGGTTAGCTAGTTTCTACCGGAAGTTCATCAGGAATTTCAGTGGAATTAGCGCAGCGATGATGGATACAGTGAAGAAAAGACACAAATCTTTTCACTGGACTGAAGAGGCTGAGAAAATTTTTAATCTGCTAAAAAGGAAGATCACGGAACAACCGGTTTTGGTTTTGCTGGATTTCCAGAAGACATTTCAGGTGAAATGTGATGCAAGCGGATTTGCAATCGGGGCAGTCTTAAGTCAAGAAGACAGGCCTATAGCATACTTCAGCGAGAATTTGAATGAAGCGAAAGTGAAGTACTCCACTTATGAAAAGGAGTTTTATGTTATCATCCAAGCATTGAAGAAATGGAGGCATTACTTGATCCCGAAAGAGTTTGTTTTGTACAGTGACAATCATGCACTGCAGTTTGTGACTCAACAGGAGAAGTTGAATCGGAAACATGTCAAATGGGTTGAGTATATTCAGAATTTCACTTTTGTGATTAAACATATTTCTGGTACTTCTAACAAAGTTGTTGATGCTTTGAGCAGGAAGTGTTTGTTGTTGCAGGAGTTCAGAGTCAAAACGTTGGGTTTTGATGATCTCAGGGACATGTACGCAGATGATCATGATTTCAAGGAGGCATATGAAGCAGCTGAGAATCCAGTTCTCAGAGACAGAAGCCCGTGGATAGAATACATGATCCAGGAAGGATTGTTGTTTAAGGTCAATCAACTGTGTATTCCGAAATACTCCATGAGGGAGAATCCGTTAAAGGAGAAACACAGTGGAGGATTAGCAGGACATTTTGGTCATGACAAAACATTCGCAAAATTGAATGAGTCATAATTTTGGCTGGGAATGCGAGCACACATCAAGAGATTCGTGGACAAATGCAGAATTTGCCAGCATTCAAAGGGAAGAAAGCAGAATGCAGGGTTTTATCAACCATTGCCCATACCAGAGAGGCCATGGGATGCAATTAGCATGGATTTTGTGTTGGGGCTTCCAAGAACACAAAGAGGTTATGATTCAATCTTTGTGGTGGTGGATAGATTTTCCAAAATGGCTCACTTCATTCCATGTCAGAAGACTAGTGACGCAACTCACATTGCAAACTTGTTTTTCAAAGATATCATTCGACTTCATGGGTTGCCAAGGAGTATTGTTTCAGATCGAGACACAAAGTTCATAGAGCATTTCTGGAGGACCTTATGGAAGAAGCTGGGAACTAACCTGTTGTTTAGTTCGGCTTATCATCCTCAGATGGATGGAAAAACAGAGGTAGTAAACAAGAGTCTGGGAGACTTGCTAAGAAGTTTTGTGACAGAACACCACAGCCAGTGGGACAATATATTACCACAGGAAGAGTTTTCTTATAATGACTCTGTTAACAAGAGCACAGGGAAGAGTCCATTTCAAGTTGTCTATGGCATGCAGTCGAGAGGAATTTATGAACTGAGAGAGTTAGAACAGACTGCAATTAGGAGCGCTAGTGCAGAAGAATTCACAGAAGCGATGAAGGAACTTCATAGCCAAGTGAAGGGGCGATTGCAGAATTCAAGCCAAGAATATAAACACAGAGCCAATTAGCACAAGAGACAACTTCAGTTTGAAGTTGGTGGTTTGGTTCTGGCACACTTGAGAAAAGAAAGGTTCCCGAGAGGAACATATAATAAGTTGAAGATGAAAAAAATCGGACCATGTAGGGTCTTGAAGAAATTCGGGGCAAATGCTTATGAGATTGAATTATCCGATGGGATCGGAATTTCTCCGATATTCAATATCTCAGATTTATACCCATACAAAGATGAGGAAGCAGGAACAAGTGATGAATAGTCATAGGTTCAGTGGAAAAAGCATATGTCAGTTGCAAAGAAGCCACAAATGGAAAGCATACTAGATAAAAGAATTGGCAAGAAGACCAGAAGGAAGGAACACTTCGAATATTTGGTCAAGTGGAAGGGCCATCCAGTTGAAGATGTCAGCTGGGAGACTGAAGCAGAGATATAGAAGCATGGACATACCGTGCAGGAAATCATGGATAGGAGCCCATGAAATTTTTCAAGTGAGGGAGTATGATGCAGGAGCATCTCCCACGTCAAGCAAGCCAACGTGGAAGACAATGGACCACTGGACAAGCGCCAGCAAAATTTTTGAAAATCCCTTGAATTGATGTGCTATCTTAAATGAAGCCATTAAGATGAAGCGCACTTGTAAATGTAATCGGGCCTTGAGCCATACACTCTCATCCTTAGTACGTAGGAAGCATTTAAGATAGTTAATGCAGGTAGATAGAATTTAATTCTAGATTAGACTATTTGAGAGAGCAAGAGGGAAACAGGATATAGACACCCTCATTGTGCATTGTAACATAATTCTGAAGAAGGAAGAGCAAGAGCAAACAGAGAACTACGTAAGAACACCCATGTACATATATTTGGATTAATAGAAATCTTTGATTCAAATTCATGGTTTGTGTTGTTCTCTGTGTATTGATGTTATGCTCATGAATGTTTGCTTCCTGTTATACATTTTCTTTGATATGCTGTGTATATGATTTCATATTCTAAGTGAAGTCTGAAATGAAGAGGGAATGAGTTTCAATTGTTTCTCTATCTGAGCAAGAATTCTTGCAAGGAGTACAGTCAAAGTGTCTGCAAGGATTGCGTTGACAGAGGGTTTAGATAGGTAGAAATTGTTCTCATCTCCGCAGAACTGCAGTTGGGCACAGGAGCCGTGCAAGGAGTGCGCAGGAAAAGTAAAGTCTCAAGGTTTCGAACCCGAGTAAGGTGTGAGAGACTGTTGCTGCAAGAGTGCGCAGAGTCGAAGGTATTCAGCACTTGGAAGTGTTTGAGAGTTGCCACAAGGAGTGCGTGCAAGAATCTTCTTTAAGACTCAGAGTCGTGAGAAATCTCAAGAGGGATAAAGCCTTGACGCTATTGAGGGCAGCATAAGGAGTTGGTGCATATTGAGTGACTCAAGGCGTCGGATTTTTGTGTCACAAGTGATTAAGTCCAGAAAAAAGTCCTTGGTTCACTTTGTGAAAGTATCAAGGAGGGAAAAGACAGACGGTTAGGATCTTGTGGAGAGGATTTGCGAAATCCCGCCAGCTGTCTGATCTGGTAAAGAAGTGGGGAGGTCACGGTTGCATTCGGAGTTCAAGTTCCAGGGATTGTGAGCCATCGGATCATCACCCAGTTACCCGTCAACCGTCCGACTTGATATGAGTTGCATAGGATTTAAATCCTCGTGAGCAGAGGGAACACCCCGAGAAGGCATCGAAATATTGAGGCATCGGGGTCCGGAAAATTAGAAATCTCGTGGACCAGCGATCGGGTAAATCCATCATGAAAATCTCGACAAGTTCAAAGCCGTTCATCTGTTGGGATAGGTGGCAGAAATCAAGAGTCATCGGTATATCAGGGATTTGGTCATCGAGGCTCATATAAGTGAGTGGTTTGACTTTGCATTTGGCGAAGTCTGAGGTTCAATCTGAATTGTCCATCATTTGGGACGCGTGTCAAAAGATATGAAGAAGTCAGGGTTCAGCGTATCGGAGGTCCTAAGGACAGGATACTCTTGCAATTTGGAATTGCGAAGTCCGAAATCTCGATGAGGAGGTAAGTTACGTGCGGGGCCCAGCTGACGTCATCTCATCGTAGCAGGGGAATCGAGAATTTCCAAGGTGAAGACCCCGAAGCATATGAGAGCCGTCCATCTTTGAGGACGCGTGGCAATAATCGCAACCTTCGGAGAAAGTCCCGAAGGAACAGGCATATCGGGAAATCGACATTCGTGAGATCGGGGGAATCGAAGGGCCGAAACATATGCATTAGGATTCGCGATCTTGCGAACTCTGAAATGCCGATGGAGTGAAGGGACCGTTGAAAAGTCAACTCGTGAGCGTATCAGAGTTTCTACGTATCGGGACTCGGAAGTCGGAGAACTGAGTTGCTCGACACTGCGAGTGTTGAAACCACGATAAGAAAAGTTCCGATAGGGTAAAGGAAAAGGTCAGCATTGACTTGACTCGGGATTCAGGGATCCGAGAGTCCTACGCTTGACCACTGGCCTCATGAAGTCGTGAAGTCCGATCCCCCGATAAGTAAAGAGAGGGGATCGCGCGAAGAGTTCTGTGGGTGCAAACTTCCTGATAGGGAAATAGAAGGACATTAGATTTCTTCGAGCCGTGGAAAAGGGAAGATCCTGTAAGCGGACATGCTTGCGAGCGCATTCTGCATCAATAACTAAGGTCATCCTTTGAAATTTCCATATTTTGTTTTCTTAGAATTTTGATTACATTTGATTACAATGGATACAATTCAACTTAGGAGTTGCCCCTTAGAATTTTGATTGCATTTGATGTATAAGCATTTGGATATATTTTTAAGTCCCAATGATGATATTAGGTTTTATGGTGGAAGATCTTGATGACATTTTCTTAATGACAATATTGTGGCTCTCATTTTTTCACTAACCATTTTTTTCCCATCTCACCTTTTTCACCTCTATTAAATGTTTTCACATGTACAAACATCCTTTATAAAATGTTCTTATTTAACTTAACAAACATCCTATCAATGGATTGTGACTATAACTAAGGTCATCCTTTGAAATTTCCAGATTTTGTTCTCTTAGAATTTTGACTACATTTAATTACAATGGATACAATTCAACTTAGGAGTTGCCCCTTAGAATTTTGATTGCATTTTATGTATAAGAATTTGGATATATTTTGAAGCCCCAATGATGGTATTAGGGTTTATGGTGGAAGAGCTTGATGACATTTTCTTCATGACAATATTCTGGCTCTCATTTTTTCACTGGCCATTTTTTTCCCGTCTCACCTTTTTCATATCTATTAAATGTTTTCACCTCTACAAACATCCTTTATAAAATGATCTTATTTAACTTAACAAACATCCTATCAATGAATTGTGACTATAACTAAGGTCATCCTTTGAAATTTCCAAATTCCGTCCTCTTAGAATTTTGGTTACATTTTATTACAATGGATACAATTCAACTTAGGAGTTTCCCCTTAGAATTTTGATTGCATTTGATGTATAAGCATTTGGATATATTTTGAAGCCTCAATGATGATATTCTACATAGATAATTAGAATCATTATACAATTGAATGATATACCCATTCAAGAACATATGGCTTTCTTCTAACCTTACTCGTGTTATGTTAATTGGAGACTCTAATGCTTTACTAAATATTTAACCTTCTAATGTATGAATGCATTGACCAAGATGTCTTTTAGTTTTTGTTATGAAATGCTCCAACTAATTGTGCATTTTTTCAGTGCTCAAATGACTATGGATCCGAGGATCTGGAGTTCTTTGACATTTGATATTTTGCAAATGGTGTTTATATGGCTTCCTTTATGAGTGTTGACTAAGTTTAGAATTGATTCTAAATGTTGGAAGGACGGTTTAGAAAGCCAATCTTTCTTGTCACAATGCAACCAAATTTCCATGAATGAATTTGGATTTCTCAGCCCTTTCTTCCATGATCGAAACAATTATTTCCTTGGAGAATACCTTAATCAAGATGGCCGCATTTCTCGTTTTCTTGTGTCATTTATTGATTCTAGATACAGAGTTGAGTGTACAATTGGATCCATGGTTTTGCTATCTTTTCCAACAGAATACTCCCATTGCAACAATTATTTTGTGATGAATCCATTTACCAAGGCCTTTAAAAATATTGGTTGTATATCGGTTGTAGATTGTGGTTTCTTTTCACTACTGCAAAAAGTGACTACCAATAAATACTAGAAACAACCACTTTATAAAAGTGGTTGATATACGTTAATCTACGTCATTTTTCACCTTTCCAAACTAATGATGTCGATCGCGTATATCAACTACTTTTATAAAGTGGTTGTTGCTATTTATTTTCTTTTATAAAAAAGATTATGATTGATAACTTTCAAAGCTAATAGATACCATTAAAATCCATATTTGATAAATGAAAATTGATTATTTTCTTTTATAAAAAATATAAAAAAGTTGTGATTGGTAACTTTCAAAGTTACTAGATGCCATTGAAATCAAATTTGGATTGTTCTGTAGGTGTTTGATGAATGAATATTGTTTTTTTCTTCCATAAAAAGACTTTGGAATGGTGACTTTCAAGTCAACCAATGCTATTCAAATCAAAATTATTATTTATATACATATATGTTTCCATGGAAAACCGAAAGACTTTGAATTTGTGACTTTTAAAATTATTATTTAAATGCATATTTTCTTCCATGGAAAGACTTTGGATGAGTGAAGTTCAAGACGACTAGATGCTATCCAAATCATAATTATTATAAAGGACACGCTTGAATGTGGACGAGATCAATTTGGGAGACTAAGAAGATCAAGTTGGGAGACTAAGAAAAAGCATTCACACGGTGCCACATAATTAGGATCTTACCCTACTCATTTTTTCCCGTTTCGATATTGCAAAAGTGTCAATAGTATGTGGGGGAGATCTTGCTTCCATGAAAATAGATTATTTTCTTCCATAAAATGGGTTGGGGAGATCTTGCTTCCATGAAAATAGATTATTTTCTTCCATAAAATGCGTGCTAAATTAATTTAATTACATATTTTTTATTAAAATAGGTTTTCAAGTTATATTACTTTTTAATTTTTTTAAGCATTTAAATCCTATAAGATTTATTTCTTTTAATCTGTTGTTGCTTTATTTTGTTTAATTTTTTCTTTTTTCTTTTAGTATTTTTGTTGTTTTATTTTGTTTATTTTTATTTTTTTTTAAAGTATTTGTTATTGTTTTGTTTATTATTGTATTTTATTTTCATGTAATTAATGATATAAATTAGGGTATAAATTTTATGGGCATTCTTACCCATTATGTAAATTTTTTATAATAGGTTTTTTTTTTTTTTTAATGTTTTTCAAGTAACTTATTATTTTTAGTTTTATCAGTCATTTAAATATTATGTATCATTTGTTTTTATTCATTTGTATTGTAAATAAAAAATAATTGGAGACACATCATAAAATTATTATGAAATTGCATTTAATGTAACATCATCAAATTGTTTGAAATGAAACACATTAAAAATATAAACAAAAAATATTAGCATATTACCTTGATATAACAACTTGCACACAGTTTCTAACAAATAAAAGATTTCAACTTATTTCTATGTGGCAATTCCGCATAGATCCAATCACTGTACAAAACACTAAGTAGTATACATGCAATGATGCATAGCTACACTCTACCACAAAAGGAAAAAAGTAATTACGAATAGATTTCTACAACCCCACAATTGGAACTTTTGGAACTAGTCACTTTCGACACTTGCAAATGCAAAATAACTCTCTCTCTCTCTAAACAATAATATATGACATAGTAGATAAATGGATTAAATAACCTAGAAAAAAAAAGTAAACAATGCAACCTAAAAACAACACACCCTCTCTCCCTACTCACCTTCCACTGCCTTCGAACCTAGAAAAAAAAAGTAAACAATGCAACCTCAAAACAACACACCCTCTCTCTCTACTGACCTTCAATTGCCTTCGAAATTACACAGTTTGCCTTCGAAATTACATACGATGCGCAAAGCAACTTCTATCAAATAACAACAAGAAAAACTATTGAACAACAACAACAAAAACAAGACATAACACCTTCCTCCCTGTTCACCTTTTACTGTTTTTGGCCTACACGGAATCTGTAACAACCCCCACCTCGGAATCTGTAACAACCCCCACCTGACTTGATTTCCTTCTTGGAAAAACCAACAACACAGTAAACCTAATTGTACTATGCAAAGGAAAAATCTATCAAATAACAACTACGGAAATGATTTGCAGTTGTCTAAAATACTTATATTAATATGTAAACGAGTTGTGTAAAAACAAGATACTTATGCAGAAAACTTCTTACCCATCTCGCCTTTCACTCAGAGAAAAGCATAACTTGAACAAAATAATTCAATTGATGTGAAAGCTATGAATAGTAAATATATATACATATTCTCTAGCACACTGCCTTAATTGCCACCAACTCCGACTTGACAATTTAGCGAACTTCTTAAACTGTCATGGTCTTCGAAATTTTGAACTAGTACATGCAATCCTTCCAACTATCAACTAAAACTGCATAATGACCCTATAATAAGATGTTTTCAACCACCAATCATAATATAGCTTAAAAAAATGAGATTTCTCCTAACAAAGTTTAACTTTGGAAAACAAATCTTCCAAACTGAATTATCATTCCATTCATCTAAGCCCATTTACTCCATTATAAGTTTTTAATCGAATAAATAAGTTTTTAATGGGAAAACAAATCCAAACTGAATTATCATTCCATTCATCTAAGCCCATTTACCCATTATAAGTTTTTAATCGTATAAATAACCTTTCAGATTGTACAAGCAGTTAGAAGTTAGAATTCCGTGAATTTTAAAAGATAAATTTTGCGCTGAAAAAGATAATTTGACTGATCGGTATGACATATAACATAAAGTAATAAAGAGCATTTCAATAAATTATTTTTTTAATCTAAATTAAATGATGTTTTGCCAAGTTTCAAACATAAAACAGCAAGATTCATGTTCAAATTGTGTTAATATTGAATGTGCAACCAAATTCCAAACAGAGTAGAGAAAACGAAATTTACAGAGTGGTGGAAAAACTAAACCACTGATCAGTTACATAAATTCAAACAATTCCACTTGCTAAATTCCATTTAATTTAAGGTGAACTGAGCGTAAGCTCTCCTAACATAGATGATTGACCTTGTTGTGCTATGTAACTTGCAGTGG